>VYZM01012314.1:382775-427704 GCA_013398915.1 Dromas ardeola
AAAAAAAACAACCACCAACCGAAGACTCACACAAGTAGAAACAAAAAAATAAGGTTGGCAATAGTATTAATGTAGTTCAAGAATGAAAGAGGAAAAACTTAAAGGAGGACTTAACTTGATTTGAAGATATCTGGGGTGACTGAAAGTATTACTGTCACTTAGCAGGAGGTTAACACCCCCGAAACACAACAGGTGGAAAGATTACATACCCCCTTGTCACCTGCTTTAGGGCAAAGTCTCCCAGTACAGTGAAATTATCTATTGACTCTCCATAGTCTGTCTAAGATCAGAGTGCAACGGATGAGGACCACTCCTAGGTACCGTTTGTTTAGGCAATCTGTGGGCGGTGGTATTACTGCCAGTCACCCCAGACAGTCTGAGAAGAGAAAAAATGCCCGAGAGCTGATTTATTTATTTGCAGCTTGAGAAACTTCCCATACCTGCTTTCTAGTCCTCCAGCAGTACCACCAGCCAGCCAGACAAGTCAAGAACTGCACAGATCGTTCCCAGCACTGTGGAGGCCCAGGAAAAGCCCCCGGCAGCCTGCCAAATGTCTTTCTCCCTTCAATCAAGAATGAATACATATTTCCTCCCTTTGCTATGCATCTTAAGCAGGGCTGCTAACAGCTGTTCTTTCCCCAGGCTTTACTGATGTGGTAATGTAGTATTTTCCCTGATCTGCAGTCATAAACTGACTGTGAAAAACCTAGGTGCTTTATAAGGTGAGAGCAATTTTGCGTTTCCAAACTGCAATTCATTCACTGACAAGGAATGTGAAAACTTAGGAGCATTTGAATGAGAACAGATGAGCTCACCAGGAAGTTGTAAGCAGGTAACTGGCACTCACCCAGTCTAGGTAATGATTTACCAGCCCTTGCCCACTGAAAGCATTTTCCTCTCACTGACTCTTTTCTGTCAGCTCCCTCTTACCCCTTAAGGAGCTCCAAGGTAAATACCAAGGGAGATTTCATCAGGAAGCCACACTTCTCCTATGCAAGTAGGATTTAAATCCTTAGTCCCTGAAGTTTCTCTGAGCTGCTCTTATGTCCCTCAAGATGCTATAACTTAAATGTTCAGCCAAGTTCTGCCACATGACACAACCGTGACCTCAACCTGGAGCTGTTCAAATATATTACATGGGGTGCAAATTCCCTGGACTGGGCTCACCTGTTCTCCTATGTAGACTGAACTTCTGTACACCTGGAAACACCTCATTTAGACCACAAGAGCCAGGACAGTGCCCATTTAGGAAACTTGGATTTTATCATGGGAGAATGTTGCAACTTAACTCAGCAGACATAGAAATTGCTTTTGAAACAGTGTGTTTTTTTCTGGCTTTACTCAACAGCAGAAATGCAGAAGCCAATTTTTTCCAATGTTTTCCTCTTTTCTTCTTTTCCTTTTTTTGTTTTGAAACAGCATCAATAAAAATTCACTACTTCTCTTAGAAGAAACAGAAAGGAGTAATCGGAGGAACTACACTACATCACCCTCTGCCTTGGTGTTATTCCACAGCCTTTCTTCATCCTTATTTCATTTTAGGGGGAGAAAACAACAGTCCAGTATTAACACACCTGATTAGAAAACAATAGAGCAGGCACAGATTTGTTCACTGGTCAGCAACTTCCACGTGTCCACTGTAGCTCAGGAATATCAAGGACACACTTAGACAGGACTAGAGTGAACGTTGCCTAGAGATTAGTTGCATGGTACAATCTAGAGCCCAAAATAGCGCATGCAGGGTTAGAGCCAGGTAGATCAGCAGTCACCTGATTTCGGAGCAGATTAGTTTGCGCAACGAGGTGAGCTTGTAGCTTCCCTTGACACCACTGAGGCGCAGCTTTCTCAAGCAGCGAAACAGGCTGGGGGGAGGGAGCATGTTTGAGTGAAAAGAGAAAAAAAAAAAAACAGAGAACAAGAGAGACACAAACATATATCTTTTAGGATAAAAAAATCAAAATCACAACAGAGAGTGTATTTAGAGGCTGGGCCAAACCAGTATCACCAAGGCGAGAGAAAAAAACCAAACATCTCGGGACCGATCAGTTATGAATCCTTTGAAGCATGCCAAGTTTAGCAGTAATTAATGCTCCAGTGTGGGCTGGGATACTGCAGACCAGCCAGGCAGCTGCAAAGAGCAACAGATACAGTTGTTAGTGACCTCACACACAGACAACCCTACTCCAAGTCATGGCTGTGAAGGGGGAGCTCCTTAAAGAGAGGTCAGGATTAATTAACCATCATGATTATTTGCATGCATCAGCTGAAAGTCCACAGTGCTTTATTTTAATGGCAGGTTGTGAGTTTAGCAATAAGTGGCAGGAGTCCTGGGTGAGAAAAGAACATCCACGGATCAGAGAAGAAAAAGAGAGCCCGTATAGCCCCAGAAAGCACTCACATTGCTGTTTGCATTACTATACCATGAAACATCAATCAAGTCAGTTCCCATTTGTATGCTGTGTCATAAACAAGAGCTCTCTTTCCTAGGGGCCTGTCATCATATTCCAAAGTACCTTAGACCAGAACAACCCTGCTTCAAAGGTCACATGAGCAAAATCGCAGTCACAGGAACAGAGAGGTGAACTTCTCACATCAGCCTTGTGCACGCTGAGCCCTGGGCTACTGCCCACAGCACCGCAGAGCTGCGTGACTGCAACTGTGGGCCCACAAGCCAGGCTGTGAAACCTGCCCATTTGGGAAGAGCATACATACATATCTTTCGGGGACTCATTGCTCCCATCTTTACAGGATCAGGAAAGTGTGATGTGTCACATATTATCCCATGCATACGCTTACAGCCGAACGCACAGGGCTTGGAAAGATCTGATCCAGTGACCATTTTGGCTAACAAGAAGAGTCTGATCAAATACTGAGAGACACTTGCACAGGCTGAATCAGGAACAGAGCACCAACTCTCTAAGTCTCAATATTCCACTCTTCAAACTGCACTGTTCTTCATACTTTAGCAAAAGAACAACAAACAATCCCTTGTTAACTATGTCTTACGTGAGCATCTGGGGCAACACGAGCGCGTGCAGCAATGACAAAGGCGGCCAGCCTCTTTGGTGCAGATCACCAGGTACCAACCTGAGTAAATGAATTCCTACAAGAATCATTCCCACTGCAGCAAAGATCCCACAGGCACACACCAATAATAATACCACGCCCCAGGGAAATTCTGCTCTTACCCCTAACACAGTGAAGTACAGCTTTGAACAGACGGCACAACCAGCTGGGCCTCATGCCTTGCATACAGAACCAAGACTTGCTTTGCCACACAAATGATGCAATGACACCTGAGCCATCAATCTCTCCCCTTTGTCTGTCAGAGTCAATCACAGTGCATGCACTGGGTGAGCAGATGACTGATGACTTGCAGCTTAAAAACAAAAGTGCTGTCAGTTGGCCATTAAATGTAGATCTTTGCTTGGGGGAGAGATGCATCTTTATTTCTTCCATGCAGGAGAAACTCTAGCGTCTCTCACATAGCCCATACTTCCCCCTACCAGAAATAACTCTAAGCAAAGGATGACAACTCCTCTCAGCCTGGTTAAAAGATACAGGCTCTTTCTTTCCTACACTGCTTCTAGCCTGAAGAGTCCTGATGTGTCATGGCCCACATTCAAGAGAATTAAAGATGTCTTCCCAGCCCTGGATTATTCTGTTGTGTCAAGACCTGTCCTGTGGAGCGGAGCACGTGGTTCAAATCCACTCAGGGTACAGGAGTAATCCACAGCTTATTTTCTGGACAGGAATTCAAACCATGCGTCTCCTCTAGAACAAGGTTAGCACTATCACCTTTCTTCAGCTACATTTAAAAGAAAATTATTTTTTTTTTAACAACATCTATTCTAATTAAAAAAATTAAAAAGTCCTGCATTTGCATGCTCTGGGTTAACCCTACATCAAGCTATTCACAGGCATGAAAGAAACTACACCCTGACAAGAGAAAACTCTTGTTTTCCTGCTTTCAGCCATATTTATTGTCCAGTACTTGTGACCAACAGACAACAGAACACAGTCATCAAAAGTGCACACAGGATGCATTTCCACCAATGAACTTGTAACTCACACTCCATCTTAGAATATCGGAGGACTTCACAAACACAACCAACCTCATGCAACGCTCAAACGCTTACTCTCACCACTACTATAAGGTGGGGAGACAGAGCCCCAGGGAGCAGACAAACTGGCACATTTTGCTGGGGCACTACAAGGCTTTGCTTCCCCCAGAGGCACACAGGCTTTTCTGACAGAGGTTACTGGTCCTGCAGCCTCTGAGGAAATGCCTTGGCTGCCAAAAGATGCTCACTGATGATGGTGAGTCTGAACCAGTACAACAGAGACCATCCTGCTTTCTAGAACTAAACAAATATGAAGGAAATACCTAGCCAAACTTCACCAGTTCATGACACCTCTCTGAACAAAACACACCAAAAGGTAGAGGTGCACTTAAAAACTGCTCAGTAGGCAAATGCAGACCTCATGAAATGAAAGGATGGCTGCACATCCTTCTGCTTGCTTTACCTTTGCGATTTTGGTTTCGTCCTTCTTCTTTGCAGTTTGCAGGGCTTCAAAATGGTGTCTGGCACTGTCGTAATCCACAAGCTTCCTTCCTCGCTTCGCTATACGAGACTAAGACAGATGGAAAAAAGAGTTGTGACAATCTTCCCCAGCAGCCAAAACCCCAAAGCCTCACAAGGGAAACCCCCCTCCTCTTCATCCAACTTCCAGAGCATCCCGTACTCTGCCCACACAAGGACACTCACTGGATATTCCACACAGGCTGCCCAGAGAGGTGGCCCTGGGAGCCACCTGTGACAACCACCATTCTAGAGGGAGCTCCTCAGGAGGAGAGCAGACGCAGCCAGGGAAAGCAAAGGGATCCAACCAACAACAGGCCCCACCTCTGGATGACATTAATGTTTTCAGACCTGTAGCTCCGGTGCTTCCTAAGCCTCCCCATGTACCTGCATCCTACAGGCACCTGCTTTGTCATTTTCAGGGCCTCCGAAGCGCTGCAGCCAGACTCTAACTAACCTGCTCACAGCCCTAGTTTGTGTGGAAGCTCAAAAGATTAAGTTCAACAGAAGAAGGCATTTCTGTTGCCAGCACAGAAAAAACACTCATCTATATGCTCAGGATACACCTAGGTCAGCATTTTGGACCCTGCAACAGGAGGTCCAGACAGAAGTGCCTGCAGCCACAGGCAGTGGTCCATTGTAACTAGCTACTAAGCAAGAAAAGCATGAGGGAAAACCTGTAGCACTGTGTCACTAATAGCAAGGCACACTGAAGCCGTAACAAATGCGAGGAGGGTGCCAACTGCGTACCAGCCTGCATTCAGGAATGGAGTCCTAATAGGTCCGTGGGTGAGAATCCAGAACAGACAGTCAGGCCTGCAGCCTGATCTTCCATTACCCCTCTTCATCCGAGGTGCCTCAGGCTCTCTCCCCCAGCATAGATTCACCTCAGCAAGGCTCAGGCCCGCTGGATTAAGAACCATTTACCCCCCCCTTAGACCCTCACGTCCACGGACTCTACAAACACCCCAGACTATCTGGGTTGGAGCACAGGTCTTCCCAGCCTGACCCTAACATAACCCCAGCTCGGAGAGCCTGGCCCAGTGTCAATGATCAGCAGTCTAAAGGCAGGCTGGAGAACTGGAGTGAACAGGCACGTCAAGGAGCCAGGAGGTTTCTAATTAACCACAGCACCCAGGGAAATTGAAAGTGCAAATTGAAGAATCAGCATTGGGATTTGCTTGCAAAAGCAAAATCCATCCCTCCACTGCACTTGTCAGGAAGATGTGGTCTTCTCTCCCTAGGCTCCTGCAGATATGCTGCAAAACCGCACTCGGCGCTGATCTTTCTGCCAGACCAGCTGGGACCAGTTCGCACGTCTCCCACACATGCTTCTCTGCACTTTCAGCGAGCACTGGTGCAGCTCTGTGTGAGTCATGGGATCTGCAGGATCTCAGCCACACGCACACCCAAACTGATTTCAAAGTACTCAGCTCATTTCAGGAGAGGAATCACGAAGAAGCTGAGCCACCTCACAGTCGAGGTCACTAGAAGACACCTCCCCGACATCACGCTGCCAGCCAGGCATGGAGACAGGGTGTCAGAGGGAGCTTCAGCAGTATGACAATCTCCGAGATGCTAGTTAATGCATCTTCCACACACACCAGATGAAATACATGGCTAGATCATGGATTTAAGAGATAGGATTTTTCCCCCAGGTCAGACTGGTAGAGACAGATGGAGTTTTGCCCACCTCTGTGACATTACAAACACCCACTTCCAGGTTTCCCTGCCACCCCACCAGGGAGTTTGATTCAATGTCACCCATCTCTCAACAAGGTCACGCCTGCCCTTGTTTTGCATCCCCCAATCTTCTAACCCCACCCTCATATTTCTACTACAGTACATGGAAGTGCTGCGAGGTATGGGTACACGGCAAGCCCTCCAGGAGTAACCATTGATCATGCAATTGCCTGTGATGATGGCAGCAATGGGACTTAGCCCAGTCCTGGAAGGCTACAGGGTAGCTTCCTTGTATGACTCTCGGATAATTGCAGCTACCCAGCACTATCTGATGGTAAAAGCCGAACTCCAACTGAGTTTACTGCTTTGCAATAGATACATCTTAATTTAAGCCTCCTTAAAGAAAAAACCAAACAAACAACACAAAAAAACCACACCACAACAAAACACTTTACCCCGCTTACTGATGTTTCATTTTAAACTTAGTAGAAACAGGGCACCACTTTAAGTGCAAGACAGAAAATCACCAATTCCACAACTATCCAGAAATAGGGTTATGGTTTATCTTCTGTGGGCTCACCACAGGGACCTGTACTCTTCCTGTGTGCTTTGCAATCTCAACCAAAAACTCACTCAGAAATGTTAGAGATTATGCAAGAATCCTACTCCAAGAAGTTATAGATACTGACCTGCAAAGAAAGGATAAAGTTTTTTTTGCATTACTGTTTTTCAAGTTAGAGAAGACAGAGAGGCTTTGTTCACCCCTCCCCACCCAACATTTAAAAATTATTCGCTTTAACTGATAAAAATTCCTTACTAAAGACATGCTATGTTTTTACATTCCTGCTGTGGATCCCATTGGAAGTCCAAAAAATTCTAGGGAAATTTTCCAGCCCCTCAAATGACTATTGCAGAATACATTAGAATTTAACAAAAAATAATGTATGCATGATCTAACTCATCACACATTTGAATTACTGGGCTGTTAACAAAAAACAGGCCTTGACATCAGTAAATTAAAATCATCTTCTCTCCATAAATCATCTTTCATTATTGCAGTAATGCCAGAATTCCAGGAAACGCAGAAAATTTGCTTTTGTGGAAAATACAGAACAGAAAACTATTACCACAACAATAAAAAACAACTGAAATATTCTGTAAGTTACATAAGATTGGGTTGGTTTTTTTTGCCTGCTATCCTCAAGACCTCTAATTCCTTATGTGAAGCCAAATTATACTTTTGTACAACTGTAGCAGCCTTCAACAACAGCACTTATAAGAGTTTCTATTGGTCGAAGAAACCAGACTTGATTTGAGCATTTCTAACTGCATCGGAGTAAGGAGGATGATGCATCCAGCTGAACTACCAATAAAAACATACTGACCCTTTTAAATTCATACCACTGAAAGTCCTCCATTTTAAAGAAATGGCCAACTGCGTGAAACATATCCATATCTTATTGTAGGAACCAACAGAAAGCCAAATTCTCACTCGTTTTAGGAAGGGAAGCAGAGGCGAGTAGTGCTCTCTAAAGCATTACTTAAAATGTGCATAAAATTGCTTTAACTTCCCATTTTCTAGAGCATTATCTGAAGACTGAAAAAGGGACATTAGTAATAAACACCTTAGTGGCCCATTCTGAAGACAGAAAAGATCCATGGGAGCTCAGTGCCTAACACCTTGAGTTCTGGTGGAATTTGAGTGGTCCCAGTCTTGTGCTCCTTTTAAAGTCCCACTGTAAAACCTCAGCGAGACCCCAGCAGAATTAAGAAATCCCAAAGACACTAAGCATAGAAAAAAGGTGATACTCCAAGGTGACCCAGTGCACAGCCGACAAGGCTAGAAAATTGTGATTTGGAGTGAAGTGGTGCAGAAGTCTGAGACTACGGTGAGTCTGAAATAAAACCTTCTGCTTAGAAAGCAGTGCACGAGCCTCTGCGCTGCTAACTGAGGCACATGGCATCGCACTACGGGGAGCAATCAGCTGTACAGCCTTCAGCGGGTGGAAAGCAAGAGCAAGCCTCTTCGCCCTTCTCCACGTCAGACTTCCAGAGACAGATTTTTCCAGAGACTGGAAAAATGAAGCAAAAACAAGGAGCCCCAGGAGGCAAGGAAGGGCACTGCTGTTCAGGGTTCATTCTACAAGCCTGTGACCTGCCCCCCTTTGATACAGCACCATCCTCCTGAAGCAAAAAATATTGACAAACGTTTTAAGAGACATGTGGTGGGGAAAGGGTTGTTTTCACTGGGAAGAAGCCAAGCTGATATTTCCCATATGGTGATATCATTACTAGCACTTCCATATGGTGAAGGTATTTCCTGCATAACCTTCTCAAAACGAACGGAGAGGACGTAACTGTGGGGGAAGGGAGAGGACACCATTCAAACCCAGGTCCTCAGATACAATCTCCCCCTTCTCTGCAAAAAGCTGGTTACATGCACAGCAGGACTTCAGGGAACACAGAAATCTGCCTTCCATACCAGCCTCTACCTATAAAGCACATTTGCCACTCACTACCTCCTCAATGCTTTCTACTTACAAGGAAGTTAAAAAAACAAAGGACTGAAAAGAAAGACTAAGAGCTTGTGAGTTATTGCTGACACTGCCCTCCTGCACTGTGATACAACAGGAAATTTCATGAATCTTCCTGTTTCACACTTATGTTTTCTCTTCAGTGTCCCGATTCTTCACTCTCATTTCAAGCCCAAAAGGAAAACAACATTTTCACATGACCCAGACCTGCAAAGATCTTGGCTGCTCTAAAAGGAGAGCTTGCAGCAGCACAGCACACACATCCTCCTAAAGAGGAAAGACAGGGATGCAAGAAATTGATTCTTACAACGTTTCATCTGCTGTGATTTTCTAGATCAAAAGGTTTAAAGAGAATCTTACTTTAATATCTGGAAATTGGCCAAGGTACGTATCCATGGTCAGAAGTGCCTGATCCACCAGCTTCTGATGGAAATCCGTCCAGAGGAGATCATTGTTCTGAAAAACAAAAGTGATGAGCTAACTATTAAGAACACAGAGCTCTGCATTTCTATTTTGTCCATGAGTGCTACAGTCAACAATTTCAGTCCCCCAGAGCTCTTAAGAAATAGTCATATCTTTGGAAAAAACTGAGGAGCAAAGAAGTTAGTTGAAAACAAAGGTCATGCCAGAAATGTAGAAATAGAGCCTGATGCTGCTAACTCAGGTGACCTCTCCAAGGACACAGCACCCTTTGCAAACCTTCCTTTGAAGGCCTGTCTTTTACCCCCCGGAGCTAGCTCAAGTCCATACTACAGAAGGGAAGATGAAAGTCAGGCTGGCTTTACCTTTTTCTCCCAGCAGCCACAAAAATGGGACACCTGACACCACTAGGCACTATTTTCTGCCCTTCATTACAACACAGCTTTCTGGAGAATAATGAACAATAACAGAAAGCTATTCTAACAGCCTTCATTCCTCACACCTTCCTCCAAAGCCCAATGGAGGTCACATCCAAGTCTTGCACCCAAACCTGTGCATGCTTTATCCTTGATCTTATCTTAGGCACAGTAACTTCCCATCAACCCTTTGGATTAGGTGGAAATTGCCCTTCTCTCCTGTTTTTCCTCTTGAACAAAGGATTTTGGCTAAAATATTCATAAAAATGCCCACTTTATGTGGGAGTTTATTATTTTTTTGGCAGGAATAGCACTTCTCTTTTGCCTCTCTCTTCCTGAAAGAGAGAAACATAAACAAAGGCATTAAAGGGAGAGGTGGAGGACTGGAAATATTCCCGCAGACCGATAAAGTAGCTACAGTTAGTTCTCAGGACTCATGCTCCCTTTGACCTCTCTGGCTCAAATTCTCTGATGGGATGGTCTCCCGGGAGGCACCGCAGTAGCTCAAGAAGAAGCAAGACCAAGAGAGAACATGAAGCCAAACCAGCTGAATTACAACTCCATTATTTACCGCAACAGCACTTCCTAATGGAAAGTTTCCGTGTTAATGCAAGAATTGACCTGGAAACGTTCAGGTTTTGTTTGATTTATCTGCTTTGAAGTCAGATTTCCTAGGCAAGATGCAGATGTTATTTCAGGTGAGATTTTCTGCAGGGGAAGGGAAAAATCCTTCTCCTGCTCTCCTCTCTATTCCTTACCCCCTGCTCCAATGCCACAGACAGCTGCAGTAAGCCCAGTCCTGCAGCCTCATGGCAGATGGATCCACAGAGCTGAATTGCCACAGCTGCTGCTCAGCAGCTGAGCAAGAGAGCAGAGGGTGCCTGCCTCCATCTGGACCCACCACACACACATGCCAAGGGGGATGCAAGCTGTCAAATGACTGGCTGTGCCCTAAGCTCCACAGAAAACACCTGGGCAAGTTGGACAGGCATCACCTCACCAAGGGATGAGAAGACTAGCAGGTTGGTGTAATACATGGCTCAGCCAAACAAGGTGGCAACTAAAATATGGCAGCTTGCGGTACTGCTGTGAGCAGGAGGTTATTGCAGCTACACAATGGCTGCTATGACCATGCTTTGGCCATAGATTTAGCTTCCCCTTTCTCTTGCACAAACCATAAGCAATACATCCAGTTGACCCTATTGACTCTTTTTTGGCATCCTCTATCCCTGTTTAGCCACTGTTGGGGAAACAAATTGTTTGTGTTCATAAGCACATGGCTCTGTGCAGCATTCAAGCATCTGGAGGCAGTGCCTACACAAACAAAAATACAGGCCACATCCCTTCAGCTTTCCCTTCTTCCCAATGCTGAGTTTGTTTCTCCAATTCTTCTGCAAAGTCATATGACTGAAGAAATGTGGTGCACAGACACATCTTCCAAAGCTCATCTCTGCTGACAGATCAAGTCTGGTGACCTCACATCCTGGACAGTCTCTTACCTCTGCTATTTTATTTGTGTCATCTCTCCCAGGCCAATCCGGCTCATAAACTTCCTGCAAACACTCTGTCAACTTCTTGGAGGCCTCGTGCATGGCTAGGAAAGAAAAGAGAACTGCTTCAGAAAGAGGGAAATAGTGTGTTCCTCACAGTTTAACCCTCATCCTGAGGAATAGGGACACAAGAGGTGTTAAATGGGTTATAACAAATGCTAGGCTCTTCCTTACAGAATGTCTGACCCTTGATAACACAGAGATGAAAGGTAACCAGAGGGAGAAAGGAACCAAGGATGCAGTCGCATCAAACCCTTTGTGTTCATCCTCCCCTTGCAGAAGATATGAGAGCCTATCTGCTAAGACAGCACCACCTGTTTGGCATCAAAGCACAACCCCATTCCATCCCAGCTGGTCCTGAAGGATTCTGAAAGATCTCCCACCCAGACGAGGCTGACCTTTCCCACAGCTCATGCCTGAGGAAACACCAGGAAGAAGATGGCTGCAGATACCTCACTGCGTAGGTAAGCGCTGGAGAGGAAACCATTCTCTGCTTACGCAGACCTTACCTTTTACGGAAGCCAAGTAAGTTCGGAGGTCCTTCTGCAGCCTCGTGCCTTCGGACTGTGAATGTAAGGAGAAGACCATCAGTTATTCTCCCACGTAAAGAGAGTGTGAGAAAGAGGAGTCAAGCATTTCTAAATAAAGAAAAATGGTCTTGCAGATGGGCTACATGCCAGCCCTATGACCACACAAAACATAAACGTTAACAGGGAGACCACAGCCCTCTGACTTGGAAAGCCCACAGATGTTGACTTGCAGGCATGTTTGGCCAACAATCCCACCAAGGTACCAAGTAACTTGATGTGGGTAAAGCTGTGATTTGCTCTTCCCTGCAGAGCCAGCTGTAGCATTTTGGTTTCATACAAGCAACTGGAGAGGGTTCTAAGGGCAACAATTAGTTTGTAAGATAAGGACTAGTGGGTCTATGCAATAAATGTAACTGAAGGGAATCTGTAGGATATAGAAGTGAGATAAAATTGATTTATTCTGTACCAGTTTGTGGGCAGTTTAGCTCACCACTTTTTCCTGCCACACTGCAAACCAAAACCCCAGTGCAAAGTGGGTACAAGGGACTCCTGACCTGCACAAACTTCCTGTCTAAGCTGTCCTGTGCAGTAGGGCTTGCAAGTACAGAATTAATCATCTTTTTCTTTAGCTTCACTGTGGAGGTGGCCTGCCAGCATCTCACTCACTAGGAAAACAAAGGATTAAAACCAGAAGCTGGGCTGTTTTGCCAGTTTGAGCCTTCAGATGACACAGGCGAACGCAGTACAAGAACCCAGATTAGAATGGGTCATGGAGATTTTTAGAGCAAAGTTGGCTTAGACACACATACATACAGGCACTCTCTATATGATTGCTGTCCTGCACTAGGATATGAATAGTCAGGCCCAGCTCTGCTCTACCTTGGTACGCGTCATTGACAGTGGTGCAAAGCAGACAGGAAAATACTCACAAATCCAGGCAGTCCCATAATACAAACAGAAACCAAAAGAAGAGAAAAGCAAGGCTCAAGAAGTTGATCCACACCACAGAGCATGTCAAAGAGTCATTTAGATGTGGTGTTGGGGGATATGGTGTAGGGGAGAACTTTATAGAGTGGGGTTGATGGTTGGACTTGATGATCCCAAGGGTCTTTTCCAACCTGAGTGATTCTATGATTCTATGAAAGGAAGAGGAGCAAACATTGAGGATGCCTGCGGAGACAGCCTCTGGAGTATGCAAGAAGTACAGAAAAAAAGTTTGAGACAAAGATCTCTGTTATAAAAGGGTTTCTCTTACCCTGTGGGATCTCACTGGATCCCCACTAACCCCCAAAGTAGCTGCAAAAACAAGAATGCAGGAAAGCAACAACTACACCTCACACCTTCCTCACAGCCTGCTCCATTCCTCCCATTCTTTCCCAGTTTGTGTGCCATTGGGGGAGCCCCCAGCATAACGAATTTTGACAGCTGAAGACAACTCCAGAAACAGGGAGCTCACACGACATCTGACAGCTGCCTCAGAGCTACGAGCTTCAAAGGCAGATGTTTCCTATCAGCTCTCTCCACCACTCAGGCACCTCTTGCCTCAACTGAGCTCATGCTGTGATTCTTTGTGCTTGCAGTGCAGCTGCGCTCTCTAAGCAGAGGCTAAGTCTGCCCAGCTGTTGAAGTGGCAGCGCTAACATAGCTTTGTGGAGGAACCCATCTGCTTCCAACACTATAGCCCAATTTGTTTTCCTTGCCTCGAAAGTTCTGGATGAGTTCACATTTGTTCTTTTCCTACTGCCATCAACAGAGGAAACGAGGGATGGGAAAGAGCTGACCACTTTTATAAAAAAAGTCAGACTCCTGCTCTGGAGAAGCATTTGGAACTGACCCAAAGAGAGTACAAGAGGAAAGGAATAGTGACCACATCTGCTGCAAAAGTCCTAGGAGTTCTTAAAACAGAGCAAACAAACGTAGATTTTTGCTGGCTTAAGGTGAATGTGGAAACCTGGGCAGATGATACCTTCCTAGAGATGCAATCAGAAATCACCAGGGAAGACATGCCAGAGTAATCAAAAAGCACACACACAGAGGACCATCAGGGAGGCTGAGCTGACAGGCAGCCGTTCAATCAAGCTGTAACATGTGTTTGCTTCTGCCTAATGCAGGGAGCAAGAAAGGCTTAGAGGAAAACAGTGCTGTCTGCCTCGAATTGGTCCATGCTGGAAATAATAAACTGGAACTGGCAACGTAAGATGTCAGAACATAAGAGGAAATGGCACAGAAGAAACTATCATGCAAAATCCCTCAGATGGATACATTATCATCTTGCAATTGTACCATTTTTAAGAATGACTAAATTTGAACATGCAGCATTAAATTTATCAGAAAGTAATCAGCAGGTAAGGTCCTCTGCAGAACTTGCCCACTGTACAGTTGGGCACTGCAATATCTAGAACTGTAACTCTGAAAATTATAGCATCTAAAATCAGAAACCACCTCTAAAATTGTGCCCATACTTGCCTGAGTCCTGCCACAGCAGCACAGGACAGAACCCAGACTCATGAACTCTTCATGTCCCAGTGCCCAGTCCCAAAGCCACAGGGACAAAATGATCCTCTGAGACGCATACCAGCATCATAATTAAACATCAAATCAAGACTTTTTAGATAGACTACCTGAAAAACCTGCAAGTCAGGCCTGAATACTGGAGCATGCCATTGCAGCAATGCACAACTAGCCTTCTGTGTTTTCCAAGCATCCTCAACATCACTTTTCTTGCCACGATGTGCAGCCAGCCAGTATGCAGTGCTGCATCCTGCAACTGGAGTGGTCTGTCTTAGTCACCTCTTGCTGATGTTTAAAGTCAGAGTTGCAGCTGATCTCCATGACTATGGGGTTACTTAAGCCTCTTAAAAATACCCAGCCTGCCAGAAAGAGTGAATAGATTTTACAGCCTGCAAAATCTGCAGGCAGAAAGATTTTCAAAGAGAGGCCCATGTTCAGGGTTTTGCCATGAATCCCATTTCCCCAGCTCCCCTGGACACCTGAAGTTCCCATCCAAGTCTGTCTTTGGCATTTACATTGCTCCATTTCTTCACCACGTGTAAAGCAGCTCCCTCACTTGCTACAAGAGTTTCTTTTTATTATTTTAAGCATTAGTGCTTCCCCAAGAAACTTTGGCAACTGCTTTCTCTCTGTGCATGCAACACCTGCTTTCTTCAAGCAGGCTAGAGCGAGCTGTCATGTACAGCCATGATTCTGCAAAAATACCTCTCGCAATGTAGTTAGACACTGTCAAATACCGTACAGAACAGAAGCTTTCAACACCCTTGAGTGCACATTTAAGAGATGCTTTCTAAACTCAAAGGTAAAAAAAGTAGGGAAGAGATTTAAACTGGAATCTGAAAAATGAATCCACTTCCCAGTTATCAAAGAGTTTAAGAATGTGCAGAGGGAAGTTACAGAGGTATGGAAATAGCGCGCATATATATATATCTATATCTCAGAGTAACACAAGTCCACAAAAGAAAAGTAAAACTAGGACAAAAATGGAAGATCAGTGCTGATTCTGAAACCCATATTCATTTCTCATCCCTGCACTACCAAACTGACTTAAAACCTTCACACAGGGACAATGACACTTTGTCTTGATGTATAAGTGACCACAATAAGTCGTTCTACTCAAATACACAAGTGTCGTCTTGTTTGAGCAGATATCGCCATAGTTGCAATCATGGTGTAATTCAACCCTGCAAGCCTATAACACAATGAGCTGTAATATGAAGGACAGTATGTACAGGAAGATGCATATTTAAAAATAGAAATGTTATGCTCAGGAGGCTGGAAGAGCTCTCTCTCCAAAGACCTAATGAACCACCTATTACTTACAGCTCTGTGAAAGAAAAACACAAGACTGGTTTGGTATCTTTCTGTGCTTTCTTGTTTTGTTGGGGTTGTTATTTGCAACACCTTTCACCAAGCCCTAAGTAAGTACATGATTTTCCGTAGAGATGTTTCCTGGTAGTAGACAGGTTTCCTAAAACCCCTTTCTCCCCAGTCTTCGAAAGGAATTCCTTCATCCTAATATTAGACTGCAACCCCTTCTTTACATAACTTCCCTGGGTTTGCAGTTCCAACGTGAAGGATTTTTATTATTAGGAGGGATGTTCTACACCTGAGAGGGGCAGGCAATGTGCTGTTCCAGATTAGATTAATATAGAGCTGGAAGAGCAGACTGTGAATGGACAAGGGAAGGAGGGGGAGCACTGAGACAACAGCTCCAGATAAACCCCCAACTCAGCAAAATTAGAGCTGTTAAGACACAAAGCATGAACAACTGGTGAGAAGCTCCCATCCTGGAGTACCAGTCAAGCTGTTAAACTTGTTTAGCTACACAGGGCTGAAATAGAAATTGCTGGGCATGAAGGGTTCTTGCCTGGAAAGAAAGTCTCTAAGCTACTGACTGTAATGGTCCATAGCCAAACCTATGCTGTGAGAGCAAAGATTAAGTCCACGCTGCCTGCCCTACAGGCTGAGGCTGTGCCGAACACCGTGGGGTACAGGCAGAGATGGATGCAGCCCATGCCAGCAGCAGCTTGCCTCTCAGGCATTTGGTGTGAAACGCTGTAAACCCACCCAGAACTTCCACACGAGCTCATGAAGGGTATCAAAACCCAGCCACTCTGCCAGGCAGAAAAACAATGCGGTGCCAGGTGTAAGGGCTGCCACCAGCCTCCCACTCTCTGTCTCTCCAGCGAGCATTTCAAATGCAGGGGAAGAGAAGCCAAAGCCCAGCACGCCTCCGGCAGGGGCTGTGTTTCACCTCTGCAGCAGGCTTCTTGCTCCCAGGTCTATGAGGACGATTTCCAGGACAGATCCTTGTGCTGGTGGCTGAACGCAAGTGACACTGGGAAAGGGAAGGAGCGGGGAGCCCTCAAATGAACTTTTTGGGAGTTTAATTGCCAAAGATAATCTATCATGAGGGAGTAATATGGGGCCCAGTTGTGCTGCTTGTCAAGCCTTCAAGAGACACAGGCGAGCCCTGTAGCAGCACGGTTATGTCTGGCTCATCTGTCACACAGCAAAGCCATCTGTCTCAGCTAAATGGCTCCTACTATTCAGAGACCTCCAAGTGGTGCTCTTATGAACCTGAAAGGACAGAGAGCTGGGAAGTGCAATGCTTTCCCTAATGTCCACTCAACCACCATTTGAGAGAAACACAAGACGCCTTGATTGAAAACGAGTAAGTGATTTTTAGACCTGCTCTCCATTCATCGGCAGCCCATGCACGGGAACACGTGTCAAAGCAGCCCAACACCAGAGGAACCTCTAATCAAGACAGCAAACAAGGCCACTGCCTGGTCACAACCCAGCCAGTTCCACAGCAGAGCTGTTCTGTCACAAGCCTGCAGCAGAAGAGCAGCTTTCCTCCAGACTTACATTTCCCACTGGAGCAGAGTTTGTAAGGAAAGGCCACAGAAACCTCACACATAGCTATACTACACACACATATCATACGTATACAAATAAAACCAAGTGTGTATATATGCACATATAGCTGAACTTTTTTTCCCCTTTGCTTGGCATAACAACAACTCCTCAGCCCTGGATATCCTAACAATCCAGCTAACCCACATTTATGGTTTGCCCTGTAAAACAACCTCAAACCAGGACAGCATCATTTGTTTTTATTTTAGTAATAGGGAAAATGAGGGCCAAAGCAAAACCAACAGACCCCAAGCAACAAATGCAGAGCAGCCTCCAGCTCCTTTGATAAATTATTTGGATAATTTAGTTCATGGCCTGTCCCAGCAAGACAGGAAAAGAAATTTGGCTGTAAGGGGTACAGAGGCAGTGCTTCTTTAACAGGCTTCTTGGTGCACCACTGGAATTCATGGCTTTGGAAACTGAAAAGCCATCCCAGACAGCCCGATCAAGAAGTTTGGATTTGAGTTTTTCACTATTTCTCCTTAAAAAAAGGCTATTTCCTGATTGCCGATACTTAAAAATTATACAGAAAAGTCACACCTGGTAATGTCATGTTATTAGAAAGCAGCCAAACTGTATTCCTCTGTGTACAAGTGAACATAAATAGTGGACATACTATAGAGATATTGCACAAACTTCTGGAGCAACAGCTACTGTCACTGCCAAGAGAATGAGCATTAGTCTCTAGGAATCTGCAGTCAGCTCCAGTTAGACGTAAGTCAAAGTCAGACTGAAAGATTTTCATTATATTCAGCTGTGGCAAATCCCTTCTCAGCTGGTTTTGTGACACAGAATTACATCTGCTGAGTCTTAACAGACACAATGCAGCTGCCTGTAACAGCTCCAGAAAAAGGTCCCAAATAAGTCAGAGCACAAGGGGGGCTAAAAGATTTATTCAGCGTCACCTGAGCTCTGGTGTGGCACACATTTCTTGCCATGAAACAGAAGCAACACTTCCCCTAACACCAAGCACCAGGGTGCAAATCCCCTGGGGTAACTGGTGTTTCCGCCCCCCCTCTGGGTCACTGAAAGCTCCAGATTAAAAAAAAAAGAAGCCCACACAAAACAAAACCACACTCCCAGTCAAGAGATAAACCTACTGCTATTTAAGTAAGAGAGGGTGGGGACAAATTGCTACACTGTTAAAATATTTTTGCCTGCTAAAATATAGGGATGAAACAGACATGGAAAAGAATAATGACTCAGGCCTGACACTGACTATACAAGGATGGGGAGGAAGTTAGATTTGGATCTTAGCTGTGGAAGCCTTTTCGCCATTTGCTTTCTTTGTCTCTCTTTCCCTCTGCTGCACTTAGGAAACTGGAACTGCCTTGTTCCATTTCATTTTTCATTTCTAATCTGTTTCCCATTCTATCCATCTTTCAGAGAGACAATGTTGCTCTTACATCTCTGCTTCCAGCCCAGCAGGAAAAATTACATTACAAAGCAGCTGTTAACTGAAGGAAGCGTTCTGTGGTTGAGCTATTTCTTTTCCTGAACTTGGGTCTAGAACAAGTATTGTTTTTCAGCATACATTCTCACCGACTCCATGATAGGGACACTGGAAGACACAGTGTGATTTCTCCTAAGTGAAGAGCTACAAGTTGTGGGTCGCTTCAATAGGCCTATGGCATCATTTAATTTCATGGGCTTTAATTGCATACTGCAGCAGATGACTGGAAGCTAATACTGAAACCCAGGGTGTAATTACATATCGCCAATTATCTTACCAGCTGTTTGTTGAAGTTCTGCACGCACTGTTCAAACTGCTCATCTTTTGTTTCATCTGCTTTCCCAAGCTTCTGAAGGACCTGCAGAAAGAGAGGAGAAAGATAGGAGACTTCAAACACAGGTATAGCAAAGTAGAGACAAATAATCAGTTTCAAGCTCATGAGGCTGAAAGAAGGAAAGTTAAATAGTCTCCCTTATTCTTGCACTCAGAATTTCTGGAATACTTCTCCACACAGTCACAGTTTGAAAAAGGACTTACAGGCGAATCAGGATGAACTCAGACCTCATATGCTTTGCTGTACCAAAAAGCATGACTGAGGTTTGTACTTCACTGGTCTAATGCTTTTTGCAGGCAAGGCAATAGCAACTCAGTTGGTTATCTCCTGGACCAGCAAGAAACAAACCACATCCCTAATATGCCTTGCGTTGTGTGGTTACACTTATCCTGATTTAATGCTAGTCTCTAGTCCAGACAGGGTGGGGTTTTTTGCTCCCAGAACAGCTGGGCTGTCCTCAAATGCAGAAAGCCCTGCAGAGACCTCCTTAGAGAGAGAAGGTGGCTGGAGCCATGAAAGTACCACCTTCTTTCCACCTTTTCTTGCTATGCATGTGCTTGGCAGGAGCTGGCTATTGAGAGCAACTGGGGACCTTACACCATGCATCTGTGTGACACTCAAAGTGTCACATCTGAGAGTGTCAGCAGCCAGTCCTTGTCCTCTCACCGCCTTCCCTGCACAGCACAGCTCCCCACAGCCTGTAGAAAAAATCCTTATCAGACTACTTTCCTTATCACCCTTCTCTCTTAATGATCTCTCCATGCAGCTAAGTGGATCGTTCCCAGGCTTTGAAAAAAGCATTTAATTTTCTGGGCAGGAAGGTAGGTCCATTACAAGAAGGCTGGGCAAACTGCAGCTGTGGAGGAGGGCAGCAGTTATTTGTCATACCCCAATCAACTCCAGCAGCAGGGAGACAAGGATATAAACTATATCTGGTTAAGCTAGATTACAGCATCTTTGTTAATCGAAAATAAAAAAAAAAAAAAGCAGCTTGTCTCACAGAGCCAGGAAAAACAGAGAAAAGCCTACCTGGTCCTCAGTCACAGAAGGTTCTGGGGAGCCAGAGTTTGGCTAGAAAGGGTGCCGAGGGAACACCTCAAAATGCAAGGGAGCCCTGACTTGCCAGAACATGACTGCCCAGGAGGCAGAAAGCACTGGAAAGCTGAAGTCTCTCTTGCTCTGCTGAGCACAGCAGTCCTTTAGCCACGGATCTCGGCCATCATGTTCAGCCCCTCTTGGGGAGAAGAGGGTCAAGATGGAAAAGCAGGTGCATGTTACTGCCATCAGGTCTACAGGAAAGACTCTTAGTAAGTGTCTCCAGACCAGCTGCTCCAAGGGACTGCCAGGCAGCCACCCAAATCAGCTTCCTCCAGGTCCCTTTGCTACCTACGGATCCTTCTCAGAGAATGTAAAGAGGATTTTTATCCTGCAGGGCTGGGATCAGACTTTCATGTTTGGTCCACAAAATGACATTGAGAAGGTCCATGCAACAGGATGTAGAATAGAATAGAATAGAATCGAATAGAATAGAATAGAATAGACTAGAATAGAATAGAATAGAATCGAATAGAATAGAATAGAATAGACTAGAATAGAATAGAATAGAATATTTTCAGTTGGAAGGGACCTACAACAATCATTTAGCTCAATTGCCAACGCATCTACTGGCCCACTCATCTTTTTACACAGCCGAGGTGGAGGACATTTGTGTTATGTCTATTTGGCTAATCTCAGTTCCCCTCTCCCCCATATAAGCACCCACATTCCCAGCTCACCCCTGACCGCAATAACTGACTCTAGTGCTAGACATGATAAATCAGTGCAGTCAGTCAGCACCCAGCCCGTAAATCCCTTTATTTAGGCTGGGACTGAATGTCTAGGAGGGAACCACTGCTTTTCATTCTCCCTCAGTTCAACAGCCTCTTTACCTCCAGGAATCTCTGAGGTATTCAAGTGTCATCAAAAGGCAGGGGGAAAGGACACATACAGTTGAAGACTGCCCTCTTTGTGACCAAGGTCTGAACAAAAAACCTCCAAAGTCAGAAGCACGACTTTCTACAGCTTAAGTGACAGCAGCAAACACTGCAGCTACAAGTACCTAATGTGCTTCATAAACCTGTCTATGCAGCAGGACGTAGAAAGCACAACTATTCCCTTCTTCCTCTCAAACCCTTGGCACAGAACAGCTTGTTGGAGAGCAGAAGCAGCAACATTGGTTGGACAGGCAGAGAGTCCTGTACACCAGCCACTGATGCCTCTCCATCGGCTCCTCCCCCTCTGTCATGAAGGGGAGCGCATGCGACAGCAACACTGGGGCTGAGGCTACACATTTCTCTGTCATGCCAGCAGGAGAGAAGGATTCAGTATGGCCTCATCTTTCTCATCAGGTAGTATGGTGAACCTCTTCTAGAACGGATGCTGCTCAAAGGTCCTGTGTTCGGCTGTACTCCCTTTGGCTACCAGATCTATGGAGCATAGATTTCCCACCTGCTGGGTGACTTCCTAGATGTCCAAAGAGCCATCACGCCAGTAGCACCCATCACTAGTAATGATAAAGTACACAAGCTGCAAATTCCAAAGCAGAATGAAGTTCGCAACGTGCAGATCAATAGAATTGTTGGGGATATAAAGGACCTTTTTATGGGGCAATGCATCTGTCTGGCTACTCAGGAGATGCAATGCTTTCAGGCCTGGTGGGAAGTGAAGGAGACAGTTTAACTGGGAGGAATCTGGAGTATGTCGACAGGGGTCAAATGTTTAGAACAGCCTCAGTGCTTCCTGGTGTAAAACACTGAGCAGCACCCACAGACTATTCATTGCAGCGACTGCACGCTTGCTTCCCACATGTCCAAGAAGTTAATCTGCAGTTTCACTGCTCCTTGGGGCACAAGCACAGTGAGTCTGGAGATCCGGCCAGCTGGGAAGATCTTGTTCCACCATGCTGAGGCGCTCTGCACAAGTCCTAAAAAATGCTGGGCACTGAAAAGGGCCCTAACTCACAGCCTATCTATAAGAAGAAACTCCTGCTGCAACAGCAGTGCTCAGATGAAGAGCAGCTTTCAGTGAAGAGGGAGTAAATCAGACGAGACCCTGCATTTTTCCACAGTGGTGACATGAGGCAGGTGGAACAGAGGACTCAAACACCAGCAGAGGAACAAGGCAAGGAAAACAGAACCAGTAAGAAGAGAGCGGCTGTGAGAAGTGAATCCCTGGCTACACCAAAAAATCTGCTCTTGCTTTTGACATTATTCCCCCATCTGGTAGATGAAGGCTTGTGCCGCACGCCTGCTGGCCCTATAGGTGAGTCGCAGCCATACAGCCCGCACTGATCCCTTTATTACTAGCTATGACACAGCAGAGGGACAACAGCCCTGGGCTGCAGCAGGGCAGGAGTTATCTTCTCATACCACTCTCCCTCAGAAACAGATCTGTCCCATACCAACAGCTCAGAGGTCAAACCCTAAGTCATTTGAGCAGCATAAAAAGATGGCTCCACAAGGCTGGCCCTCAAGCCTGATCCCAGCTCTCCCATCAAGCTGTAGTAACAAATCCCTCTGGACCCCCTAAACCAGCCAGGGATGGAGCAGATGGCCCTGGGTGTGCTGCTTAGTGCAGGCATGTCTGTGCTCACTGCTAATAACCTGTGAGCTCACGGGACAACTCCCCTCCCCAGGCTGGTACGTGCCGTCATAGGTCAGGCTATTCCGGGTGAGCCACGGCTGCTCCCTCCCTTCCCCTGCGACAGTCTTTAATCCTCCAGCTCACTGCAAAGCCAGATAAAGTTCGGATGGAAACTTCAGGCTCTTTGATAGCTATTAATGGAGCAGATTTATCAGGGTAGGAGTCAGGACCCCACCGCAGGTCCCAAATCTCAGGGCGGATCAGAGATGGTGTGATCTGTCAGCTGCTGTCCATAGGCAAACCACACCAGGCAGCGAGCATGGATCCGGCATTTAAAAGATTGAGAAGCAACTGTGGCTAGGCTCCTTGGTCTGCCCTTGACCTGAGAAGTCCTGGCCCTGCATAAGGATAGGGACAATTTCAAGACAGTGCAAGCTAGGGTGAAGGAGAGAATACTTTGTATAAGTCTCACAAAACACCTCATGGTATGGATTTCAGAGGGAGTTCCAGCGTTGATGTGGTTTCCGGTCGTGGCCCACTACAGATTCACTATGACAGGATGGGGATGTCATCCCAGCCAACGTTTTTGGCCTCAGGCACCAGACACCAATTTCCAGTGTTGCTCAGAAACCAAGTCTCTTCCAACAATTAGCTAGATCAGCAGGTGCTCTGCATTTCTCATAAACTAGGACCACAGGCACCTGACCAGCTACTGAGCATCTCTAAACAGATCCACCCACGGAGCCTCAACTTTCCCTGTATTTGAATTAAAGCAACACAAGGAACAAGGAGATTCAGACTTTGACGGAAGTTTTAAAAGCACTTTAAGATCCTAAGAGGGAAGATGCTATTAACAAGTAAGTAAATGATCACATTCCTCTCATATCATGGATGTATTTGAAATCTGTTGCAGGCAGAACTGTTTGCAGGAACCTTTGAATTGATACACTTTTGAGAAGTGAGATAACCCAGAAGAAGCAACAGAGAAATCTGGAAACCCTCTGTATCAGACGTCTGGCATTCTGATAGCAATGGTCAGAGAAGTAAAGACATGAAATAGCCTTTAAAAACAGCAACTTTTCCCAACAAAATGGAAATTTTGCTCAGGGAAATCCTAGCTGCAGGTTTTTCTCAAAGGCAAGACTGTAAGATTCATGGGATGACTGTGCATTACCTAAATACCACAGCTTTGTAGGACTCGAAAGGAAGCATCTTATCTGGCTGCAGTTTACCCTCTTTTTTCCAGGTGTACAGGAGGAAGCATTCCTGAAGAGCAAACCCCTGCACTGCTTAGCACAAGGTCTCCCACACTCTGAGCACTGGGCATGAAGGAAATGGAGACTGGGAGATCAGCCCTGTGACCAAATACTCTGATGAACACAAATCACCACTAAAGACAAAGACTTGCCAGCGGCACAGCAACAGCTAGCATCAAGAAGCAGTATCAGACCAACTGAAACGCAACTACATTGCTCTAAAAAACAACCGCAACAGATTCAGGTATATGCTTTCTAATAGAGAAATATATGCCAGCTGCTTAATGCATCCACAGTTCTTACCCAGCACCTTCCCAATGCCACAACAAAAGCCCCAAAAACCCAAATATTCTCAGCAAACCTCAGGTAAACCCTTTCTGTGAAGCAGAAACCTAATAAAACTCTCCTTTATGGGTCACCCAGGCCAAAGACCAGTTTAGAGAAAGCAGGTGATGAGTAGGAAGGCAAAAATCAATGCAGCTTGTCAATCCCTAACAGAGCTAAATCTGCATTTGAAACACCTGAATTTTAGGGTGGTCCAGCCCTGATGAAGGGGGAGCCATTAAGGTCACAGACAGAGAACTGGAGCCCTGCAGGTCCACACCTTACTCCCTACTGTATCAGAGAATGGGCTGTGGTTATGTCTTACTGATATGGGCCCGATGCTCCTAAATCACTCCATCTCCTGACCTCTCCTCCCCTCATAAACGAGGTCTCTGACTTTTGCTGTATCTGCCAACTCCAGTGCATTACCTTCAACTACCAACTGGGCACAGGGCCAGTAAATACTGTGACTAATTTTGAATTGCAACAAATTGGCATGTGCCAATGGGTCAACTAGCAACAGAGCAAACAAATCTTTGATCTCAGGCCGCTGCCTATTCTTCCATGGAAGTCATTATACTTGGAAGAGGGGGAGAAGAAAATATGGTCCAAGTCAGATGGAAAGTACAAAGCCATGTAACTTAATAAGGTACAAAGGAAGTTTCATAAGCTTTTTTAAGCCTGGTTTCTTCTCTGCCCAAATGAAACGTGACTTGCTCAACGAAGTAGATTTGTGCTTATGGAGTAATTTGTTTTTTCCACTCAGACTCAGGGAGAAAGGCAAGAGCAGCAGTGGGAGTCCTGCTCCCCCTCCAACTCTCCCCAGGAGAAGGGCACGTCCTCCTGCCCTCCACGCCTGCCTCTAGGCTGGTCTTGGGGACAGCCTGGCTTTCCTCATGCAAGCCTGGCACAATTAAGTCTTTCTTTGAAACAATGGGACAAAGCAGGATGGGGGTGGAGAGGAAGAAACTCCAAACATATTAATGCTTCATTTTAAATTGAGAAAATTATTCCTGTGGCTAAGCAATCAGCAAGACCCTCGGATCTCCGGAAGATGGGAAAGGGCAACATCGCACTTGGCGCAGACAGAGCGGTTCTTGTTTGCTTCTTACTGGCTAACAAGGTCCAATAGATCCTGCAAAGACAGGACGTTGCCTCAATCACTGGGCAAGAGTTGGGAAATAAGGGTTCAATACGGCATTTTGTTAGAGACTTTCTGAATGACCTGGAAAATGCATGTGCAATGTCACATCCATCCAGCTGTAAAGAGGAGTGTTTGTTCGGTATGTCACCAAATTTATCCCCAGCATCCCCAGCTGGCCAAAGGGAAAGAGGTACAGAGAGAGGAGATGACCAGTTTTGACTGCTCAGCTCAGGACACATTGAGTTTGATTTTCACAGGTGTCCCGCTAATGAGAGTCTGCATGCTTAGCCATATTCTAAAACCCAAACTGACTAGAGAAAATAAAGCCAACCAACTAAAAATATAATTTTCTGGTCACACTGTAGCGTTGTAGTCTCAGAACATCCCCCAAAAATATGCTTACAGTGAAGAATTTAAATCATTACAATAGATCACATAGAGATCCTTTGCTAATGAAAGACTTTTAAAAAAATTAGACAAGCATCTCAAGTGTGATTTAAGCCGGATCCCAGTCCACATAGGGGATAGACCTTGTAAGGCCCTTCCAAAGCTAGTCTTCCCAAATGCTGAAGATGACAGCAACAGAAGGTCAGTCACTTTGTCTCTGAACAAATATCCCCTGAAAAAAGATCTCACTCCTTCCTCCATATCACAGTTGGAAGTGTAATATATATCTAAGCATGACTAGATAATAATGGCATGTATAGCCTATTATCAAGGAAACACATGTCACTGCCACCCTCCCTAAATGGCACTATATTACAAAATTTCTGTAGGAGCAAGAGTCACACTACATTGCCTTGAAGGCTCAACTCTAATATCTGCCTCTGACAGCTACTGAAGAGCAGCCTCACCACCATCTGCACCTTCAGAACACATCTCTTGAGGTTAATGTGACTCAGTGTGGTCACACTGGATTGCCTTACAAGGTTCATCCTTTTCCCTCACTCTGTAGTCAATAGGGAAAAAATCAGGATCTCCACTTTCTCATTCTGAATTATTTCCTGGAAAAACCTACTTCCCCATAATGGGCTCAGAGGAAGTTTACAGCAAGTTTCACCAGGCTGAAGTAAGCATCTTAAGAATATATCCCTGTTTCTGATCATGCCAGGTGTAAGACAAGATGTACAAATAAGCACAGCAGGTGCAGGGCTTTTTTCAAGTCTGGTGGCTTGGAACGATGGTCAGATTATCCTTAAGGCTGAGTCATAAGTAGTGAGCAATATCCCCAAGAGGGGGGTACACAAAGGACCTGTCCCACTTTTGAAGCTCTGTGTTGCACCACGCTCATAGAAGAATGACCGCTTTATTTGAGCATTTTCCTTTGAATAACACTGCTGAAGACTCCCCTTTTTCTATGAAGCATAAGAGGAGGATTGTTTGGCAGCAGCAGATTCTTCTGTGGCGGTTGCCCTCCCCATTCCAAACTCAGAAGCCTTCCTTGAAGCAACTGCAGGGTACAAGCCTGCAGTGATGGGCCTAAGGGAACAAGCTATTCCTAACTGCACCATGTGCTTCACCCAAGACCTCAAGCAAATCAAAGTTACGTGCTCTGTTTCTCCCCATGGGACGCAACAGCTAGCATCCAACATAAATGGATGCAAAGACTCAGCTACCTGCCACACTGAAACATCACAAAAACAAAAACAGGTAAAAACATGTTAATTGATACTACTACAGGAAGGATATCACTTTTGTATTTGCATTCTGTAAAGGTACTGACATTACTTCATAATATTCACTATGAAGACTAATTGGAACCAGCTTGTGAAATCTTTCGCTCTTAAGATGCTTCCTCCTGTGCCTGGCTCCCTTTGGGGGCACTTATCTCAAGTTACAGGCTACCAAACAAGGGATTCACATCACTCATATGGTGGTTATCAAACAGTACATCATTATGCATAGTACATCATTACTGAGTGTCCTAACACAATAAGAAGAATTGGGCCTAAATTGTGAGATTTGTTCAGCCCAGGACAGCCAGCAAGGGGAGGAAGAAGGCTCTGGGTACTTCAGCTCTGCATATTGGGCAGTCTCCTGTGCCCACTCCACAGCCTAAAGATAAGGAATGGTGCTGTGGCAAAACGCAGGGGAAGCAAAACTATGAAGCGTGCCCAACGTCCAGAGACTCACATTCCTCCCACACTACCTCTGAGTCTAGCAGACCTCAGCCTGTCCCTGCACCTGGAGCTCAAGAAGCAGGCTCCCATGCTGTGCAAGGAGAATTGCTGTCTTGCTTTGCAAGTCAAAATTGCTATGCCCATGGGTAGAGCCCTGTGCCCAAGATAAAGAGCCTCCTGGACCTGGGGCCAGAAACCCAGTTATTCTTCTGCACTAGGAAAAAGGCCAGGATGATTTTCATTACCCAGATTACTCCTTCATCTGTTTCTAGTGCTCTCAGCATCTGCAATATCTGCTGACCCCACTCCCCATCTCAGCAAGACCAACATCTCTGAGGACCAGCATAAAAAGCCTCTTTGCTTCTGGAGTAGGACCTGCAGCAGGCTCCCCCCTGGCCCATTCCCACCCTACTGGCAGTACTCAGTTCTTTCAGAGGGAGGTGCTAAGCACTTTCCTTTCAATTTTCACCCTGTGATCAAATCACTTTTCTAAGCTGGGCTTTGACATTTCCCTGCCTTACTGCCAATCACTCTGGGAAGCCTTCAATACCAGGACCTGCTAACATTGTCTCTAACTACAGTATATTATCAACAAGTAAACTTAAGGAAGAAAGTAGGAAGGAAAGAAAAGGAGCAGCACAACGGGACAGGCTAAAAGCTCCATACCTGGCTGGCACAACTTCTGTGTTTAGTATTTTGGGAGTATTTTTTTGTTTTGATGCAGAAAGGTCATTTACTGATCTAGTCCTCTTCTTTTCAGCACTTTTTCCAAGTTCCCAGGTTATCATCAGGAACCTGAATTAAGAGGTGGTTTATTCTATACCTGTTACACAGGATTCACAGCATGCTGGCATCCAGATAGTTTAATGAGTGCAGTACAAATACCCAGGCAGTACAGAAATCCTTTTAAAAAAAAAAAAAAAAAAACGTTCATAGTCCTTCACCTTATTCCAAAGGCTCACCACTACTTCCCACACAACTGGGCTACAATATCTAAATCTCAGCAAGTTTGGTGGGTTGATCTTGGGTTTCCACAAAACAGCAGTGGGACTTGTTCTGCAAATCAGAGTTCTGAAATCAAAGGGCACAGGAAGTACCGTGCAGCTAATCTGTGCTAATTCCAGCCTCATACAGTGTAATTAAGGAAAGAGATAAAGATGACATTCAAGTGTACACAAAGTCCAGGGGCTCAGTCAATTTTTTGTGGCATCAGCTTTGGCAAAAAGCATATAAATAACAAGAGCTTTGAAGAAAGAGGTGAGCTCTGTATGCACTTTCTCAAAGAGGCAAGCTCTATATGCACTCCCTTGCTGTTACTCCAGATAGCATTTTAAGTGGAAAAAAAACAAACAACAACAAAAAAACCCAACAACCCTTGTTCATAGTACTTTTGAATGGATCCAGCTGAGTTTTAAAGAGAGGGGGGAAAAAAAAAATCAAACAGAAAAACAATACAAAACGAAAACTCCCAAACTCCCCCAAACTCAGATCTTCCCAGTGTCACTGGGATATATTTAAAAGCTACACCACAAGCACAATGTTCCACCTAAAATGTTACATAAAGTTGTTGGTGGTTTTTTGTTTGTTTTTTTTTTTTTTTAAAGAAAAAAGTCATAAATTGAAATGCTCCCCTAACAGTGGCACGTCCAGGGTTTATTAGCTGTCCTTTTTTGTAAAGTCCAAAATATGCTTGCAAGGACTGTTAAAACTGGCAATGTGAAAGCCTACTTTTATGATAGACCCTACAGTAACACCCTGTCAGTGGCCAACTCTGAAAAAACATTTCTGAACAAATCAGCAGGTTTTTTTTAAGTCATACAACTAGTCCCCAGATTTTCTTCAGAGTTTAAGAACAGGTTGCCAAACACAAGCCCTCTCCTTCCAACAACTACTGTGAACACATTCGCATCAGGCAGGTTTGCTCTATTAGCTACCAGCAAGATGAACTTGGAGATCTTTAGAGGGAAGGCATTATGGAAACACTAAGCCAGGACCACCTGGCTGGCCTGGCAGAAAATGCTTCCCTCACTCCAAAAGTCAGATCCAGAATGCTTCACTCTCTTCTCCCAAAAGCACAAATCAAAGGTGAAGGGCATAAGGACACCTGACATACCCGTACCAGGTACACTACAAATGACACATTGCTTGATGTTGCCATTTGTGGAGAACGGGGCCCTTTCACACTTCACTGTCCTGCCTACAGCAGGCACAGATTTACTGGCCGTGTCAAAGGGGATGCTATCCCCATGTTACCAGTCACGTATGTGATCCCAGAGCAGATGATGACATGAGGAGTTCCACTGCCTCCTCTTCCCAGCTGATCACAACCACGTCCTCTACACAGTGCTGCGAAGACTTCTCAAGTGACTTTTCTTACATGGCAGAAGATGTAAAGGCCAGCCCAGAGAGCCCAGATCAGCTGACATCACCACCACAGGGCAGAAAGGGTGCTGCGCTGAAGCTGTTACACTAGCATGGGACAACAGGGTTTCATGAGCATCTGTACCTGTGAGTTTGGCATATGAAGCCAGAGAGTGGGAGGGGGACTGCAGGGTGCTTTTCTTTTTTTTCTTTTTTTAAAAAGACGGGGGGAGCAGGAGAGAGAGGGCTCCTTCATATGCTAGAGCAGCAGCACTAAATTTGCCAAGTCCTTAAACTGGGTACAGGACACAGCAATTCAAGGAAAGTAGTTTTTCATGCTTCTCCTCTCTCAAACCTTTACATCAGGATCTCCCAGCCAAGGCAAAACATTAAGTGCTCCTAATAATCAACTCAGTCGCTTCTGTCCTTCACGTGGTTTCCAGTTCTCAGATAACCAGATCTGATTCAAGCTCAGCAGCTTTTATTTTTGACGGCAGTCTCAGAGCTCAGTTATCAGCCTTGGACAAGAAGGGTCTCTGCTCAGCTCCAGGCTGGAAGGGTGTTGACAGATGCTGAATATATTACGAACAAGTGGACATGAGTTGTCACTCCCACAGGAGAAGGAAAAGGCACACTGAGGAAATTTTGTCACTGTAAATCAGTTGGAGGGAGGTCTGTTAAAAGACCTGCAGACTGCTTTTATTCCTGATATGGACCATGCATTCATTGACACTAGAAACAGGGCCATGAAACAATACAGGGGTGATTGTTTAAAACTGCTGCAAAAAGATCTCAAGGAGAGCATTAGGAAGGTACATGGCTTCAAAAAATCTCTTTAATCTGATGGGATGTGGAAACAAAAAAGTTTCCCATTCCATCTTCTTCTGAGAAAGGCAGTACCAATCTACCACTCCTATCTCTACAGATGTCACACAGAACACCTAGGGATTTTGGTACTATCCCATAATTAGCTACTGAAATAATAATATTCACCAGATCAGCAGAGCTCTGCACCTTTCATTCACAGGAGTGCTGACGGACCGACTCCTCCCTCTCACCTGCAGACCATGCCCCAGGAAATCCCAAATGCAGGCAACCAGGATTGCTGATTACAGCACCAGTACAGCTGCACACTTGGTTTGCTTTGCACCATCGCTCATTGTATGCAACCTCAAGGCAAGAGGCCTTTCTTGTTCCAGATTTGTTTGATTACAGCGGGATACTGACCCTGGGGTTTTAGCCTTCAGAACTGCTGCAGTAACTAAGGCATTATCACACTAACAAGAATGAATCTGGACCACATGTCTGGCTTAGCAAAGGGCAGAAGGGCTGCAAAGGACATGGAACTGAAAATCTCCAAGTCTCCTGCAGACAAAAGGTGCAGCTCACTCGACAAATATCAAGCGACAGTGTAAAACACTGCTAGCATTGCTTATGTAAACAGAGTTTTGCAAACTTTAAGAACAGGGAGTGAGGGAAGTGGAAATTGAGAGGAAAAGGAATGGCAAAAGAAAACGTTTTCCAGCAAATCTTTTCCTACCCACCACAGGTAGCCAATTGTTCCTGACAAGGAACTCAGAAGTGAGGTAAGGTAGATGCAAAGACGTATGGACTGCTGCCCTGATCGTACATATTTGTACCTTCATTTTAGACAAAAAAGGAGCCAAAACCAGGAGCTTTCCTTCCCTATAACAGATGGCTAAAACCACTTTTCTAAACACTAGTGTTGTTCTGAAACGAGTTCAGGCGGCCTCTATGGAGACTACTTGCCATCAGACCTCTCTAAGTAACTCTGCTAGCACTGTCTGAAGTCCCAGGAGAACTCTCCAGAAACACATGGCCAGTAAGTTGCTCATGATGTTCATGAAGGGTTGAGTTCCAACAGCTTTCATAGTTCATTTTTCATTATAATGCCAGGGGAACATAGGTGCAAATCCTTCCTGCATCTAGTAGAGGATACAGAGTGTCTAGCCCTCATGGCCAAGTCTAAAAGGCAGTTATTTCTATTTGGGTTATATGACCTGCTGCCAGACCTGGAGAAGACAGTATCAGAAAAAAAGTCATGTTCCTGAAAGAATGAAGGCTTACAAAGGGTATGTAATGGGAGACAAAACCATTCGGCTTTAGGTCATTCATCTGAAATAAGCTTCTAAGTGATAGTGACCAAAAGCTATTTCCACTCAACCACCATTTAACAGCATAAAGTTATGTATAAGCTCAGGACATCTCTTGCTCAGCCATCACTGGACAAGGATCCACTCTCTCACTCATGCTACGCTCCAGCATTACTCGCTTGAGGATCAAATGGGACAGAGTCAGGCTCATCCTTCATGGCAGGGCTGAGAAGCACATTGCCAGCTCTGTTCTCCTGGGCTTGTCTGCTGTGGGAAGGAGGAGGATTTTTCTCTTGCAGGGAGGTTCATTAACAGGAGAAGCTTTTAAAAGAGTAACATAGATACATGGCAAGAAATGAAGTCTCAGCAGTCAGCTAAGATCACATACTATTTCCAGATGGCTTATGGACATACACCCACAATGCATGTCATTAGCTGTGCACAGGTGGGGCTAAGGCTACCAGCCAATTCCAAGTGCAGTTTTCTCAAAAAAAACCCTGTCAAACAGACAGCCCCATAGTTATGAATATTTACCACATATTTCATGAGAGCAAACCAAAAATGCCAAAGTAGGTAATAACCTTCCAGCACTCGGATATCTTGAAAAAGGATCCATAGCAACCAGACCATGAAAATCCACGCAGGGTGAAGGCCTCGCTCTCTTATATTCAGCCATGGTTTGAAAATCATTTTCCACTTTTATTTGTGGAAGCCCTCTCCTGCTTTTTTATCTTATTAAGAACACACATGTAAACAAACACAAAAATCACCATCTAAACTTAGACTGGAGAAGCTAGCTCTGCTGTAAATGTCACCAGGTTCAAGCCATGGCTGGGTGGAGAGCGAGTTTGTGTCACTGTCAGTCAAAAGTCAGGCAGAGACATATTGCTGTATCAAACACCATTGTCAGCTGTCTCCTCTAAAGCAAATGCAGAGTCTATTCTCAGAATCTGGGAGCCCTTGCTGTGGCCATTAATAACCAAGGGAACAGTCAGCAACCTGCAGCTCTCCCAAGGCCCTGCTCCACACGCCGCCGCTTGATGTTACAGCCTCACTCGGAAAGGCTTGAAATTGCAAGCAGACCTGCATAACTCATGGAAAACAAAAACATTTTAATTATGAATCAATGCACACACGAGTGGATCGAGCTGCGTCTGCACTCAGCTCTCCTGTATCATCACTCAGGTGCGTGCCATAAAGAACCAACACTTGCTTTTTACCGTCCTGTTCCCACAACCTGTTGCGGAGTGGGAGGCAGGCAGCCTTGCACCTGCAATCTCCCATCTCTCAAAAGGGCTCTCTGAGAATAAAAGATTCTTTGGGAAATGGATTCTCGGTGATTTAGAATCATAGAATCATAGAATTGTCAGGGTTGGAAGGAACTTTAAAGATCATCTAGTTCCAACCCCTCCTGCCATAGGCAGGGACACCTCCTACTAGATCAGGTTGCTCAGAGCCCCATCCAGCCTGGCCTTAAAAACTTCCAGGCATGGGGCTTCCACCACCTCTCTGGGCAACCTGTTCCAGTGTCTCACCACCCTCATGGCGAAGAACTTCTTTCTAACATCCATTCTGAATCGACCCATCTCTAGTTTTAATCCATTCCCTCTAGTCCTACCATTACCCAACATCCTAAAAAGTCCCTCCCCAGCTTTCTTGTAGGCCCTTAAGATACTGGAAGGCCACAATAAGGTCTCCTCGGAGCCTTCTTTTCTCCAGACTGAACAACCCCAACTCTCTCAGTCTGTCTTCATAGGAGAGGTGCTCCAGCCCTCTGATCATCCTCGTGGTGCTTCTCTGGACACTCTCCAGTACGTCCATATCTTTCTTGTAGTTATTTAGAAGCAAACCCCATTGCCTCTGGCTGAATGATTCCAGGTTTGTGACAGTGCTTGCAGACAAAACCTGGCCCACTCACCTTTCTTTGCATCTCAGACGTGAAAGGGTGCAGAGAAAGGGAGGTCTTGTCATACACTATGGAGTTTAAATTTTTCAATACACCTTTTAAGAAAGAACAGAAATATTCCCTAAAAAAAAAAAAAAAATGCGATTTTGGCTTTCTGCATGGAGCAAAGTTGGGCAATAGCTAAAGGAGAGGAGTCTATTCCACACCCTGTTCTCTAGGCATGCATATCACTGGAATTACATCCGCCAATGCCTGACCACTCCTTGCCCACCCCATTAATAATCACCTTTCTGTTTACCCAATATTTGAAGATCATCCCTAAAAAGCACCTGCTGTCTACAAACAGCACAGCCATTCCTTTGATCCCTCTCTGTCATCATACAAGACTGATTCAAGTATCAGCCAGAATCATAAAGGTTGTTCAGACACACACATGCTCAAGTGATATCACCCAGCTACTCTCTTCTGGCCTCCCTCTAGCTCTATCATCTTCTGTTCACCATCCTTACACACTTTTCTTACACACCTGGTGTACAGAAGTAGTTGCCACAGTTATAAGTGGTCCCAGCTCCTGCAAAAAGACTCAAGCACACAGTTCTCATCCTTCCCGCAGGGTTGACTTCACCCTTAGCACATTTTCAGAAGTGATTCAAGGGGCCTTTTGGAAATTCAGGGAACAGAGTCTCTGAGCTTCTGTTCCCTCCTGCAGTGGTTGTGCAAATCAAAGTAGTTTTTAAACCTCATGAGCTGTTATAACGCAGAACCATAAATTTATCATGGCCAGATAATAAACAAAAGAGGAGAAATGTAAAGTTACCGAGAGGATAAGTTACCTTGCCAGAAATTATTAACTCCAGTCACATTTTCATTAACAAGCCAGGATCTCCACTTTTAAAATACAGCTCCCTTCCCCATCCCATCTTACTACCTGATAAGCTAAAGCCACCTGGTATTTACATAGGTTAATGTTTCTCATTTAAAAAAAAAAAAAATGGTATTAGCTTCACTTCAACACAGGGAAAACTCCAGAACATTTTCAAGATGGCATATAAACTGGTATTTGCGGGGTGGCTCTGATGCTACTCCTTTGACTGGGCCAGTTGTGTTATTTACAGGAAGCTTGAAATGGAGACAAAATAAAGGTATTCTAGTCTGAATCCTAGCCTGCTCCCACAATGGGAACAAACTCTGCCGTGCCCTCCACACTTGTGGCATAAAGGCCAACCATGATTACAGAGGCAGTTAAGAGAAACAGGAATGCCTGTGTTGTAACACACACTCTTTATTTAGCACAGATTTCACTTATTATGGAGATTTACCTATTTCTTAATACTATGAAGATTAAGTCCTCATGCTGGAATAATCATGAACAGCTTGCAACCAATAAGTACATAAGTGAAGGCAGCCCAGGAGAGTCAGAAAGGAGCTTGCCTTCCAGAGGAAAAGCTGGTATATATAACTTGTAGTTTCAGCTGTGATGTCCATTGGCCCCTCAATCCAGAAACTCAGGCCATAGGGACACCCCTGGGTTCACCATCAAGCTAATGGGAAAGCATCGCTTTCTCTCCCACCAAAAACTTCAACAACAAAATCCTTTTCAGGAATTTTCAGCTTTTTGTTTGAAACCACCCCCCCTAAAAAACCCACCCCTTCAATGTTTAGTTTTTAATTGAAGTTAAGAGTTCCCACAGAAAACACTTGTCACTGAAGACCTGATTTTGTCAAAGTTTTCAGCCATATTCTGTCATGATAACGAAAATGCCTTCATACCAACCCAGTTACAAAAGATTAAAGACCACCTGACTTGTTCTGTGAGTCATTTGGTGCTAATCTTGTTATACAGGCTAACAATAAAATCAGATGTCTGTCCAGAGCCTAAAGGCCTTGTTGACCTTCTGTGGTTAAAGCACACTTGTTTCTATAGCTAGCAGCACTCACGGAAAAAGGAAGGCCAGAACTGCATCTATTTGTTTTTATCTCCTCTTGCCCAAGACCTGTTTGCAAAGGGTTACCAAGAGGCAGCCAGAGCAAATTCAGGTAGAACTCAAGCTCATCTCCAGATCACAGCAAGACTCTTTAACCACATCACTGCCGTTTAGTAGACGTCATGCCCATTCACTGTTGCCCTCCCTTGGTTATATCACTGTCATCTGCACCGCCGTGTGAATTCCTCTCTTATTACTCGACATGGGCTGTGAGAGCACCTCCAGAAGGGTAGCTTTATCTCCAGTGATTAAATCTGTCTTTGATCCTAAGATTTCAGTATTTCACAAACTTTTTCTAGGTTGCCTTTGCAATATCAAGACACAGCACCTTGAAATTCCACCTTACACAGCTTAAGTCACATAGGTTTTAATTTGGCATGTGTATGCTAGAGCAAATCAAGAGATTCCAGGTGGATCTGAGTGTTTCTGTCCAACTGTCTGAGGTTATATAGTCTGCAAACCCTCTCTGCTCTGTATTACAGGAAAAAACAATGTTTGCATGACTACAGACCTTCATGATTTATCGTGTCAAACAGATTATGTACATCACCTGGCCCACTGTCTGCTACAAAGCTGTCTTCCCTGCAGATGAACCAACTTGTCAGACTACCTGAGAGCTGGTGTACAAGCATGCTTCCTGCCTAAGACATAGACTCCAGGAGCTGCCAGCCATAAAACATCACCCAAAATTCTCAAGCATAGAAACAGTGCTTGAACCAGAGAAGCCCTCCCCATATCTAAGAATATTCACAGCCTCTTATCTTTCATTTCATATTCAACATGGTAAAATTGACATGCAATAGGCACTTTGCACTACACTGGATGACCAAGAAGGATTCAAGTGCGCAATCTACTTAAGTAGTAAGTAGAACCTGCTAATACATCTCTAGTCCTGGGCTCACTCTGCAGCAATATGGACATTTCATGTCCCAGCCACCGAGCCTTGCAGCTAGTTAGCCCTAAAAGCAAAGTGGCCAGACTCCTTTTCTGTTCAGTGCTGCCACAAGACATGATGGTGCTGTAAGGAAAACACAAGGACCTGACTGTGCACATTGGAACAAGACCAAACAGTGTAGTATACTTTTTACCTTGTATTTGATATCTACTAATCAGCCAGGCTGTGCCCTAAAACCAGCTCATCTACAGTAATGCAAGAGGAAAGCCAGTTCACCACCACAGTGACAAAAGCACCAAGCTGTGACCTTGAGGTAGATTCACCAGCGGAGCGCTTAAAATGCCAGTGCTCCATTCAACTCACTCTGCCACACAATCATAGTCACAAAGTTTAACATGAAATCCAAATAGCAAAAAAAGGAACAGACAAGCTTTTGTGCTATCCAGCAGGATGTGTTTAAACACTTTGCTAGAAGTAACAGGGCGAGTTATCTATTTTAAAACCTGCCTCATTTAAACATTAACTGTCTCCAGTCATGTACAACTTTGGGTAATAATCAGCCTTCTAAACAGCTTTTTGAAAATCTTCTGCCTCTGGAACAGGGAGTACCATGTTTGAATCTTTACTATAAAGTCAACTTTTTAAGCATTTATTATTCCAGATTATGTGCAAGTCAGTTTGTCCTCCCTTGTGCCACACATGAAGTACAGCAGGGACCTTTCCTACTTGCCCAGTTCCTTGCAGTGGATTTGCTCAATTGTTAACTTGAGATTGACTTTTGTTTTGACACCCTGTCCTGGTGGTTCCCCATTCTGCTCCTGTTCTTGCTGCTGCTGAGTCAGGGAAGAGGCAGAACCAGCAAAAGAAGGGAACTAAGATTTCAATGACTACAGTGATTTAAGGTTTTGTTCACCTACTCGGAAAACTAAATTCCCAAAGAATGAACCCCACAGGGCAGAGTTCAGATCTATGTTGAATGGAAAGAGGGAGGGCAGTGGTTGAACACATGAAACACGGCAGAAATAGCAACAGATGATCTGGCACTGTAGGAAGCATCAGAAAGTTGCCACAGTTGACACATGGGAGTTGCTGTAGAAGTTAGTTACTGCTTCTCTGATTGCCCCTGAAGGCAACTATCAGTCAGGAGGTGAGATGAACCGAGACAGCCAGGAAGACATAGGCATCAGCCAAACAACCTCCACCAGGCATTGCCAAAAAGCATCCTTCTCGGCAGAGACAAGGGGATCAACGAGGGGAGTGTTTGGTGCAAAGCCATCTCACCACTCTGGCAGCCAGATCTGAACAGGCAGTTTAGCTTTGCCTGTGTTCGGATGGGCACAGTGACAAGCTCTCACCACCATACTGTGCTTCTGGTGGTTCAACACGGCCTGGATGGGTATCACAAGGTTTTAATAAAGCAAGTACCTCCAAGAATACAAAGGACACATGAAAGGTACACTCTTAGCATTCTTCTTACATTTTCAGAGTGGAAAGAAAACCCCACTGAGGTTTTAGACCATCACCACAAACAAATTACTACATCAGGTGCTGATCACTGCAGGACTGGGCCAAGAAGATCCCAGATGAAGGAGACCACGTTAGGAACCAAATAAAGGTCCAAACTCACTCAGATAGTGATCAGTCTGCTAGTCAGGCTAGGTTTTCGATGGTGGTTCAACCTTTTGAGTTTTCAAACCCCTAAAAACATCTTCCCATGAGGGGACAGACTCTCCAGAATTTTCCTGTACTTAGAAATTTGTCAAGTAAAGAAAAGCAAGCTCACTTGAGTGACACACAGCATCATGAGCTTTATGCCTGGACAAAAGAGGCCATATCAAATGGCAAAGTTTGAGAAGGAAGCCAAGAACAGAGCTGTTGCCCCATGCATCATCCTCAGGGCTGACACATGCCACTTTCGCATCCTGCTCCATGCCTGCCCTCACCCTGAGCTCATGGCTCTATAGGATAGCACCTCTGAGGCACCTTTGTCCAGAGACAGGCTATTCTGAAGAGCTATCGCTGCCAAGAGTTACAGCCATGCCCAGGTCTATATCCCAAAAATTCCTGCCAAGGAGAGGACAGCAAAGCTGACACTTCCATTGTTCTCTGCTTCCTTTTTAGCTGAACCATGAGAGAAGAATTTAGGGAAAGGTGGGGAGAAATTGGCAGGGGGGAGGGGAAGATAGTGGAAACAGCAGTGGAAAGAAAGGCTGCTTGTCCTTGAGACCCCCCTGTATAATGAGTAACCAGATACAGTATGTGCTACAGAAGCCATCAAGTGCTGCTGTTTCCAGCCTGATAACATTTGAAGTATTGTCTGTAACATTAACCAAAGGCAAGTAAGCTACTGCTTCCACTGAGTCCTAGTCACAAGGTGACAGGCCACCTGGAACAAAGGTAGGTGTGGGAAAGGAGCAGGGTGAAGGGAAGGAAAAGCTCGTATCTACCAGCCAACCTGCATGAATCGAAGAACTGTTTTGTGCTCCGAGAGCTACTCTCAAGATCCAGGCTCAGAGTAGGGAGGGAAGAGAGCTCAAGTGGAGGCACACAGAATTATTGCCATACACACAGACTTCAGCTTTTTATATTGAATTCCCTTTCAAAAGAAAGAAGTTGAAAACTCTTTGCTCAGAGAAGCAAGCTGAAGACAACTCAAGCACTTGTGAAAGGACTACAGGTGCCTGCCTACGCGTTACTATTTGCTTAGAATCTCAAAGTGTAAACAGCACAGGGAGTTAAACAGACAGCAAGGCCAGAAGATACTGGGTTGAAATTACAGTTCTGGTAATAAACATAAGAGAATGTTGCGTGATTTTCAGCATGTGGTCTGCAGACTTCAAGGCCCATGAAGAAGAACCATAGAAAGCAAGCTGTATATTCGGTATTTACAGAGAAGGCCAGGCTCCTAGAAAAGAAAATTAAAGCCCCATGATTCAAGAAAAGGTTTGAAGCCCTGCTGTAGTTCATCTAAAGCATGGATGAGACTTTTTTTTATGAGGTATATTCCTCATCATGGTTTTAAGGGAGCCTCCTTCCACCCCACTGACACATTCACAGACCACACAGCTAAGGGGATGGAAAAAAAACCCTTCACCTTAGGCACAATTCAGAGTCTGCCAGATCTAACCCCTTCAACAGGAGTCAGTACCTGGTGTATCTGACAAAAGAACACGCACCTCATTAGACTAACACAAGACAATCTACTCCAATTATGAATAAAGACTTAAACCTGGAGTGAGTGGTGTAAAAAACAAAAGAACCAGTGATGAGAAGTTTTCTTTCCAAAAACCTTATAAAGGTTTCTCTGTTTTCTATAATTCCCAGGCAGAAGTCGAGAGAATTGGGTAACATCCCTTTCTTGATCCCCAAACACAGAGCCATGCCAGGTCTGACAGTACAGCTGTCCAAACATGGCACATCCCATGTTATACATCCAGTAAGGTTCCTAACCCAGCCACTAACCTTCACATTCAGCAACACACGTGTTGTGACTGCGGTGAACTGCTACAAGCAGGCAAAAACGTACCTCCCTCCTCAGTACAGAGGGCGTCAGCGTGACGCGTGCTAACCCACACAGATGTCTTTCCAGTACAGTCACATCAGCCTCCTGGGCAGCTCCTACATACTAATTTTGGCTTGGCATGATTTTAATAAAAATGAATCATGACAGCAACCAGCAAGTGTTCCACAGCTGCTGAAATCCATACTAATAGCTCAGGAAAACACACATGGCATGTGCACACCGCTCTGTGCCTTTGTTCCCATGAGGCAAGTGCCATCACCTAAATACTTCTGCTATCACCTGCGAGAAAGAGTTATAGGCATTGAGGCTGCCATCAATAGTTGCTGCAGCAGCTGCCCGATTCCCCACCGCACTGGATGATGCTGCAGATACCTGCTGGGCATGGGAGACAATGTTTCAAAGATTAAATGTAAGATTTTGAGATCTCATTGGCAAGTGACATGCTCTGCCACCTCCCTTCCCTACCAGTCACGGGCACAGAATAAAACCTACATGCTGGATCCTATCCTGACACAGGTTTCGCTTCCCCCTCCTTAAACAGCTCTGCAACCACAGCCAAGAAAGGACAGGAACTGGAATGCTCCCACCAAGGGGAACAGAAACCTGAAAGGGGAGGAGAACATCTTGCACCAGGCTGGTGTTCCCCAGCTCATGCCTCCAATCCCAACTTGTTCCTACAACTCCTCTCCCCAACAACCACTGCACTTTAGTATTAGTGATGTGCAGCCTGCAGAGCTTCAGAAAGATCAAATGCTAGTACTGCCTGAACAAAGACAGGTTTTAAAAACAAACAAAAAAAAAAACAAGACCCACACAACTGAGATTTAGCTGCATAAAGTATCCTTAAGAGCGAAGACAGAAGAGAACAAGGAACAAAGTCTATTTGTCCCTATTGATTCACTGTTTGTTATCTGGACCGGGTTATAAAGGGTCATGTTCACCCAATATTTAGCTTCCTCTTGTGCAAACCTCAACTGCCACTTTACTCGCGCCTTTTCTCTCCTCCGTCTCCCAGAATACAACAGTGCGGCAACACCGAGCTGAGGGACACACATCCCAGGAGGCAGCAAAATCGCTGTGTGATACCCCAGGAAAGAGGCAAGTGCCGAGAAGCACGTCCATGTGCCTGGCTGCAGCTCCCAACAAAAGGAGCCTTTGTCCCCTGTGGCTCTTAGCACGGCTGTGCCAGAATCAACAGGGATCGATTCCAGCAGTGCTAGGAAACAGGATGGGGCAGGAAAGAATAGGGTGGGCTGCTCCTACCTTCTATGCACCTCTGGCTTGCACTGGGGGGAGCTGCATGTCAAAGGGCCCTGGGCTCTTAAGAAGCCAGAATCTTAAAAACCTTCAGGCACTGGTTAGGAGTTGTGGAAGCCATCTTCTGTAGACAGCTTATATATACAAAGCATTCAAAACTACTGCCACCTAATCACTTCCATGTGAGCAATCTATCTGATGGTCACAATTTCCAGAGTGAAAGCTCTGCTTTAATTAATCTCCTGCAAGAAACAATAGGAGTTTCATTTGAAGTACATTCTCCAGCACAGATGGATAGAGCATCTCCTCCACCCTCATTTCCAGAACAGAGCTATCCTGCTTGGGGGAATGAAAAGAAAATTTGCCTTGGACTGAAGAATTCCCCAAAGCACAGAGGAGTCTTTCGAGAGGCCACAGTTTCATGAATGCTTAAAGCTTTCCCAAAAAGGCCACTAAAAAAGCCTAATTTCCCACTCTCTTTCCTGCCTCTACATCACTGTCTCCCTCTTGCGCTAACCCAAGAATTTGAGTGGCCATATGCTGAAAAGGATTGATAAATGAACCTCAATTAGAAATAGCAATACAGATCAAGTTAAAAGTAACTAGCAGTTTCTGATGTCCCAGCCTGGCTCATAAGGGGTGGAAATGATTTTCCTAGCAGCAGTGCCTACTTATGCTCTCTTACAAAGTGTTGGGCCATTGTTTTCACTAAGTCACACCAACTGTGAGGGTGGATCTTTGGCTAAAGGACTAGATTCAGCGCCTGGGTTTGAACAGAATTGTGTACCGTTTCTATCCATGAAGTCCCCAGAAAACATCACTTGCCAAATTTGTATTTCAACAGAACTAAAAATTCACTCCCATTTCTAAAGGGGGAGAATCACAGCCAAGCCTTTTTCTATTTCAAGATAAGCTGGTAAATTCTGGTCTTGGCATTTCAAAGTTTTTTTAAACTCAATTATATAAGGGAGATGCAGATAAATCAATCACATTTTCAGACAAACTCATTCAAACTCAGAGTGTTTCAGGAACCATTTTATTTACGGAAAACTTTGGCTTCTCTCACCAAGAGCCATTTCCAAACCTCAGTTTTTACACACTTTCTATAATGCTTCAAGGTTCCACTGAGATTCAAGTGTTTAAAAAAAAAAAAAGTGTGAATCGCCTATTCTAAGCCACATACAGTATGACCAAAAATTATGGAGATAAATCTGTAATGGCAAAACTTGAAAGCACTTCTGTGTGCCCAGCCTCCATCTAGCCACTCCAGAGAAACAACATCCAGCTCTGGGGCAGCCAAAACCAGTTGGACTGTGTACCAGAATGCATCAAATGCTCCCAGGAAAACAGGATAACTTATGGGAAGACAAAAGTCAAAATCGAGAGGTTTCACAGGTATCATGAACTCAGTGCCATATCTACTACATGCCTTTAATTTAGGTATTGTAAGTACCAAGTGTAACAGGTATTACCGAGCAGGACATGCACTCCTGAATATCCCAGGTCCCTAATTCCATACAGCCACTCCAGAGCACAGAGACTATTGTATATTGCCCAAATCTCTAATTAAACTTTTGGATGAAGGAAAAGCCAATGCACCTTGATATGTTCTTTCCTCAGTAGCAACCACAGCCCTATTATTAAACGCAGGCTAGGATCAAAGAGGCAGCTTCATTTGGATTCTGGTCTCATTGCACAGCTGCCACAGGCAAAGGTTAAAGATGATGGGAAGAGAAAGAGAAATTATAGCAAGAAGGATCTAGAACAACAACTAAATAGATATTATTGTGGAGCAACACGGATCCTGAGAAAGAAGTCTTAGCTTGGAAGAGGAAGGGTTGCCTGTGTTTTGGCTGGTCTAGAATTAAGAGGACAGAAAATCCGAAGAGTGAGTTCTTGGATGTGGCAGCTTGCTTAAGTTTTTCCAAGAGCAGGAAAATACAGTCAAAGCAGAGGCACTTCTTCCAACAACAAGAAGGAGCTGGGAGCACAGCGACATGAGTAGGCTCCTAGTGCTTCCCCTGGATCTCACTGGGAATGCCCTTCTTGGTAGCTGTCTGATGAGGGCATCCAGGCTCTTACGCACTTGGCTTCCTGCCAAGCGTGGTGATGGCTGGAGATTACTGTGTGGGATTGAAAGGAAGATGTGATTGGAAGAAGGAACTTTAATGATGTGCAGCTGATATTATCAAGAAGTTCTTTGCTAAACAGATGAAAGGAGGGAAATGAATGCATAATCAGCGCTGATCACCAATATCTTGTGAAGCACAAGCATCCAGCTGCAGCTATTCTTCCACATGCACCTGCCGGCGTACGTGAAATGCTAGGACATCTTCCTCTGAAGCAAACTCATAACCTTCTTCTGTATCAAAAGAAACAAGTGCATCACAGAAAAGCACTGGTGCCGCCCCAGCGCACTGCAAGCGCAAACAAAACACTTTGTTTCTCATCTCAGACTCCAGAATGGGGACATAAATAAGCCAAAGATGCTTGCTGAAAGCAAGTCTCTACCAATCTTCACCACCACAGACAACACAAGCCTAATAGGTTTCTGCTACAGAGAGCAGGACAGTCTTATCGGCATTATAAAAGCACCTTCAGGAGGAGAACAGGCTACGTGCAACGGCTTGTGCCAAGTATGCATGTATTCAGAGATTTTTTTCACCCCAACACAGAATCACTTCCTCTTTATCATTCGCAGATGTCAGAATGAGACCTCTAGAGAACAAGTAACTTGCCCGTGGCTGTGCAAGGAGTGTGCCACAGTGGTACAAAACAACCCTAAATTACATGTAGGTCAATACTAAATATTAACCTTTATTACAGAAGGGATGGAGAAATTGTCACAGTTCCCCTCAAAACCAGGAAAAGCTGCATTGAAAAATTGCCTTTGTCACAGATGCTCTGTTTGCTTTTGTACAAATCACAGTGCCTTTCCATATCATTACCTTTCCTTTCTATCCTAGTGGGGCTAGTATTCTCACATAGTCCCTGAGGGGACACGTTAAAATCAAGTGCATGATTTCACAGCTCCTGAACATTGTTCCTTAGTGTTGCTGAGACCATTGTGTTATCAGTACACACTTAGAAGATAAGATTTCTGACACATAGGCAAGCCCAGCTATTGCTGGAGGAGACAAAGATGTTGATTGTGTTCCTGGCTCTCTTTCAGCATTCCAGGTTTCAAGAATTGGGTGATAGTATAGGCAGGATGAAAAACTCCTGTTTTCTTTTGCAATCTTGAGTCAGCTTTGCATAGGCTGAATCTCAGCCACACGGGGTCTTTTCCTTCTGAAAACCAAGGACACCAACTGCACAGTGAATGCCAGTCTAAAGGGTTCAAAAGAACATTCTCACATGGTAATTCTGAGACAAAGTGAGATTTACTGCTTGAGACAGACAGGGTTGAATCATCCAGGATGCATAGATATTAGTCCCAGGATATACTAACACGGGTAAATACACAACAGTTTCTCCAAGCCTCTTT
>VYZM01012314.1:427710-440304 GCA_013398915.1 Dromas ardeola
CTTTTTTTTTTTTTGCCATCTATGTGTAACTAGCTAGAACTAGTTCTGAGGCCCAAAGAGATGAGTTGCATCAGTCCAGCATGCCTTATGGGCACATGCCACAAGGACAGGGGGAACTGACTGACCTCACATCATCTCCTCCTCCTCTACTCTCCCCTGCAAGACTCTCCCAGAGCAGCCACAACTGACTTCAGCAGAGGATATCCCGACTTGCACCTTTTTTTTTTTCCCCTTACACAAATGGCAAAATCAATCCAAGCCATCCCTGACTGACAGAAGAAACACTAGAGAGAATGATCATAAACAGAAAGCAGATCAAGGGATTTTAGTAAGGAAGCAGTACAGCCAGACTGCAAAGGCAGCAGAAAGCATTATACATGAATTTTCATCTCTCAGCCTGTCACCACAAAAACAGATTCTGTTTTCATACATCTTCCTCAAGTTTCCAGCCACTTGTTAACATCCCTGCTTATCCTGGCCACAGCTTCAGGATAACACACTAAAAAAATCTATCCAAGTTGGTACATGCACATGGAGTTGGCAGAAGAGCTGCCATTACCACTGGGGACAATATTCTATGATTAAAAATATCATCAGAGGGTTACTACAGTTGGAAAATTAACGAAGGTGGCAGCAGTGGGAAGAAATGAAGGAAGAATTTGTTTTCTTGCCACACACACCCTTTTCCATTTTCTAATCTTCACCATCCAGAGACTCTTTATGAGTGAGCGCTTAAGCATGGAACAAGAGGCTACACATCTTTCAGACCCTGGCTTTCCCCTTCTCGTATATTCCCCAGCTGCTTCACCACACAAGAGATCTGGGGGGAGGGAGAGCAGGGGAGACAGGGGACAGAACAGGAAAGGCTTAGGTAAATACTCACAGCCCAGCTCTGATAAGCAACCCTATCATAACAAACCAGAGCAACTGAACAATACACTCTGCCTGAATAGGGTTCCCCCACTCCAACATTATTTTTTTCTTAATTTAAAGAAAAAGGGACATTAGTCAAGTCTGATTTTACAATGTGCGAGGGAGCTGAGGTTTACATTAAATAGACACGTCTTTGTGACACAGATCAACTAACAGCTCAAGGGGAAACAGAGAAGGAAGGCAGCAGATTCCAAGCACGACAAATTCACCTCTAAAAACAAGTACTTGTTTCATCTGATGAGAAAAAAAAAAAAAAGCGCGCTTTGCTTTTTGTTCTCCACTCCATGAAACAAGGAATTAGTCATCCCTTGAAGAGGACACCTGGTTCCTCAGCATCAGGAGACTGAAAATGCATGAATAGATGATTATTTCTATCCCCTTTAACCCTTGCCCCTACTCATTCTGGCTAAAAATACCATCAATGCTTTTGATACCCTTCCACATCTACAGCATGACTGGTTTCGGACCAGTGCCATCCCCAAAGCTTGAAGAATGTGCTGCAGGGTGCCTCCCTCAACAGAGCCGTCAGTTGTCCCTCTGCCTCCTGCTGCCCATCACTGGACGCTGGCAGGCAGGTACTGCAGGCTCTCGAGAAGGACTTTATTTCCAAGGCCTGCCACTCCACTGTCCCATCCTGTTTTTCATTCACAGCCCCATTCATGATGGTGAAACTTTTAACTCACCCAGGAAACAAACGTGTGTTACTGTTACTTCACTGGACCAGGCCGGGGGTGCACACGTATCTGTGTCTCCAGGGCTCTGAGGACAGACAGGGTAAGCATTGCACATGCAGCCCCTGCCAAGGTTAGCAGTGGTGTTAAGAGCCTGTTCAGGGGTAGGACTCAGTCCCTACAAACACATACTCCAGAAATACAAGGCAGACCACCACTCTCTAGGGATTTCTTTGGCAATCCCTTTCTTTCCTGTCCTTCTAAAGTAGCACTTTTTCAGGTAAGAACTGGCACTACTGTCACTTCCCCTGCAGAAAGTCTCGTTTTCTCCTTCCTCTGGAAGCCCCAGAGTGCAGATTACCCAGAGTGCAGCTGGATCCTGTTCAGCTCCCTAACACACATTTGTTCCTTCTACACGATCAGATCTTCTCCTGTGACCAGGAGAACATTTCCATTCTCTTCCTCATCAAACAACTTGTACAACTCCCAAGACACTGCTGTTCTCAGCCACTGGACATCAAAAGGTTTCCTGATGGCCAGGTCATTCCTTCTTTCCCTTCTGCCACATGGCCTCCTCTGCCCACCACAGAGATGGGCAGCTCCTCACCAACCCTGCCCACTCATGGCTGCTGTGCAACACCTAACTGACTTCCATTTATGATCCCACCGGGTAGGGCTCTGCTCCTCTTACACCATGGAAAAGGGATGGAACTAGAAGACACAGAGGCTTTGGAGCTAAATTGAGCTGCCAAGATCTGCAGGGACAGAAGGATTTTTATTTTTTTCCCACATTTTCTTCCAGAAAATTTACTGAGTACCTTAAACACAATCACAACTCACTAGTGACAATTTTAATGACCCAACTTCCCGTGCAAGCACCTTGCTATCTGCCTCCTCAAGCTCTTCAAGGCAGGACAGTTTCCCCAGACCTGTTTCTTTGGTTTACTTTTTCACAAGCAGACTGCACTGTTCTGCATAACAGGTCTGCCAACTCAAATTCACCTCCCGAGCACCTCTCCCTTCCTCCAATTATCCATCAACTCCCATTAATCCACCCTCCTGGATAATCAGAATAATGCTCTTTAAGCATATAACTATGACAAGGACAAAGCCACTCTCTGGCTGCAAGCTGCATTAGAGGGCACGGTGACCCTGCAGGTAATGTAATTGGGAATATTACATTCCGGAGCCTCCAAATAGTCTGTTTATGGAGTCAGCTCCCCAGAACAGGACATGAGCACTCCAGAAAGGACACTTTTGCTGAAAGAGTTTCCTGGCATACCACAGGATACCTGGCTTGATAGCCACTTAATGCAGTCCTGAATTGAAGTGTTCCCTCCCCCAACTACCCTGGGCATCTTCTCACCTAATTTAAGAGTGACTTTGGATGAATCATTTATCGCTGTGTGGAAGAAAATCATCTTGAGAAGTGCTATCAGCATCGTTTTCTCCTCCTTCCCGGGTAAGTTGTTCAGGTCATTGGCATCCATACTGTACTGCAGTGGTCCAAAATCAATCCATCGGGATACTGAAGGAGAAGCCACTCAGACTCTTTACCATCACAACAGACCACTTTTCTGAACATTAACAGCCCCGTGGTAGCGCTCACCTTTGAGCAGGAACTGAAAGAGATGCTTTGGCACCTATTGCAGGAGAAACTACATAGGTGCAACATGAACCAGCAGAAAAGGAAAGCTGCTGTTAGCAGCCATCAAATATCATGAAATTAAATTAAGGTGGCACGGAACTGCAACATCATTTTGCTTTCTCTTTTGTCCCAGAAAAAGAATCAGCTAGATATCTTTAATCTGTACAGCCGCAGCCTCACTCCTCATTCCCCTTTACGTGCAGTAAGTCACAGTCAGCTCACCATGCGCATGAACGGGCTGAGAGGGGGGAGCTTTTCCAGCCATGCCTGCCAGCCCGAGCTCTGAGATTTGCCATGAATTCAGTCAGGAGCTTGGCAATCAAGGGTGAAGACAAAGTTTTTTCATTTGACAGTAACAACTGATTTTTGTTGCCGCTTAAGTTAAAAACAAAATGAAACAAAATGAAATGGGGGTGATAGGAGAGCCTTACTTGTAAAGGCAGGGCACTAACATTAAGGTTGTGGTTACTTAAGTACAGATAAAAAAATCCCTCAAGTGACTTTCAGAAATGACCGAGATGTAACACGAACCTCTTCAAAACTGCTCTCACACAACAAAAAGGCCAGTACAAGCGGAAGACTGGCCCAACGCCACAGCAAAAAAAAAAGCCAGCCATGGAAAAAGGTGAATATTAGTTGTTTGATCGAAACTGAAATCTGAGTAGAAGCAAAAGATCTAGCTTAAAAACCTGTTTTCATTGTTGCAAGAGAAAATTAACGCACCTTCTATATTTCTAATATCAGCTTTTAGAAGGACGGCTTTCCACAAGAAAAGAGCCATACTGGCAGTTTAGGAAAATACACAGTACATCTCCAGGATGCAAGAGCTATTTTCCTCAAGGCGATTCTACAGCATGTTTACAAAAACACACAAATAAATCCCCAGTTCTCCGGATGTTTTGCAAGCATTATCTCTCACCACCTTTGCACCTGGCAAATCAGTTAAACAGAAAGGTACTTTTAAGTACATAACAACAGGCTCAAACCAACCATCTCCTCTCCCACAGAGGGCACTTAGAAGAGGGACAAGTCTTGAGCTGGTGAACTGGCTGGGGCCCCTGGTATGTATATAGCACTGACCCAAATCCTGACGTTACAGGATTTTTATATGAAAGTTTTAGCCCCTTGACTGTTTTCAATATTTTCACATTGTTTCTCCCCCCACCTCCCACCCACAGCTTTTGCAGTTTAGCTTCTAGCATCATTCAAGTCTAAACTAAGTCACGATACAGCAGGAGTGGTGCTGTGACAGACAGTATAGAAAAGCAATTTCTCTTCTCACTGACATGACATCATAGCTCGGTCTCCATAGTGCTATGCTCACACACTTGCATGCAGTTCAGCGTCAGTCTACCCCTAGGCCATCTGAGCACCTTCAAAACCAGGTTCCTTTTAAAGGCTCCTGCTGCATTTGCTGATTCAATCTTGTTATGTTATGCCTATACCTCTCTCTCATTTCTTTAGGCAATTTTGCATTATGCCTGCCCTGTACGATAGGTACAACCCATGCGCTAATCTTGCACCCCGGCATAAATTCACGGGTTGGTTCTCAGCTATAACCAACAGTATACAAGAAACTGAAACAAGAATTATTTCTTGTTTTTTTCTTCCTTACATATATCTAAGGTCCCACCCCCAAACATTCGACTGATACATCATCTTCCCTCCAGGTCTAACTCACTGTGTTATTACGTGGACTGTTTTTCCCCTTCTATAAATGCATGCGCTTGCCTTGCTTTGTGAATGTTTATTAGGAAAACATGTTGGGGTTTATTTATTTATTTTTTCCTTTTCTTGACAGATTTTAGCAGTTAAAAAGAAAGCATGGGTATCTCCCTCTCCTAGCCTTTACTCCTCGTTCCCCTATTTATCTTTAAGAACAACATGGAAATGTCCTGCTTTTTCACCACATAAACTTCTGAGAATAAAAACAAACCTCGGTAAACGGCATTTAGACTTCACTTACAATTTTTTCCTCATCTATTTTATATCCTTCAGACAGGGGTTTCAGAAAGTCAGAATATAAAGGAAAGAGAATGTAAAATCAAAAGGTCGGGCGCTAGCTATAGGTCTAGTTGAGGTGAGCTGGGAAAGAGGCCACTGCCCCAGCGCAGCCACCACCCCACTGCCCCATGGTCCTGCTGATTCAGACATTTTTGCCTCGGGTTAAACTTTGGCTTACGTCTATACCCTTACCTCGGGGCAGATCTTCTCTCGAGCACCCTGGATTGCTGGTCTTTCCCCTGTCCCTGTGCTTGTTGTTGCCTCTCCAGTCTGCCCCATCCAGAACTTACTATTAAATGTACTTATTTGTGAGGACAAGCTTGAAAGAAAAACAGATAAAGCAGCACAATCAGAGGGATGGTAATGGGGCAGCAGCATGCAGAGAGGAGAAAAGAAGCAGCTAGAGATGACACATCTTGGTGGCAGATGTGGTTTAAGAGTGACATGCATCTGCTGCCCCAGTCGAAGTGGCTGGGGTCGGTTCAAATGCTGGTCTGACAAAGACAAGATTTTATCTAGAGGTAAGCGGATGAAGACTCACACAAAGCGCTCCAGCAGCGGGTGCGCAGGGCAGGAAACAGGACAGTGGGGTAACCATTCAGAAGTTGTGACTTCTTCCACCAGAACAAACCCAGAGACAGAAGCAGGCACCTACCTCAGGAAGTGTGGGAGATTAAGAATCTTAAAAGCTTAAGCCAGAGTTTTCAGAATTTGAATGCTTCACCCTTGACACCTTAAGCAGATGGCCAGATACCACAGGTGCTGAAAACTCACAGCTTCACCAGAAAACACATAGGCTCCATTAGGGTCATCTTGACCATTCAGTCTTGGTTTGTAGCATACGGGGTGCATGGGCTGCTACCACTCTACCACATAACTGCCCAAGAGGCAGAGCACTGAACACAGCTGTTAGGTGTGCTTGTGCAACCTACACCATCTTGGCCATATGCAGTTGTATGCCTAATTCATAACTTTCTGGGCATTTTTTTTCCCATTTGGTTTGCTCTTATTCAAAGCAGGCAGATAAAAACACTCAGTTCCCCAGAGTTCCTGCTTTTCAGCAAACCAGAGACTGGGGAGAATATGTATCTATCAATACCTTGAAAATAAAGAAGCAGGAAACGTCAAACAGTCTCCAAGAACGCATGTAAATTTCCACCCTACTTTCTGTCTGCCTCAGCCTTAAACAGATACCACATCAGAGACCAAAAAAAGTGGGCACAACTGGGTAGTAGCTACATCGTAGCTCTGTAGTTAATAAGGCCAAATGGCATCACTTAATTCATCTGGCATCAATGTGACATTCCAGGCAACAGGACTTCAGCAACATCAATGCCTATTACTTGGGTAGGCATTTAGCATAGCTTAATTAAACCCTATCTATAGCCAACAGTAACACTAGTAAGAGGAATAGATAGCATAAATAGTGCTGTTTGCACAAATCCCCCTTCTCAAGTCCTCCACCTCCTCCGCTGCAACACTCATTTTAAACGCTGATACATTTGCAAGAAGTATTTTTATTTTTATGCAGGCCCTAATGCAAAATGAAGCAACCAAATTGGGACAAAACATAAAAGGCATTTGGGGTCATGCCTGAGCTGGAGAAAGAGATAAAGGAGCAGGTGTGCACTTGGAGGGAGAGAGGCAGAGGAGCTCTTATAAGGCAGAACGATGTGAAAGGGACTCCAGAAGGGACAGGCTGGATGCAGAGCCCTTAAGAGGCTAGGAAACCTCCTGTACGGGTTCATGACCACCTTGCTGAACAAGGACGGGAGTTTCTCAAATGCAGGACAGATCTGGAACACGTAACATGCATGATGGGGCAAAGGAAGAGACACAGACACTTGGAGCAACTGTTGGGACTCCCTGAGTCGGAGAGCAATAGCTGCAAGGGATCAGACATGGGGGAAAGATTCAGGAATGGTACCCTCCACGGCCAGGCTGGGATACAGAGTGTGGCTGGTCCCATCGAAGTGGGAACGTATGGAGCGACATAGATGATCAGTTCTTGTTGATTCTTCCCAAGCAGCTTTTGAACAGCTCTTTTTCCTTTCCACCTGAGACGACTGCCTCTACTTCAGAAGAGCTGAAGGATGAGTAACAGCAGATTTGAGAATTAGGCTTGATGGGCCAAGTTCTTATGCTGTGAATGGGTGCGAGCCCACCCACTCCGGCTTCTTTGCCGGGGTACTTGCTGAGGATCTGGACCACACACACTGTCTTTGGAGAGGAAAGGCACCGCAATGCACTCCCTAAAGAGCCTCCTCAAAAATTAAGGCCTCAACTGGAGACTCAGGACTGACAGCTTGGAAGACATTTCAGCTAAAACCACCTCAGCTCTACGTCGATCACCTTCATCCAGCACGGCAACACAGCTCTTCCACCCTACTGTACCCACAGCCTCATCGTAAGGGCATCCAGCCCTGATAATGCACACTTCCTCCCTGTATTATTTATGTTCACCAAGGGCCAGGGAATAAAAAGAGCAAAAGCCTGCAGCTTGGCAAAAAAGTTCTAGTCTAGCAACAACCCATGCACAGACAAGTCCCAGAACATGAGCAATTGCATGTAGCGTACCACTACAGGGCTCTACAATCAACTCACCACGTCACCCCTCTGACTTTCTCTGACACCCCTCCACCACACCACAGTCTCCGAACCCTCCCCTCCCAGCCTGGCACATACAGCTGCTCTTCCTCTCCAAAAAAAGCCAATCTCTTTTTCCAATTTCTTCAGCTTATGTTTTTTCATAAAAACTTTGTTTTTCAAAAAGAGGCTTGCACCTTTGCCTACAAAACCATCCTTAGCAAACCTCTGCAAAAATATCTGAAAATATCTTCTGGAATACAGAATTTTACTGAAACAAACCAGAAGCATCTTAATTATCGGAGACTGTCCAACATTTACATTGGAATGGTTTCAGGATAGGGAATGGCCTTTTTTGGCAGTATATAATACAATCACACTGCAGATACCAACAAATAATCATACTGTCTGTATGCACGATGAGGGAAACATTATCAGAGTCGGTACATTCTTTCAATGGCTCAAGTTTATTAACACACAGCTAGGCTTGGCTTTTCGCAATGGCTGTTCAGTCTAAACAGACAGAAAAAAGTCCCTGGTCTTCTCCTATTGTAGAAGTTGGTTCAATACACAGAAGAATAGTAATTTCACTCTTCCGCTGAGGAACCTATACCTTAAGGAGTGTTGCAATGCAAAATACAAGTATATTTCTCAATCTGAATGAATTTAAGCTTTTCTTGAGCACTGTTTCTCTCACAGAGCCTGTCATCCCTCTCACCAGAATTTTTCCAAAATATGTTTTCAAAACAACCTTTGAAACATGCTCTCCTCTGCCACAATAACTCAATCTTCTTTTTGGTCTCTTGTGTCAGAATCAACATTTGGACCAGAGGGGTCATGTTCCACCCATAGATGGAGAAGGAAGAAAGCATCTCCCCAAGACACCGCTCAACTGCCTGAAAACTCAAAATTAATGAGCTGAGCATTCGAATTCCTGGAAAGGAATTCCCTGCATTTTTTAAATATACAATTTTATCCCCTCAAGTTTTTGCCCTTTTTTTTCCCGGCAGTGGCTTAGGAAGCAGGAATGGAAATAAGATTGGTCCTTCCACACTCAGACTCCCGGAGCTGGTAGGATCAAAAGACTCACTATAACTTACAGGAATGGGTAACGAGAGCTACAGGACCACCATTTCTGTTACGGAACAAGATGCAGAGATCTACATTTTCTTCAAAAGTCAGTCTTTGTACTTTATTCGGTATCTGTCATTGGCACTATTCCAAATAAATCCAATGGGAAATAATTGCTTATTCACTCTGCAAATAACCAACTTAGAGCTGAGTTTGAAGGTAAATCATGCATTATTGTTTCTGACCTGATAAAATACGCAATTAAGCCAAGTAGCATAAGGAAAAAAAAAAAAAGCATAAACACTTTTAGTTGTGTTTTCAAACACTGTAGTTACTGTACGATTGAAGGTCCCTTTCGGTCCTTGCTGGCAAACAATCATTGCAGTTCTGTCTAACACAGTTTCAAAGCAGAGCATTAGCAATTGCCCAGTGAAAAGTGTTGGTACTTCAGCTATATCAGCCTCTAATCTCCCTCCTGAAAAGGTAAATTTGAAAAGAAATGAGAAATTAGTGTGGCGCTTAAAGCAAGATTAACAAAAAGTTCTAAACGTACTTAAAATACACAAACCAAACATGATCAGTGAAGAATTACCAAAAAATAAATAATTTCAGAACTGGTTACCAGCTTTCTGAGTTTGCCTGTCAAATCCTTGCAGACAGGACAGTACTTCGGATTTTGATACACGTGTATCATCAAGAGATTAAATGCGGCCAGTGGTTTTCACACAGGGATTAGTTGTTGTTAAGTACTGCTTTCTTCCTTATTGGTAAAGTTTGCACTTTCCATCCTGCCTGGCAGCCTATATTAAGGACAAACTGCCACCCAGACTTCTCCTTTCTTCTAAAGAAAGAGACAAAAAGAAAGGCAACACTGTCTGGCTTTTATGACTCTCCTAACTGCACCCCTCTGGAAATGCTGACTTTCAAAAACTTTACCCTGCCAGCCACAGTTCTGAGCAAAGTTTACTCCAGCACAGCCTAAGTAGTAGAAAAATCTGTGTTATACATATGTACTTGCAGAGGTCTGAGCAAACACGGCACCTATTCCTCATTTCATAAAGCTGCTTCATGGTGATTCTGCGAGACCTCAGTCTAGGTCTGCGTAATGCCCCAATCTCTGGCTTCCAAGTCTTCCTTAGAATATAACTAGTGTCCAAACCCTTCCTGAATGCAAGCTCCCAACATAATCCAAGAGGAATTTAGAGGGAAAAGGGGAGGGGGGGGAGGTGGGAATGAGTTAAACAATTGTATAACCTATTCAGGTTGGACAGTTTCTGTTCCCATTTACCAGGGCTGTTCCTTCAGACCACAGAACAACAAATCTAAAGAGAGGTAGTCTCTGAGTAGCAGCTAGGAAACAAAACCATGTAAGCAAGCTGGCATAATAAAAATGTAACCTAAACCAAACAAAAATAAAGTAATTAATCCCGTTTTCTGCTAATAATTAGCTATTTCCAATTCTTCTCTAGGAATGAAGGATGGGACCTCCTCTGCAGTACTTGCCAGCTTTGTGAAGATCAAGAAGCTTCAGAAGCTAGCAAAGCCAGGAAATGTTCCAAGGGAAACCTGAACTGTCTGAGGTCCATCAGTCACTTGCATGCACCTGCTGAAAAAAAAGCCTGCCAAATTTATTCACCCTTGCACTGCTGCCAACAGTTCAGGCAATCATGCAGAGGTTCCTCACTCCTGTTCTGACAGTATTAAATAGTCAACTAATACCATATTTAAAATTTATTTTAACTAGCAAGACAATGTAAATGACTTTCTTCTCTCTTCCAACACCTTCCTGTGAGAGATGCCCCCTTTTAGCTCAGCAGTATGACTGTCAGAATGGTATAGGTGTGCTGTCACTCATGCATTCAATATTGCAGGTGTTGGAAAAAAAACCAAATATACGGTCCCTCAAGAGAAGGCTAAAACACAGGCTGACGTCAAAACGGACCTTGATGCTCTATTCCACCTGCCAGCAGCTGTCAGAGGAAGCTTTATTCATATTTCATATTTGTTCCCATCTTATCGCTCTGGGGTGGAGAATGCACAGTCTCCTGGTCAGCATTAATACAGTCTTATCCCACAGCAGAAGCAGCTGGTCTGCACACCCAGCTTTGCCAGCCCACTCAAGGAGCCCTGCATGCTGAGCTGTGGCAAGTTGAAGAAAACAGGGCTACGAGTCTGCTCTGCTTGGGCAACTCGAGCCCATCTTCATGATAATGTCAAGTTGCCATTACAGCACTTCTGGGAAGAGAGTCTGATCCCTGCGTGTACAGGTAGACAGCCAGGATTGTAAGACGATCCTTGCAAAGTTGCAGAACTCGCACAGCGGGCAGCTCAGGTGTCTGTTCACCATCACAACAGTGGAAAAAAAATAGCCACTCTAATACCTGTCAACCTAAGATACCTTCTTGTCACTCCAAAATTTCTAAAACCAGAGCTTTTGGTCCCACGCAACAGGGTCTTGTGTCCCTGTCCAAAAGGAAAACTTGCATTATTCCCAAAGACCCCAGTCCGGCTAGATGCTGAACACCTCAGGCTGCACACTGTTTCCCTGAATGGCTTGGCTAGGGCATGTCATTTGCTAGTCACGTGCCAAGATCATTTGTGACGTTGCAAAAAAACATTTGTGCCTGGAAACACAAAACCTTGCTTAACAGTCAGTATGCACGATGGAGGGAGAGGACAGACAGGTTTGATGGCATCCTCCCCACCGAGTGATGAGATCTGTGACACTAACTCCATCCTGCCTAAAGCCTCACCAAAAGTCTTCATTGAAAAGATCCTACAGATCCTACTTTATGGACCTGATCTCACAAGAACTGCACTGAAGGGGACTGGCTGCAAGACTCAAAATTACAGGGAAGATAAAGTGACCAGGAACAGGTCTGGGTCTTCTCCAATCAGAAAATTCATCCATCTGTGAGATTCTGCTTCTTAAAAGAAATCTGCTGCCAACACCCAGACAGAGGGGCACCTTCAGCAGGCCAATGCAAGCGCCATGCCAATCAAACCATTCCATGGGCAAGGAAACATGTGGATCCTGGTTTCCTATTTCACCTCCTCCCTGCCCCATGCAGATTATCTGATACCCAGTAATACAGTCTGAGCTCATACTGGAATCATCTGTCTGTACGTTAGGGGCATTAATTCAGATCTCCCTCCTCTATCCAGTGTCTCTTTGCCAGCAACATTTAGGCACAAAATACCTTTGAGACTCTACCTGCCACCCAAGCCCTGCCTTCTTGAGAAAGCAAGCTAACAGATATAAAGTAAGAAGCCCTTTCCTTGTCTTCTAGGGAGTTCTCCAAGAAAAAAGAAAAAAAAAAAAAAAAAGGAAGTTTCATGCCCGATCAGCAAGAGAACAACTCTTCTAGCTCTTCGGGCTTTTCTTATTTCACTGGCACAACAAGGCAGACTGCATAGGGTAGGACGCTTTGGTGGCAAAGACAAGCAAAAACCATAGAAGCTTTGAAGAGACAGAAGGATCCCAAAGGAAAACCAATAACGAACTTCCCTCCTCCCAGGTAGGTAGATGTGATACTTCCTTCTCAATAAGAGACCTTTCTGCATCTACCATTTTTTATATAAAGCCTCCCTCCCTATCTGCAGAGGTTCTACAGATCAGGCAGCCTCTGACAGCTGAATCCTGAAGACAGCTGTATTTAAGTTTTGTTTAAGATTCTTGGG
>VYZM01012317.1:0-31795 GCA_013398915.1 Dromas ardeola
TGTGATTCTGTGATTCTGTGTGGGACCAGCAGAATAGGGAAGCTGGTCAGGCATGTCTTGTGTCATTCACCACTCACAATGCATGTTTTTGAAAACTGTCGAGAAATTATACAGGACTTAGAAATAATTAAACCATTTCCCTGGAATATTTTGACCCTTTTGAAGAAGCATGACATTTGCAAGTGTTTTAGGCCTTTGACTGCATAATATTACTTAAAATGTAGGGTATTTACATTTCTGGGAGGAAAACAGCTGGAAAACATTTTTGAAATTGCTGATGTGATATTTACAGAACTATAGCAGAACTGAATTTGTTCCAATTTTTAAACTGTGAAATTGTTGGGGAATTTAATTCTTCTACAGACCATTTACTATTCTTAAATACCAATATTCACACTTTTTAACCAGTAAAAGCCTTCCTTGTGGTTGATGCTGTTGTACTCTTTCTGTGATCGGCTAAAGCTTTAATGAGAGGACGCTGAAGAAATAGGAGATAGAATCGCTTTGTAATTCCTCTCTCCAGCCTGTTGTGGCTTGCATGCACAGATGGGAAAGATGAGATGCGCTTGTTTTGTCTGGAGTGGCAGCAAGGGCACCAGAATGCTGACAAATTTCAGAGGCGAGCTGGTTAAACCTGGGATTTCTGTCCCGTGGGGATATTGTGACATTTCCACACATTTTTCACTCTTATGCAGAAGGGAACCGACACATTTCTCTTGCAGCCTGTGAATATACTTTTGAGACAAGTTTCTCCTAGTTTTCAGCAGCCTGCCTTAAGTAAGCTGGAAGAACCAGAGCCCCAACCTGTCAGGTAGTTAGCTGAAAATCAGTCTGCAGGACTGACAGATGTTCTCTTTATCTCCTGAAAGACCAGTTGTTCATAGGAAAACTGGCCACTGGGGCCCAGGACTGACCTCTACACACTCAAATTAAACAGCATGGCCCACGGGCTGTAAGGGAGCCTTGAGATTAACTGGTCCCATTGTCTTGAGCAGCCGCAATGTTAATCAGGCAGTTGACAATATATTTGATGAGGGTGCAGAGTAGCTTTTCCCAATTAAGTTAAGGGCCGTTATTCTTCGAAAAGGGCTTCAGAGAGTGATTTATGCTTCCCTCTTCTTATAGGGTCCAGACACCTCTTACCATGGCAGTGGGTAAGGGGGAGGGCTGGCATTTGTAGGACTCCTGTGAGCACCCTTTCAATGTAGTGATTTGCTGTCCAGAAAAATGTGAAAATGTTGAGATTTTTAATATTCCTGCTAAGTTTCAGGAGTGTAGTCACAGGCTGTCACTTAAAATGTGGGGTGATGTTCCCATTTTGCATCTTGGTTCTTTGATGCTCTTTGTGGAGCGAGACGCTGATGTAGAAGAGATTTTTCTTAGCTGTTTTGTAGCTCTTGGCATATTTTAGCTGTTGTGCCTGGAGTGGGAACCTCTGATAGAAACAGTCCATTCTTTTCCAGCCTCCCTTTCTCAAATGCTGTCCCATCTGGAAGGAAGCTGAGTCTGTGCAGGCAGCAGCCAGAATCACTAAGCAATGTTATCCATGCTGTAGCTTGTTGTACAGTCTTGTATTAGAGCTGTTTGTGACATCTATTTTGTTTCTGAAGCAAACATTTCTACACCCACCCCTGTTTTTGTTTGTTTATGTAAATTACAGTACTTTGCAACTTAATTGCTATAAGCTTTATGAAACTGCATTAAGGACTGTGCTAATTGTGGGCTTGCCCCCTTCCTATTTCTGAATGCATTTTGAAATTTTGTAATTGGATGTATTTAATTTTTTGTAACTTTGTATAATGAAATTATGAATTAAGACGAAAGAAACAGAGAAAATCTGGCTCTGCATCAATACAGAGCTGTTTCTAGCAGCAGGCTTTGTCTTCAGAAGCCTTCTGGCAGTTTGGGCTGTTTTCATAACAGTGATCCTGGGGAAACACTCATGAGCAGAAACCAATTGCCATGCTATTATACCTGTTATGCCCAATTGAACTGCCAGCCTCTCCTGGTGCAGAATTTTGCTTCTTGACACGGGTACAAGTTCTACAGGATTATCTGCATGATTCACAGTGTTATAACAGCACTATCAACGCACAGCACTCCAATTAACATGTGCGGAACATAAGGATATCTGGTTTATAGTGATAACTGTTTAAGAACTATGCAACATAAGACACAAATTCAAGAGGTAGGAAAATTAATAAACAGGTGGATACACAAGCCTTCATATGTTGGCCAGAGCTGTTAGGTCCTTCAGAGACCTTCAACTAGAAATTTCCAATTAATGAAAGAGGGGGAAACAAGAGTATCTTGGGTCTCCTAGGAATGAATAAATTTATTATGAGATATTTGAGTGGGCTTGTGGAACCATGCAAACTTACTATGGGATGTCTTAAGGGAATTACGGAAATGTGCAGGAATCTTTCTCAACTTTTTCTCCAGGCATGTGGTCTTGCTACCCTTTCCTGGATGCGTCACAGTCAATGAGACAAAACCCCAGCATTTTTTTGGGTTTTCTTTTGGCTTCTTACACGTTTGCAGATGTGTGAGGGACATATGTGTGGTCATTGTACTTGCTACTCAGGTGTCCACATCAGTAACAGAATTTATTCCTGCCTGGCCAAATGGAGAAACCTTTTTAGAGTGGCCATCCAGTTGGTGTTGCGTGAATCAGAGTGGTGAGCAGAGTAAGTTTTTGGTTTCTTTGTTGTCACAGATAACAGCTGCAGACTGGAGAAGTGGGCCCTTATAGAATATTTCTTTGTAAGGTAGTCTTTATTTTGAGATTTCTTTCTGGCATTAGGACAGGTGCTTTCCTTTCTCCAAGAATGCGTGTTTGCCCAATAATGAGTATAAACACAGGGAAAGATTGGTATCTGGCTCTAAGAGAACTTCTTTTTGGTTAGTTTGGTTCCCTCTGCTGTGGGGCAACTTTGGTTCTCCCTTGATGATCAAGAATTGAGAACATTTGTTCATTTGGTCTGGTCTCATGTTGGAGTTCATTCTTTTCCTAGTTCAGAATGAAAAGTCACCTGGAAAGGGTGATTCTGACCCTGTTGTAGGCTGTGCATCACCATGTAGCAGAGGTGATGTCTCAGTTTGCCTCATCCTTCTCCTGCACTAGAATCTTAGGTGAAGTGACTGTAAAGAAAGTATCTTTTATTTGGCTTTTGGAGGAGCAACAGCACAGGTTTACCTGTGCCTGGTCTACAGGTACAGGCTGGGTAGGTCTTGTGGACTTCAGTGAGAATGAGCCTAGCAGGAAATCTTGCTGAATATAGGTGCCATCAGATGTTTGCTGTTGGTCCTCCCATGCACGGGCTGCAAGTGTATGATGCAGTAGAGCACTTTCTCTGAGTGATTCACAAAATGTGTTTTTTTCAGGGTAGAAAAACTCCAGCCTGCTTTTAACCTAAGCCCCAGGTTTCCCATTCACAAAAAATGTATTTTACTTTTGCTCAGCTGTGCAGGTCTTACCTCTGGGTCTTCTTTGGAGCTCCAGTCACTGATAATGTCCAAGTAAGCAATATATCCTTACAGCAATGAAGGCGTATCCTGTGGTGGGCTGTATTAGTGAAGTATAAGCAGCTGACTGAGCTGGATGACTATTTCCCTGTATTAAGCACTTCCAAGGCTGCATTTGGAGAAATGTGTCCAGGTTTGGTCTCCCCGTCACAAGACAGATATTGGGAAAATGGAGTGGGTCCAGCACAATCCGTCATCAAATGATTAGAGAGCTTGAGCAGTTCATGTTCAAGAAGAAACTGAGGGAAATGTGTTTTTTTAACCTGAAGAAGAGAAGGCATGGGAGGATTTAATTGTCTTCCACTACTTACAGTGACCTACAGCGGCAATGGAGTCAAACTCTTCACAGTGAAAGGAAAAGAGGCAAAAGGCACAAGTTGCAAAAAGATAAATTCTGTTTGTGTGTAAGTAAAAACTGCTTCACCGTAAGAATGGTGCAGCAACAGGGAGAGATAGGGGAGATCAACCCTCATCTACACAAAGCCCTTGGGCAACCTGATCTAGCTTTGAAATCGCCCTTGATTTGAAAAGATAGTTGGACTATAGACCACCAGAGGTGTCTTCTAATTTTAGTTGTTCTGTGATTCACCTGGTTCTCAAGTAGCCTGATGTGCAGTTTTTGTTCTAGTGTACCAAGATCTCTTTGGTCTCCTCTGCACCTGTTCTGTGAGAGAGTTGTTTCTTCAGCATGTGTTTTGGAAGGAGTTCCCTTTTGGGAGAAGATTACCCTGAAAGATTCCCGTTTCCCTGTGATTGACCATTGCAAGAGGTTTTGACAAAGAACATACATGTTTTGTTTGATAGATGTAGGAACTTGGTTGTGTTTGGAAACAGGTGAAAGGCAGTTATTTCTTAAATGCAAAGAAATAACTAACAAGCCCAGTGGGCCTTATCATATCAGCTCTGCAAGAGGAGGAGATAAATACTTCTCCTCTGAAGGGAAGAGGAACTCTTGTTCAAAGGCCTGCACTGCAGCCAGCAGCGAGAGAAATGATTGTTGATTGTCAAGTGGAAATTAATCTCTTGTCAGAACCACCAAAACATCCCCTCCAGGAAAAACTTTCTGGATAATTTTGTTATTTCATTGAGCATCAATTTATGCCTGTTCGAGTGCTTTTAAACTTGTGTGTTTAAGCATGGAATGGCATTGAAAGCAGAAAGAAGAAAAATGCTAATGCTTGAGTCCTTCTTTCCCAAAGACTGAGGTATTTTGCTTTTGCCAGTGGCCTTGTTTATTGTGATACCACTTGCCAGTGATACTACATTTTTTTTTTTATTGTTAGTTTCATACAGTTCTTTTATAACTTTCCCTTTTGCTATCTCAATCACCATCCTTTGCAAAGAGAAAGATGCCTCTGTAGTAGCCTTGGGCTTTACAAAGTGGTTTCTGATGGTGCTATTCTCTTGTTGGTTGTTGTGTCAAACAAAACCACAGTCTTTGAAAAGTTTAGGAAAAGGAAAGAACTTCTCTTACCTGTTTGTTCAGGGCACAGTTTGCATTAAGCACAAGTCTTTCCGTTTGTGTTTGGATCATGATCTAAATAATAAAAATACTGAGGGCAACCACAATGCATTCTAGTTCCAATCTGTGCTTTGTTCCTTAGCTTATTAAAATACAAAGTGTACTTAGGGAATCCTGTCCACTACATCTTGAGTCAAGAGCTCTGTACTTCAACAGGAAAAGGCACTGAGGATTTCCTAATTCCTTAGCTGAAGTTACAAAGCAGATTTTTAAATAGTCATGGGGGAGAAAAAGAAGAAGGCTCTTTCCCAAGGAAGACTTTTTTTTCTCTGGTTCAGCTGGCTTCGGGGATGTTGCTGAACATTTTAGAGTAACCTGATCTGACAGTTCCTCTTAGGAGGATGGGGTGATGGAAATGGTAAGATAAAAGTAGACCCCAAGCTGTTAGTCCTCAAGGTGGGAGGCTACTGTGATTTTTCTAGTCCTGTCATTGGTCTTCTCTTCTCCCTCCAGCACCCTCATTCTGACTTGAGCCAAGGTAGGCATATGCATTTCCTCCACCTTGTGGATGACCTGGAGCCCCCCCGCATCTTCTGCAGCACAGATTTTTCTTGGTGCAGCTTTGTGAGCCCTTCCTAACTTGTGGGATAAAGTCCTGTAATGGGAGTCCTGGCACAGTTGGAGTAAAGTGTGCTGTGATCCTAGATGAGGAGTCTCTCCTACCTGAGTTAAGCATCTTTTGCAATGAGCTGGGAGGTAACAGTCCACTCCCAGGCCTCCATCCTTTCCTAAGCTACCACGGTTAAGACAAAGGGATTCTTATCAGAGGGATTTGGTGTTTTTTTACTTATTGTGTAGATGTCCTTCAGAGAAGCCCTGTCTCTTGAAAAGAGGATCCACTAAGACCTGGTGACCATGTGGTAAAAAAAAAAAAAAAAAAAATCCCAATTGATGAGACACATATCTTTGCCTTTTAAATAAAACTGAGTATATCTCAGAAATTCTCATGTGGCTGCTAGCCAAAAGATGAGGGGAGTTTCTTGGAGAAGCCATCCTCCCCCACTGGGGCCAGTCCCAAGCCTGTTGTGTTTCCGCAGGAACATACTAGTTGCTATGGCTGCAGATTAGCAATTCCAGTCATGTCTGTCTATAGGATTTCCTTACACCTGACAGTGCATGGAGTCAAATGCCTGTTACATGCAATACATCAATTAAAGGAGGCTTCTGGCAAATTCACATTGTGGAGTAGGTGACTGCTTTTTCAGATTATCGGAAACTTACTTTGGCATTCCTCTGTGTACTATTGTAGTTTTGATCCCACACCCTTAGGTCACCTGGAGGCAGCAGCCAACTCAGTTGTATGATACAAGCACTGCACGTTAGGTGACACATGGGAGAGATGGCAAGCCCCACCTTCTGCTCTGGGGTGCTGAAATAGGAGGTACAAGTAGGCAGTGTCTAATGGGCTGAGATTCTAGTTTCACTTATGTCTTCAGAGGTATTTAGGCATTCCTTGTTATTAAAAAAAAATTGGTATGTATATGTCTATTTAATTATTATAATAAACATTTTCGATATTTAGGGGTTTTATTATTTTATTTTAAAGTCTCATTTTCTCACTGATGCCAAAGTGAAAAAAAGGGTTATTTAACGGCTTATGTGATCTGGTCTTCTCATTCTGAGGTGGTCTTGAAAATGCCTTGCGAGTCAAGTTAGTTCCTGCTGTGTTTGTGCTTGAATTGTGTCCAAAAAAGAAAAAAGAAAATTTTGGTGATAAACTTCCTGCAAGCTCCAGAAAATACCATTATCTAAGAAGTCAGCTCACCCTTCCTTGGAAAAGCTCTCCAGAGAGTTGGGGCAAGAGGTTTTTTTGGGAAGCACTTGCTACATTGAATAGCTTTCTGCTAAAGGTCAGTGGATATCTCTTGGTCATCTAACAGACAGCGAAGGCTCAGGCATGACAAGGGTGTGCATGTAAGATATGATGAGTTAATCCTCTAGTTCTCTGCTTGCTTTAGGCACAACTGTTAGTTGTGCCGTATTTCCAGGGTCCAGTTTATTAGTGTGTCTGATGTCTCTGTGCAGTCTTGCCTACTTCCAATTAAAATTGACTCCCAGATTTGGTACTGACAAGGTGAAGTTCCTGATAACACCCTGAATCTTTCCCTCAATCCTTTCTCTCCTTTTTTTCCATTTCTTTGTGCTGCTCTGAATACTTTCCCCTTCCTATGAGGTAATTAGTACTTTAGATATGTGTTGTAGAGCACTGTAGTCCTTGTTCACTTGTGCTATAACCTTGTCACAGTTCATTACTTGCAACTCTAAAGGGATCCTTCTGGCTTTTCTGTCACTGACTGCCAGCAGTGAGACAAAATGGAATGCATGCTTCTGGGAGAGTCCCATGGGAGTTGTGTTCAGATGTACTGTGGTTACCACTGTCACCTTCTGCCCAGGGCTGCACTGACTGTGCACTATGATACATTATGTGAAAACTTAAAGCAGTCTCCTAACCACAGGTCTCCTTGTTTCAGGCTTTGTAAGCCCCAGTTATTAGCAGCTAACAGCTGGGTGTTGGTGCTCCTGATGCTTCTGGATGTCACCTCTTCCCCTGCCTCCTCCTCTTCCATAGGAAGACCTCTGGAAGATGAATGAAGTGGAGAGCTGTAGAACTATTCCTAGTTTAGACTTGGAGAACTTGAATTTTAAAGGTCCAACAGAGAACATTTTTATGGAATAAATGGACTTTTTCTTTTTCCCCCGTGAGGCATCCTAGTGAAGAGAAATTTATTATTGTTCTCAGATAAGAACTTTTTTTGGATGTATAGTGACTCAAGTAAGGGAACAGAGTCAGAACTGTTATGCGTCTTGTGTCTGACCTGCCAGGTGAATTTAGGTTATGACTCTCAAAGCAAACCAGGGTCCCAGCCCTGGTGATAGTTTCGTAACGATGCTCCTTGGCTTTCTGATTGTGCACCATGGTGGAGTTATCTGGTACTGAGGCACTAGATTATTCAGGTGGTTGTCTTCTCCAGACAGTGGGGACAAAGTCATAGCCACCAAACTCTAGAACCTGTCTTGAACACTGAGCAGAGTCCCCAGGAAGGGACTGGAAAGAAGAAGGTTGGCAAGGACACCTCCTGGCTGTCATCCTGTGTGTGAAGTCCTCTGAAGTTTTAATAGTTCTGGGTCTGTCTTAAGCACACAATATAACTTGTATCCTTTAAAGGTGCCAAAGTTTCTGGGGAGTTATTTGGAATGGTCCCCTCTTACTAATGTTGCTGGGTGAAAGTGAAGAGCTGTTGTGGGGCTGATGGAGATAGAGGGACTCTGTCCCGAGTCATGAAGTGGAGAGCAGCTGGGCACTGCCAACTGTTTTCTTTTCAGAAAGCACCTCAAGACACAGTGGTCCTGGACCTTACGGTGGCCTGAGGTATCTGCATTTTACACCAGCTTCTTCGGAAACATCTGGGCCCTGAGGGAATACACCCAAGATCAAGGATTGAGATTTTAGTATGTGGATTTCTCCCCTGCATGTATGTTATGGCATCTAGCTTAACTCTGTGCTGATGAGGGTATGTAAAAGATGTAAGAAATGCCTTAGACAGGTGGTAGAGATGGCAAGCTAAATGGAGGTAGTTCTGGATCTGAGACACTGGAAACAGGAGGAAAAGCCAAGCTTGGGCTTCATAGCAGATGAGAAAAGACAGCAAGACAGGAGGAAATGTGAATCTTAAAAGTTGGTTCTACTAGGCCAGGATGACTCCTCTCATGCCAGTCCCTCAGCAGCTGGCACTGATTCCTCACAGCATCCACACACTGGGGACGGAGAGTGAGATTACGCAGGGAGGCAGTTAAGAACAGACAGGACAGACCGCGGTGATCAGGCTCAGGGCTCAGCCGGACAAGCGTACTGACCAGCCACAGTTTACAGGAGACTGGCCCCTTTGTACCCTCATCTGTCTACACCACCTCTTTGTTCCTCCCTGCTCCCTCTATCCCTGCATGTTGCCTCCTCGGCTGGCCTAATCACACTCACCTTCTCCAACATCCTGGACCCTCAAATTTGTGTCCTTATCCATTGCAAAGTTCCAAATTTGCCTGCAGTTTCTTGATAACCCATCAGCTGGTGTGACTGACCAGGTTTGCATTTTGTCTTTTTCTTGAGATCCCGTTTGACAAGGTTCTCAGTCAGACTATCTCACTGAAATAATTGTTTCCACGTTCCACACACCTTTATCAATTTGTGACTGAACAGGTTTGTTTCTTGTTACTGTCTCTCTAATGATTTGTTGGTCAAATTTGTGTCTCTGAATGTTCTCGTTTATGACTTTTCTCTTTTCTTATTATCATGCTTTGCATTGAAAAGGTCCTTTATCAGGTACCCTTAAAGGAGTAGATACTCTCTCCTACCGTATCCTCTTACAAAGTATTTTCCCATTTTCACATGTGCTTGACTCCATTTAGATGCTAAGGTGAATACCCTAGTTTTCCAAATTGAGAGATTTACTTGTAAAATTCTTCGCTCACCAAAGAGTTTCAGTAGACGTGGGCTTGTAGTTTTGGTTGTATATTTTGGGGTTTCTTTGTTGGTTTTTGTTTGTGTGTCTTCTAAATAAAAGTTTAGATAAGTATTAGAGTCTTGAAACTAAAAATAGTTCTACCTGTTTCCAGTTTACATTGCATGATTTCAGTGCTTGCTCCTTCTCTGCTTCTGATTTCTAGTGCCCAGTCTCAACTTTACTCCTGAATAAAAGCAATAGAAATAAAAAAAACCATAAAAGAATATTATTATCAGCTATTATCAATTTGTTATTTCCTTTTCCCGTAATATTCTAAGTGTAACCTGTTGCCTTCCATTGCTTTCTTAGACTACACAAAACAATTATGTGCACTAGTGTCTGTATGAGATAGCTAATGCAAACTTAAATTCTGCACATGCTTCTACAAAGCCGGGAGATTTATTTGATTAATCCTTGCACAACATCCAGGATGCAAGCCATTATAGTTTTGCTTATGAAGATTCACTTCACTGTCAGTCTGCTACAAGACAGCACAGCTGAGTCCTCTGAATCCATGCTCCCTTCAAAAATCTCTATTCCAGCCGAAATTGTCTGTACTTGAATTTGGTGTGTACTTCAACTACAGAACAAAGCATAGGACCAAAATTTTCTGTTGTAATTAAATGAGATTTGAGGATTTCTTGCAGTTTTGCCCTGAATATATCCAGGAATTTGGCAACATAGAAGCAATATGGGTACTCAGTTTCCCAGTTTAATGTATAGAATAACCTCAGAGCTTCCTACTTGAATGCATTTGAGCCCTGGACTGGTCAGGGAGAGAGGCTGAGAAACTGGAATTTCCAGGTTATTTCAGGTATTTCTAGCTCCAATGGGATGTGAATCAATCATATGATGCTAGAAATTAAAACATGAGATTTTTATACATTGCCTATTACCAAAATAGCCAGTAAACTGTGTTAATTAGGACTGTTAATGAAATTTTATTTTATTGACTGAAAGTCACAACATAACTAGTGATATGATCATATGCTTTGCCTGGTTTCCCATTAAGAATAAAAATGAAGATGAAGGTTTGGTTTGCTAATGGGACATAGGTCTTCACTTTATATGAAGTACTTTAACTAATGCTTTAATTGGCTAGATTTTTGACAGAGTGAGACTGTAGGCCCCAACAATGCCTGTTTTGAGGCTTCTTTTAATGTAGTGCTCCGAAAATATAAAATGATCTGAATTCACTTCTTGTTTGTTTTCCAGCATCAGAGACTCTTGTGCCTGTTGAAATTTAGGGAAGATACCAGGACAGATTAAGCTGAACATTGATGAAACAGGAAGCCAAAGGTTCAGCAGGAACAGCTATTTCAATATGCTACTTGACGTTCCCAGGCGTACGAAATGAACTAAGGACTGGTGAAATAAAGGACCTCGGTCACTGCTGTGCACAGGTACTCCTTCAACCTTAACATGGAATTTGTTGTACCTCTCCAAATATGCAGCAGCAAACCGTGTGGTCCTGCCTTTTCAGCTAACATTGCTATTTTTTTTTCCTCCTAACTAATGTTGATTTATTCCTGTCAATTTCTGTAAGGTATTAAGTGCTGTACCAATTTAGAGGAAAGCATATTCCTGCTCCTTTAAGGTCTAGAGATGTGCACAGACATGGAGGATAGATGTACACACAGAGAGGAGAGAAAGAACGGGACAGCAGGAGTGAAAATATGCATTGATTAGAAGGGACTGGCCACACAGCAGGTGTGATTAGGGCAGTCTGAGAGATATGTTCAATATCTTAATGGTGTGGTGTGCAAGTGGTGGAATGAGATCCTGAAATACAGGGTTAAGGTACTGTGTGAGCCTTGCTCCAGAAACACAGCTCCAACTCCTTTTCAGGTATAGGTGTATATTTAATGCTCTGAAAACTCAGTACACCCCAAAGTGGATAAAGCACCATGGGGTGACTAAATAGTCAAACTGTGGCCTTGTCTTCTGCCCACTGCAGTCATAACACAAGGCTGAATAGTACTGCACCTGCTTCATGGGTAAAGAGACTGACATGTCAACTGGATCACTTCCCAACGCTGTGTAATTTGCCAGCCAGGCTAGGAAACAGCAGCTTGAAATAATGGCAGAATTATATTTTCTGCTCATGATAAATTTATCAGAGCCATGTGTGTAAGACAACACATGCAAAGCAGTGGTAGCATGCAGCTCTTAAGGATGCTGGGGTGCTCCAGGTGAGATCACTGACTACCACACACGTACTTTGCTGAAAGTCTGCCACAGGGTTACAAATATCCACACAAAATGGCTTGCTTCCCAGAGGTCCTTCTACACAATAAGGTATGTGAAAATGAAAGACTATGCAGTTGGAGGACAAAAGATTCTAGCTGAACCACTATTCATAGGATTTTCTTTGCCACCCTTCAGGATCTGTCTTAATCATTGTGGTGTCATTACGATACTGCAACAGGAAGTTTTCTTCATGCATAATTCTTGACTTTAGCAGTTGTTTATAGCTGGGGCAATGCCACTGGCAGAGCTGTGAAAAACAAATTGGGCTGGGAATGGGAAAATAGACCTCTACAGTGACCAGCTTTATTTTTGAACGTTAATCGAGTGTTGATACAATTGTACACCTTCTCTCTTGGCTTAAGAAATACTTTTATATTTATGAAATCAACGGTAAATTCAGAGAACAAGTGGTGTGTAAGACCCTCTGGAAATGATGGATATTTGCACTTTACCACCTAGTTGACTAACACATCCAAACCGTCTTGTTATTAGCGGGGTCTGCCTGGTTTGTTGAACTGCCAATCTGAAGACCTGAGGAGAAGTAGTATATAAATAAATCCGTGGAAAAGCACACCAGAGAAAATCAAACAGGACCTCAAATCTCTTGGCTTAAATCAGATGAATAATTGATAGGATTTGAATTAATTTTCATATGTATCTGTTATTGAAAAAGAGATTTGATCCAAATTACTGTATGACCTGTGGAAACCTCTCCACCAAATGACAGATCCACAGCTGCAGGTCTTGGTTACAGGTATTTTGCATTCAGAGCCTGGAACCTGTTCTTAGATAATGTGTTATTTTGGCATTTCACCAGTTCTATGACTTTATATTGAATCAGTTAAGCAACGTGAAGTGGTTATACAATGTAATCAAGCACTAAAATTTAACACTTGACTGATAATTTTCATGTGGGGAACGCACTCTAATTTTTGATAGCTTCATTTGATTTGAACTCTGTTGAATAACAATGAGATGAAACACAGGTCTCTAGGCTAGCTTTTTGATTTCAGAAGACAGTCTGAAAAGTGGCAGTGCAGATCTAATTCTCCCAATAATTTATTTTCAAATGCCTTTAAATAGTTCTTTGTGTTTTATAGTGAGTGATTGAAAAATCCTATATTTTCCTTACTGAGTCTGGCTGTTGGTAACAAAGCCATGATTCTGAATGGAAAAAGATCCAGAGAATTTGAAATTTAATTGACATACTTCAGAAATAAATTAAATTAAGCAGTGACTTAACCTCCTTTCCCATTCCCACTTTGAATTATGTGACTGCCATAAAGTGCTTGTTGTACTTATTGTGCCAATGCTCACATAAAATGATAGAATGGTTTGAGTTGGAAGGGGCCTTCAAGATCATCTAGTTCCAACCCTCCTGCCATGGGCAGGGACACCTCCCACTAGACCAGGCTGCTCAAAGCCTCATCCAACCTGGACTTGAACACTTCCAGGGATGGGGCACCCACAAATTCTCTAGGCAACCTGTCCCTGGCTTTCTGGGCTGCGAGCATGCATTGCCAGCTCATGTTGAGCTTCTCATCAACCAACACCCCCAAGTCCTCCTCCACAGGGCTGCTCTCAATCCATTCTCCACACAGCCTGTATTTGTAATTGGGATTGCCCCGACTCACGTGCAGGACTTTGCATTCAGCCTTGTGGAACTTCCTGAGGTTTACACATGCCCACCTCTCAAGCGTGTCTGGGACCCTCTGGAAGGCATTCCTCCCCTCCACTGTGTCGACCACATCATGCAACTTGGTGTTGTCAGCAAAGTTGCTGAGGGTGCACTCAATCCCACTGTCCATGTCACTGACAAGGATGTTAAACAACACTGTTTGCAGTACCGACCCCTGAGGAACGCCACTCGTCACTGGTCACCACTTGACCATCAAGCCATTGACTACAACTCTTTGAGTGTGTACATCCAGACAATTCCTTATCCACCGAATGGTCCATCTATCAAATCCATGTGCCTGCAATTTAGAGACAAGGATGCCATATGGGACAGTGTCAAATGCTTTGCACGGGTCCAGGTAGATTATGTCAGTTGCTCTTCCCTTATCCAGCAATTCTGTAACTCCATAATAGAAGGCCACCAAATTTTTTCAGGCACAATTTGCCCTTNGGCAGAACTCACCAGAAAGGAAAGCTACACTGCAAGGATTTGTGATCCTGCAGCCCAATCCACCTGCTGGTTTTGTTGTTCCTCAGTGGCCCAACTCTTGTGTACATGGGCATCTACAAGACATACTTTCACAACCAGATACTCTATCTAGGCAGCAATGTCTTGCCACAGTTTGGCAGCCCAAATGGGTTTGCCTCTGTGCTGCCAGGTGCTCTGTTTCCACTCCTGTAGCCACCCCCATAGAGCATTTGCCACCATCAATGAATCAGTATAAAGTACTGGCCATTTTCCTCATTCAGCAATGTCTAAAGCCAGCTGGATGGCTTTCAGCTCTGTAAGCTGGCTCAATTCTCCTTGTCCTTCAGTGGCTTCTGCAACTTATTGTGTAGGACTCCACACAGCAGCCTTCCACTGTCGATGCTTTCCCACATCCAGCAAGATCCATCAGGGCATATTTCTCCTCATTTACTGGTAGCTTATTATATGGTGGGGCCTCTTCCATATGTGTCACCTCCTCCTCTGGTGATATTCCTAAATCTTTGCCTTCTGGCCAGTACATGATCACTTCCAGAATTCCTGGGCAACTGGGATTTCCCATTTGAGTTTTCTGGGTGATCGGCATGATTCCCCCACAGCTGTGGGGGGTTGGGAGGGTGGCTGATGGTTCTTTGTTGACGGCTGAGGCTGAACCACTAAAATACCCATGATACTTTGGATGCAGGCAGGTGAGAGTGCGGCTGGGAGTTAGGACTGAAATGCTGTCTTCTGACTTAGTGCCGACCTGGGCAAGCCCTTTCTCCTAATGTACCTATTCCTCATCCTACATTTAAAGATAGTGGGAAATTTTTGATTGTAGACAACTTGGGTTAAGCTTGTGCAGGGTTCAGTCTCCTCAGGAAGGTGACAGGCATGAACAGCTACTGAGCAAGTCACAATAGACAATGCTGATGGCAAGTAACAATTCTGTACTTAGACCACAAGGGGACCAAAGCCTTCAACATAATAGGCTCCTGTTTTGGGTAACAAAGAGAAGAGACAGTATTGAACAGAGGAGATAAGCAAGAGTGGGGAAGAGGTGAACTCTGCCCTTTTTTCTGAAATCTGTTCTGAGCCTGAAGATAGCTTTGGGCTGAACTGAGTAATGAAACCGTGCATTTAGCTCTTTTGCTCTCAGAAAAGAAAGCTGGCTCACACCCTCCAAGCGGTGAATTTATGTCTCTAAAGGAAACCAAGTAAGATCTCTGTCTGCAGAGAGTTCTGCAAGTGGATCCTCTGCTGACAGAAGGAAGGGAGACAATCTAGCACAGTTTGTTTTTTTTTCAGAGAGCACTGCCAGATGACTCATACCTGTACAATCACTTTTGATCTCTGTCCTGGATCAACAGTATTTTTCAGTCAGGCCCATTTTGATGAGCTGTGCTTAGGGTAGCCGTAACAGGTTGTTCAGGAGAATTGTCTGCTTCCTGGACTGGCTTATGAAAATAATGTCTGCCAGCATCTGTATATTCTTCTGCTACCTCTTTCATCTTGGAGTGGAGTGCTTCTTTCCTACCCTCTCAGCCTTAGAACTGTAAATTCCTGCTTTGCATGCTGGCAGCAGATACTGCTGTCTCTTTTCCACATGACCCCAACTCCCTTTCCCTTAGGCAGCACAGGCAGCACACCTTTAGAGTTGTGGCCCATTTATACTCTCCAGCATGGCAGCTGTGTGGCTGGAAAGCGGTTTGTCCTCTGATTGATTGCTCTTCTTCATTGTGCTTGAAACAGAGGAGGGAGTGGAACAACTTTAGTTGGTCTGAATTTCACCCCTGCATGTAGAAGCTGCAAGGAGATCTTAGCAGTAATTGAGCTTTTTGCTGCTGCTGAGAGATATCAGTATGAAGAAAAAGGTATGGATATGTGGATTACAGGTCTCTGTGGTGAGAGAGAAGTCCTGCTCTAATCATCATACATCATCTTACAGTTTTAAGATTTTTAATAATTGTCCTGTGAGTGTGATGGGGGGAAATGAAATGTCATTGCCAAGTTCAAATGAAAAATACTCTGATAAACTTAGTCTGGAGCAAAAAAGAAGCCGTCATTTATGATTAGCAGATAAAATATATATGGAAAATCTGACTGTTGGACTCTGGCTGTTACACTAAAAAAGTTTGTGAAGACAAACATTGCAGTACCAGAAAGCTGATGCTTGAACTTGCTTTGACTTTCAGATGATCATTCTGTAAATCACACACAATAAACCGAGCCTACAGGTCTTGTTTCCCGTGATTGTTCTTTGTTTCTTCTGTCAGATACCCTTGTACTTCAGGCAAACCCGCACTGAACCAGTTGGGAGGTTTTATTTTTCCCCACAGTGCAGTTATTTCCACAGGTTACACTATTTCCTTGCAGTGCAGAAATGTGTTGTCCTTGTAATTTGGAGGTGCCTGGAGAAGCTTTTCTGCCATGATGCTGGGTTATGTGTTCATCCTTGAAGAGTGTTTCCAGGCAAAGCAAACGCAGAAGGAAAAGGCAAATACTTTGTCTGCTGTGAGGCTGTAGTAACTGAACAAACAATGAGAAAATATCCTCAGATCTGTGCTGGGGGCATTAGACAAAGAGATACAAGCTAACTTGACCAGGTTTAACAGTATACCATCAGACTTTGAAATAAGACATCCTCTTCAGCTCATAAACCTGTACTGATATGGCTAAATGGTTTCTGAACTGCTGGAGGTGGCTTATGTCAACTTCAACACAAGAGTGAAGGCAGTTTGTCTCTGCTTCCAGCTGACCATTTTGATATAGTGGGGATATACTCTGCTGGGGAATAGTTGGAAGTTGACCCTATAAAAGAAAGTTCTTGAGGCTGTGCAGAGGCGGGAGAAAGCAGAATCTACCTCCCTGTTTCACTAGATCAATATCCACATCACCACCTCATTCTTCAAGTACGAAGCACAAAGTTACCTGCCAGCTGTGTCTGCTTGTCTGAATGCATTCCTGTGGATGGTGTTTTCAGTATTTGCTATGCTGGACGGGCAGGTAGATGGTTGCTCCTGTTGCTGATTGACAAGCCTGAATGTTCATGAACTGCAAGCAAACTGAAATGTTTACTACAAGAGATCTACGAACCTATGCCCAGGAAGAAAGGTATCTTCTGGTTCTCGGTGTGGTGAATGGGAACTTCTATAAATGGTGTTTTAGGAGATGTCCACTGTTGTGGCACTTGCTGTTCAGAGTTATTGCAGTGCTGATTCAGTACTATTAGGGTCTAACTCCAGACACTGAAATTCACCCTAAAATGCTAGATATATCTCTGGCTACCGCATGAACCTGTTCCACCCCAGCATGTCACAACAACTCCATGCAGCATTGCAAGCTTGGGGGAGAGTGACTGGAGAGCTGCCTGACAGAAGAGGACCTGGGTGTGTTGGTCGACAGTTGGCTGAATATGAGGCAGCAGTGTGCCCAGGTGGCCAAGAAGGCCAACAGCATCCTGGCCTGTTTCAGGAATAGCGTGGTGAGTAGGACTAGGGAAGTGATCATCTCCCTGTACTCAACACTAGTGAGGCTCCACCTCGAGTACTGTGTCCAGTTTTGGGCCCCTCACCACAAAAAAGACATTGAGGTGCTGGAGTGGGTCCAGAGAAGGGCAACAAAGCTGGTGAGGGGTCTGGAGAACAAATCTTATGAGGAGTGTCTGAGGGAGCTGGGATTGTTTAGCCTGGAGAAAAGAAGGCTGAGGGTAGGCCTTATCGCTCTCTACAACTACCTGAAAGGAGGTTGTAGCCAGGTGGGAGTCGGTCGCTTCTCCCAAGTGACAGACAATAGGACAAGAGGAAATGGCCTCAAGTTGCACCAGGGGAAGTTTAGACTGGATATTAGGAAAAATTTTTACACTGAAAGGATTATTAAGCATTGGAACAGGCTGCCCAGGGAAGTGGTTGAGGCACCATCCCTGGCAGGTAGACACAGTGCTTAGAGATACGGTTTAGTGATGGTTTTTGTCAGAGTTAGGTTGATGGTTGGACTAGATGATCTGAAAGGTCCCGTCCAACCTAGGCAATTCTATGATTCTATGACCCACTGGTTTGTAAATATAATTAACGTACTGTTCATGTCAGCAACGGAGTCATGTCTTTCCCAGGTGGAGCTTTGATGATTTCATATTGTAAATACATTAAAACACAGCATAGGCAATCCCCACAAGTTTAAGTGAATTGTTTCATATGGTATATATGTGCGTGCTGTTGAGTGCACATCACATTTCTGAAGCAGGATGCGCAACTCCAGAGTGAACTTTTTGCCTAGTCAGGAGCGACATAAGGGAGATGGGATCAAAATGAGTGACGGAGTTGTTCAACGCCAAGAGGATGACTAGGAACAGACAGACACTTGCAGAAAAAAGAACTTGGAAGAACGAGGACGTTGTGTACAAGAGGAAATCCCTAGGCTGCAAAAGAAAGAGGTTGATGGAGACTTCATGAAAACTGCTTGGAGGCAAAGCCTATCTGGTGGGAACCAATCTGCATGAGGGTACTGCAGGGAAGGCCAAGTTGTGGAGGAGCCTGATATCAGGAAAATGTGAATGAGGAGCACTGGGAGAGTCCTGTGGAACAGTGAAGCTGTCCCTAGGACTTAGAGAACATGTCTGAGTGCCAAAGGAGAAGGAGAAAACCTTTCTTGCTGCAGTGAGTGGAAGAAGAAATGAAGGCAGAGTGAGAGAATGGGTCTGCTGCAGCAAGAATGGTCTTGCTGAGAGAAAAAGCTGTGCAGGACATACGCATAGTGTCTATTTCTTTGCTCTGGTCTTGGGAAGCTATGGCTGAAAGTCAAAGGATGTTGAGGATGCAACATGTCAGAGGCAGATAAGGAATCCTCCTACAGGCTAACAGCTCTGAAGACCCTGAAGGCAAATATCTGGTGGAAGGGACTATTATGGTCCTGGCTGTCCATCTAAGAATACTTGCAGCAGTCTTGGAAGGCAAAGGAAAGGTCTTCACTAAACAGTGTGTCTTCTGCCAAAGGTTACCATTAGCCATGTATTCTGGGCTGACCTCCTGAGAGGTAATGAAAGGCAGGAGAAGGCTACCCTGGTCTATTGTGTCCATACTGGCTCTGCTGTGTTTTGATGTGACATCAGACCTCTGAGGGATGCCATTTTGGATGATGTGCTGGCAGATGTGCTCTGCAGCAATTCCCCGTATAATTCCAGGAGAGCAGACCAAGAAAGGATGCGACTCCAAAAGGCAACAGAAAGTCACTGTCACTTGACTCCTTTTAGTTTGCTTATACTTTAAAGAACGGCTCAGCTAACTATTGACAACACAAGCCAAGATTGTTCCCTGCCAGGCCACTCAGCTTACATGAATGTGTGACCCACAGTAGTGCAGGACTTACAGCTCCAAGTGCCAGAGGACAGGATCAGGTGGGGAGTCACACTAGGGCAGTATACCTGTCAAACCAAAATGCAGTTTCTGAGGGTGAGTCTAGGGAAGATGGAAATCTCCGGTGGTGCAGAAGGGCAAAAGCTCACCTGATCTTGATTTTCAAATTTTTTGTGAACGAGGGGCCTTAATGATATTTCTGACTGTTTGTTTAGTAAGCAGGAGGTGTCATAAAAGTTACCACGGGAATGACAGGGAGGCCAAGTGTTTATAATGACACAAAATTGAAAATGTGAAGTTTAAAATTGTTTTTTCATCCTTGTGTCTCTTCCTTTCAGTGTAAGGCAGAATTCACTGAGCTCTGGATTGCTCCCCCTCTAACAAAGAATGTGACCTGGCTTTTGGCTGTTGTGAGAAAGGTTAGTTACAGCTTTGAAAGCAAAACAAAGCAAAATTAAATAAGAAAAAACCCAACACCCAAAACAAAGACATAAAACCCCTAAGTGTTTCTCAAGGTGCAAATTAAGCATAATAATTATGTTCAAACCCCACCAAAGCTCATTTTGTAAAGACAAACTACTACTTATTAATTATGTGCCCTCAAGGAAATATCTTCTCCCCACAGAAGAGCTGTATCTTTTTCTCAGATGCAGGAATGTGGTATTTTCCAAGTGAACCATGCATTTATTTTTCCTGTCTGTGTTTCATACCACTTCTGAGACCCCAGGGATGGTAATAACACTTCCAAATTTAGTGTTTCTGTGAATTTAACTAGCGTGCTGTTGACCCTTGTCCTCCAGCTCATTAATAAAATGCTACATGATATCTGACTTACAACCTGGTTCTTTTGACTAATATTGCCATCTGACTTAATTCACCGCTGTTTAATACTGCCCTTTGTATGCTAATGCCTTCATGCTGATGAAATTTATGCAACAGTGTTCACAGCTAAGACAATCTGAGTTAGCATTCTTGGGTAAAATAATTGCAGATTTTGGTTCCAAAACCAGGAAGAAGCTTCATCACTTAAGTCCACCTATATGGAGAATATATTGGGGCTTATGAGCATAACTAACAGCTGATATAGATTCAAGTAGTAGCTATATAGCTATTACTGGGTTATCTATTTAACTATATAGCTGTTACATATTTAGATATAGCTAACTCTGTTAGCAAAATAGTGATCAGAATTGTTTATTCTTTAAAATTTCAGAATGTGTGGAAGTCATTAGAAAAATTCTGGCTGACTTCTATGGGTTTGGGGTTGGAGTCCTTGCGGTTCAGACCTCTAATACTGTGTTTAAGCCCTTAATGGTTGTGGTCATCTGTAATTGTTCCCCAGTGGGGCTCTGGATCCCATGCAAGTAATCAATACCAACCTGTCAGTGTTCATGTATCTTCTGCCAGCTTATTTTGCCCAGAGTAAATTAACAACAGCTTTTGACTCCGGTGGGTTGGGATTTACTTTGCAAGACTAAGATGGATTTCACTAAGGGTGGAAGACTGATGCTGAGGGTTGGCTTGTGTATGATTGAAGAGCTGCACTACAGTCAGACACTAAACTTCTAATAGGAGAGATGTAGGGTTTTGTGGGCTCAAACTCAGTCAAAAGAACAGAAGTAACTCTTGGTAAAATCTGTGATGTCCTTGGGAACACCTTGGAGAATAAGATTCCAGACAGGTTGCCCCATAGCGAAAGTGTCGATGGCCAGATGATTTTTCACTATTCCAAATCCCAGAATTGTTCCTATCTGATTTCCCACGTCAAATCTGCTTTGCTCTCTTCAAACATCATTACAGCTTTACTGGCTTCATGGTGACTGTATTTCCTATGACTGTGTTCAGCGTGTCATTGTTCCACATGCCTGCAATCTTTTATGTAATTTGGTAAATGTAAATCTTCATGAGCATCTCATAATCTAGCTGCCCAACCAAAAACTACCATTTGTGTTTATGGCTGATGTGGCAGTACATAAGGCCACTATGGTAGAATGGATCCTGTGTATGGGTGTTGCAGCTGGAGAGGGTACTGTGAATTAGAGAGTATATTTTATCTCACTCAGTTGTAATGATTGCAGAGATGATGAAACAGGAATAGAAAGCAAATAACTAAGGCATTCGTATAAAACTACTTAAGCAGGCGAAAACATCCCTTCCCTGCTAGCCATTCAGGAGGTAGTAGTGGATGTCAGCAAGAAGTCTCTGAGGGCATTCAAGCATGGGGAAGAAGGATCTTATTCCAGTATTTCTGCAGAGTCCTGATTTTTACTTCTACATGAGTGAGGAGCCTTGTGCGCGTTTGCCCCATCTCCTTCACGGATAAAGGATACCTATCCCACACAAGACAGGGACAAGGAGTACCTCGAGCTACTTGCACTGGCTCTGATCTGGACAGGGATATCCTTGTATCTTTGCATTAGAGCCTTGGCACTAGAAATAGTATGGCTATATACTTCGGGGTTTGGTGAGACTAGCCTTGTGCTGTTCAGCTAATCATAATTCTGGAGATGGTTTGTGAGAAGGAAGATCAGGTATTTTTTGCAGTGGTGCATTGTGTAGTAGAGATGAAACATAAACAGGTTTACAAGGTTTATTTGCCTTTGGGGGTGGCTGTTATCTGTGGTTTGTTCTGAGGTAACCTGTCAGAACAGGTTACGTGCCATAATGATACCTGGTGTGTTCATTACAAAAATCATGGCCAGTGTTAAAATGGAGATGTGATCAATTGACAAAGGTGTTTCACTCTTCAGACAGAGCATGTACAGGCTCCCTAGGGTGAGGTGGAGATGAGGTCTTCTTGAAATGGGAGGAGAGCTGTCCTTTCTCATTTTTTCCAGTCACAGCTTTCTATTAGTCTTTGGTAAACCAGGAGTAAGTGAGCAGTACTGTAGCTTTGCCAGCACCTCCTGTACCCATCTGGCTTGTGGGAACGGTGTTGGACCTGCAGGTTTTTTATTTCCTTGCATCCCCACAGAACTTCAGAGCGGGGAGCAGGTGGCAGATGGTGCATAACTCAGCTCACTTTCCTTCTCTGAGTGCCACTATCCCCAAGTCTGATTGCTGGCTAGCTTTTCCTGCCAGGGCACCAACAGAAGTTATTATCCAAAGTCCTGGAAGGAGTTTTGTCATGCATTTTTTTGCAGATTCCAGTCAGTTTTTAACTTGGCAGCCCCAGAACAATCTGGAGCTATATCAAATACTGCTGGTGATTTTTGGCTTGAGGCAGGTGTGGATGCACTATGCAACTTGCCATCAAGCAGCCAGCAATCACATTGTCATCTTTACCAATGCAGAGAGGAGGAGGGATCTGCCCATGAGTCTGAATTTAGATATCCAGGGGAGAGGAAGGCAGGAAAGCGTGAATGTCTGCGTCTAATTTGAAGTCTAATTTAGACAAGCACAGGTGTAGGAAACTAATCAGTGATACAGGAATGAACACTGTTTAATATTCACTCCATTGTCTTCAGGAACTACCCACATGCTCTCAGTAACTGGAGTCTCGAGCAAGAGCTTTTGTGGGAGGAATTTCTGAAGGAGGGTAGTATGCCAGGACAGAACAGGGCTTGAAACTAAAATAAGACTTGATGAAACAAACTCCCCTCTAGTCTGTCAGAGCTTGTCTAGCTGTGGCTTGCTAAATGAAGCCATTAAGTCAAAGATTTGATCTCTAGCCCTCTGGAAGGGATGGAGGCTATCTGATGGCAGTTGACCAGTAATAGGGCTATATCTGAGTGATCCGATGGTCCAGTCCTAGCCCTGAGCCCTGCTGCTCCAGCGGCTGTGTGGTACATGGTGGTCCCTGCTTGTTTCCTTTCAGACTCTTCAGAGGAGGGATTAATGCCACTACCTTGCCTAGCAGTTAAGCACTGATGACATTTGCTGCCTTTGCATTATTTTTCCTAAGGTTGCTCAGGTGAGATACAAGAACCAGGAAGGGGAACAGAAGCCAACTTCGCCCTTCACTGGACCAGCATAGGGTGAGGAAGTGTAGAGATACCTGGCCACTTCTTCATCTGCTTATTTCAGCAGCTGGCTGGAGCTGTGGGGAAGGACAGGACAAGTGCAGGAGACTACGCAATTTTCCCTGTTGAGCAGGAAAAGAAGGGGAGACCTTGTTGACATGTCTCTAGTATCGGTGCCTCTCACATGTTGCTTCCTGTGACGAAGGGAAGAAGTGTAGATCTTGACTGGATTAACAGACAGGGGACTGACAGGATGCTTGTTAGCTTGTGCTAGAGTCTGTTGCTGCTTTTATTTGTGCCAGCTGAAATAACATACATCCTAGAGTCTCTTTTATTTCACAGTGCACAGGGACGTAGAAACTCTGCTTCCCATTTAAGTGCTAGGAGGCTTTCTCATGGATCACTGAGTGTCCCAAGTGTACATGACATTAGCCAGCATCTTGTCACTGCTTAAGTGTTCTTCATGCCACTCTGGCTTCCTTATACTTTATTTAGTGTTAATCCAAGAATTCGGTACCTAAGGGGTTATGTATATTTCTGTTGGAGCTAGAGCTTGAAACTCTTTTTTGTTCTTATTGGTGGGAAGCATTTGTGATCCTCAAAAAGGCAATTGCTCTTGCCTGCTGCTGCACCTGCATTATTTCTATTAATAATAAATATATGTCATTTAAACAGAGGCTTTTCATGCGCAAAGTGCTTCACAAACAATTTCAAACTTCCCCAGAAAACTTGTGTTAAAAGGGTATAAATGTTGCATGGGTGGGCACTTGAAAGACATGAAATGCTAATGTAAACCTTGCCACCATGGTTCTGTGCTGTGTGCATAATTATTATTTATTAATTATTGGCTTTATGTAAGCCCCTAAAAGTTCCTGTTAAGAAGAGGATTCCATTCAGCTGGATTAAAAACTAGTTCCTCTACTGAAAAGGAACAGGACAGGAGAGGGATTGCAAGATGACAGTGAATATGCTACCAAGAGAGCAGGAGAGTAGACCGGCAAGATAAATTAAATCTCTAGGTGAAGCTGAAAGCCCTACAAGATGCCTGCTTCCTCTATACCTGAGCATGTTGTCAGTTGTTTCAAAAGCAAGACAGGTACTTTCTGCACCATTTGATTCCCATGATATGGTGCAGTTTCATCCTTGCCAAAATATTCTACCAAACTGATGAAACGTTTTAGTTGAGTAGAGTACCCTTCTCCTCACCTGGACAATGAGGTCCTCTGGTTATCTCACTAAAACAGGGAAACTACTGAATCTCCAGGGTTACAGAAGTTGTTGTTAAGAGTACAATCTTGCAGCAGAAGAAAGATAGCTAAGGTTTTCTCTTTTTTCCTCTCCTTTTTTTTCCTTGCCCTAAAATAATAATTTCTGACTACAGAAGGCACAGTAGATTAGATATCCTGGACTAGTAACTGGGGAAAGCGAGCTGCCTGGCCTCACTACCTTTCTCTCAACCTCCATTTTTGCTCTTTACTGTCAATGGTACCTAAGCTATAGATGATGTATCCTGCTGTAGGTCATATTGATTTGGGCTTATGTCTGCAGCTATGTGATTAGACACTTTTTGGATAAAACACGTTCTGCATCTTCCACAGAGTACAGGTACAGAGGGCTTGCTTCTGCTAGCAAAACACTGTTTAATATCTGTCATCTGCTTGACAGAGGCTGTGCAATCATCACAGCTTTTGCCTAGCTAAGTTTGTAGTTAATTTAATTATCTTTAGGACTGCATGTGAGGACAGCAATCTTATGCAGAGCCTGAGACTTTGCACAGGTGCTGGTTGTGTCCTCCACCAGCACAGGGGATCTGCAATGTTGGACACTTGGTGCTAAGACACAGAAGCGGTATTTTCTGTTGTTCTTTGGCTTTCCTCTTTCCTTCATGCATTTTTCTTGTTCTATCTTCAAGGCAGACAGATTCAACACTGTAAGCAATAACAGCAGACAACATCTCCAGGCCAGCTCAACTGGTCTTTTTTTCCACTGTCCTCCAGAGAAGGGAGTTTGCAAATTTAGTATCAAACAAAAGGCTTGGAAGCTGAGGGGGTTAATATGTGCCAGCTCTGAACATCTAGTAGCAATGCAGAACATCACTTTGTGACAACCTTGTTTAATGCTTTACACTTTTAGTGCTTCAAATGCTCTTTTTAGTCTGTTTCTTTTTAGTATTATAATTAATATTTAATTATAATTAAATGTGCTACATTATAAATAATTTAATACATTATTTATATATAGATGAATATTTTAAACAAGGCTTTCTAGAGGGAAAAGGCTATGGAATAATGAGTGTGGGTGTGCAGAAAAACTATACCAGTTTTTCTATTCCCTTCCAAAATTTTGAACCTGTCATTTATTTCAGCCAAGTTTATAAAAGGACAGAAGTCTCAAGGAAAGATTGCTGTAAAGTTTTAATAAAATGTCTGTCTCAGTTAGATGAAGGCAAGAGACTCAAATTTGAGTCACTACCAATAGAAAAAAAAATATTTTACACTCAGCCCTTGATTAGACACCAGAAAAACATTCAAGAAACTTATTCTGTCCCCACTGCCTTTTCCCAGCTATGGAACAAACTTGTTTGTACTGGAAACCTTGTGTCACACAGCAGCATCAGTGTGGTGCGCGTCATTTCTCTGAAATTACTTCAGGTGTTCAGTATCCCTCAAGCTCAATTCTTTTGGTACTGTTTGGTCTTGTCTTATTTTTGCCAGTTGTCTCCTGAACTCTTGCTTCTTTTGGTAATTCTCATTCTCCCCATCCTAAGTAAAAGTTTTGTACCTGGCAGCTGAGCAATATTTCACTGAAATCCAGACAAAGAAACACTACTGTATTTCCTTTGTCTTGAAAATAAGTAATTAAGGAAAGACACCAATTCAGTTAGACATGAAGTATCTATGATAAAAGCATAAATTGTGCATTGTTCGCTCTTCCACTTTAGAATTGGTCTTGTCTTCATTGTGCTATAAGGTATGTTTACTATTGGCTTGACTACAGGTAACATGGCAGCCTGGGTGTTTTCCATTTCCTACATGCAGCGTTGAGCTTGCTGTACTCCAATCTTTAGGCAGAGTTCCTAATTTGATAGGTTGATAAAAAAGGTTCTTTCAGAAGTCTGGAAAGGAGGCAGCAGGGTTTCTATCTGTCATCAGATACAACACTGAAAAAAGCTGAAAAAACAATGCTCTGGAAGGCAAAGATTATGATGAAGAGTACTTTCCAGATTAGCCTGGAAGTCTGGTAGTTGGTTATCTTCTTCCAAACAGTGGTTGCAGACACTTATATGAAGAAACAGAATATGGAGAGATCCTTCCTCCAAGATGTCTTCCCAGTTTGTGCCAAAAGTCTCCACTCTGGAGATGTTTCTTTCTTAGAGAAGTTTTGGCAATTACAAGAGTTGACAGCCAGCCTCCGTTTGCAGTGATGTATCAGTATGCTTTTTCCTGGACTCATCTCAGAGTTGTTGATACATTCATCTGCACCTGAAGCTTTCCCCTACACTGTGCAGGTTTGCTTAGTTTCACTTTTTAAATTATCATTATCCCCCACTAATAAGGCTCATTAACATGTCCATTAGTATTATGTTTCTGCATCATCCCATTTCAGCTGTTTCCATCCATACGACTATTGAAAAATACAAATAGGCTTGAGAACAGCCCATATCCTCTCCAGTTCCCTTCTCAACCCTGAAAGCAGCCATGCCATTGGTATCAAATACAGGCTCTGTCCCTGTTTTGCCATGGAGCCAGCTGTGTTCAGGTGTCACCTGACAATAATGGAAAAAGCTTTTGTTCATGCTGTGGCTGAGGTAGAAGCACTGATAAAAGCTGTTTGTGGCTGAATTTTGTTTACTGAATGCTTGATTGCAAAGTTTCTCTCTCATGCTTCCAAGGGAGCATTGTAAAGCGTTCAACAGGCTCCTCAGTATTGGGCTTTGTGAGTGAATTGGATTAAACTCTTTCTCCTGCAGGTCTCTGGGGCAAAGACATCTCCGGACTCAGCTGGGAGAAGATGGACCTGGATTTGTTCAATGGCAGCCGTATTGATTTGCATCATGGTGCAGAGGAGTACTAGGCTCCTCTCCCTGCTGTCAGAAAGGTCAAGGGTAATCATTGTCTGCAGGAAATTATGTTTTGTAAAGTGAGTAGTTCTTGTGGGAACCTGTACATACCAGAGGTCTGAGCCTCCCACTCCTTCGAGGCTGTTTTTCCTTAGATGCTAGATTTAAAGTTGGGAGGACCTCTGGAAGTTGCAGTTAAAGGAATGATGAGCGCACTTAATTCAGTTTTCAGCATGTGATCATTGCATCTGCACTATTATCCTGTGATACACAGGACCGTATTTTACTATTTTACTGTGGTGTAGTGACACATTATAAGAACTGGTATAGTCCCAGTATAGATAAATAGACTAGGACAGCTAGTGTTAGGACAAGCAAGACAGAGAGGAGAGAAGTGACCTTGCCAAAGGTTTTGCTTTGGCTGCATAGAGAGATGCTGTGTGCTCTGACTTCTCCACCTCCAGCCAACGGCAATTCTCCTTTTTGAGTGCACCCCTGTAAATCGACTGTATCTCTTCTCTGCTCTGTTGCACCTCTGGCTTGACATTTTCCTGGTGAATGTAGTTTGGCAAGTACTCTTGGTTCAGGATTAGAGCCCAGCTTGAAAACTGTGGAGCAAGGTCATCGTGAAAGTTTGAAGAGTCCCATATTTGGACATGGACTGTCAAGATACAGGGTATCAGAGTGTTCTGGATCCTTGGAGCAAGCAACATTGCACAGCCGTATTCTTTAATAAAAAGGCAGGTGAGCTGTGATATACACACATACAGAAACATCAGTGCTTGAATAGTTTGTGCAACTGCTTTTGTAGCTATCCAGGTCAGGAATAATAAAGATGTACATACCCTTTGACTGTAGGCACACAGATGTGGCTCTTCCACAGAAACAGAGGTATTGGTGCAGAAGAGATACAGAAGATGGTCAGAGGGGATATCAGGCTGAGTGCTAACATTAGGTTGAAAAAAGGGATCTGCTGCAGTCTTTTTTACCAGAGGACAACAGGGACAGTCAATCATCTCAAGTGACATAGTATGCTGCGGCAACCTTCTGATGTCAGCATAGTCCCATCTCTTTCTGTTTGTTTCACAAGCGCAGGTCTCTGGCTGGAGTGTCAGGATCTGTCCTGTTCTTTTCCCTTTCATTCCTGTGGCTTGACTGCCCCAATGCTCTCAAAAGTGCTCTCTTGCCCTCAGCAACCTCTTATTACCTTGAACCTGTAGCACAGTGGTTGGTCCTACATACCACGCATTTCCTGTTACTATTCCAAGGATTGCTGCATCATCTCTCCTACCTGTAGCTGCTGTTTTCCACCAGAGTTTTGGGGTAGGAAGGGAGCATATGGAAGAGTCTCTGTAGAGAAACAGAAGCAACAATGAAGGCTGACACTGCAGTTGCTGGAAGTGTTTCTTCAATGAGCAGATGGCCAAATCACAAAGAATAAAATTTTACTCTTAGATAACCCCTGTCAGAACAGACTGTTTCCAAAAGAGTTTGGTACCCATGTGTGGAGCATATCAAGAAAAGTCTTGGAAAAGCACAAGTGTGGCTGTGAGTTTTGTGTGTGGTTTTTAAAATCACACATCTTGAAGGACACAAGGGGACACCCGTGGGACAAGTCACCACTACAGTGAAAATTTCTCCCTTTCCTTTTTTGTGCTGAAAATACCTTTGTGATGATAGCAGGTCAAAATTTTGAAGATGGTAACAATTCTTCCTGCTAGTCTCTTTCCCCCTACATTTTTTCAATTCCTCTGTCCTTATCCCCTCCTATAAACATAACTGATGCTCTGTCACAGGTGTTGCTTAAGACATACAGGTATTTTTGTACTGATGCAAGACAGTATTTCAGCTTGAGTAATGAGAAGTGGCAGGAACATCTTGTCCTGGTAAGTGTTTTCATGTTTCTTTCTCACACTACATTCTACAAGATGATACAATCATGATGAGTAAACCTCATGCTTCTACCCTAGAATAACACGACAGCCCTGCTGCACGTGTTGTTTTTATTTGCCCTACAGGGTGTCTGTTTTGTCCCTTTAGCCACTTTGCATTTGCAAGATAATGATAGAGCAAGAACAGTCCAATAAAGACTGGAAAAATTAAAGCTTCATCTTGGCACATAATTAAGAGGAGAATGTGCAAGGGTACATCATTACTGGTTATTGCAGTTTTAATCCATTCTTCTTGAATAAAAATACAAATTTATAGATTTATACATTCACGCACACCACACACATACATATGGATTTAATATAGCTTGTTTGAGGTATCTTTGATAACCAAACCACAGTGCCAGTCTGGTAATGCTTGTCATCATTGGGTGAAGAGTGCAGGATCTGTAAGTAGTAAAGTGAGTACTTTATTGCCATTTTAGAGCCTGCCTCTGACATGTGGCACCTTACTCAGAGGGATGGACCCTACTATTGCTTTTCCAGCTGTGAGTTACTCTATACTTCTCTGCAGGGTGGAGTAAAGAAGCCTATCCATGGCTCCAGTAAATTGGCATTACTGCAGGGAGTCAGGGGCCCTATGCAGAGCAGCAAATGTGACAGTAATGGAAACTGCTTGCCCTGACACCCCACAACCTCAGTGGTACATGGGCATAGCACACTTGCATCAGTAGTGCTGTCTGTAAGAGAATACTGATGGTCACCTCAGAATGACTTTTTACTTTTATTTGTAAACAACAGTTTTAGAGGAGGGATGACATATCAACGTTTTTGCATGGTTACTTCAAGAGAAAATTCTCCTGAGTGATGTGAGGCAGGGAGTACTGTCTGCTGCTGGCAGTTCCTAGGCTTCTATTGCTTTTCCAAGAATTTGCCATTCATCAGTTCCACAGAGTCTACCACAGTGTACTGCAGCAAACCTTTCAAAGGACGTTGAGCGTATTTCTGCAGGACAAAACCATGTCATAGTGAAAGTTTCACCTGTAGCACATCTACATTTAAATGCAAAGTAAACAACAAACTGTAGATAGGAAGGCTGATATATAAGTCTTCATACACACACCCCCACACCCAGCCCTCACATATACTTATATATGGAGGGAGAGGGTGAAAGAACTGCCTGAATATAACCAGGAGTTGTTGATATAACAGCATTTCTGGAACCTGGCTGATGATTAAGGTTCCTAGAAGTAGCCAAATACATAGTGCAGGGGATATTTATTTTCAAACATGAACCTTTGTTTATTTGCCTGCTTGTATAACGTCTAGGATGCTGTCAATTTTGATAGAAGGTAGCACTGCCCAGACACATGATGTGAGGACCAGGCTGGGATACTGGAACACTTCCTTCTTTTTTAAAATTTTCTCCACAAAAATCTTGCTTTGTTTTGGTTTTGCCTTGATTTTAGCTGTGATTTAGTTTGTGTTAGGGGGAAATATCCTCTTTCAGGTCCTGATGCATGTTGCAGAGCTGTGCAGGCCCTGGATTCCCTTACAGAACTCATAGTATGATCCACTAGACTGACAATCTGTGTTTGGCTTTTGTTTATTCTAGACATGTCATCTCACACAATTTCCATCTGGTTGGTCATCATTGCTATAAGCAGAGTCTAAATATATAACCATGCAGAGTATACACACATACATATATATGTGTATGTATGTGTACCACTGGCAGAGGGAAGGTATCAGACAAACATGGAAACATGGAATGAGGGGCAGAGTAATTTTACATCCATGAAAATCTTTTCTGCAAATCATTTGTGCTACATAAGAAGTCTTGACATTATCCAGACAGAATAATTTATTTGTCCGCAGAAGTGGACTGCCAGCTTTGTTTGCTGCCCAGGTAGCAGCTTGGTTTATTAGCAGTAGCAGCATCACCAATAGTGCAACTTTACTTCATGCTGCACCATGAGTGGCTGTGACGCTAGAAGATGTTACATGAAAGTTACGTAACAATAGCACACACCACAAATGGCCTAGCGGGACGTGAGATGATGTACCCACTGAGATTTATGGCATCATTTTCCTATAGTTTTCTTGAAGGAGGAGTTAAATGGACAAATTGGTGCCGAAGTATGAGTTTATCCCATGAGATGAAATTGAAAACCCTAGGGTAAAATTTTCATAGAATCATAGAATCACTCAGGTTGGAAAAGACCCCTGGGATCATCGAGTCCAACCATCAGCCCCACTCTACAAAGTTGTCCCCTACACCATATCCCCCAACACCACATCTAAATGACTCTTAAACACATTCAGGGATGGTGACTCCACCACCTCCCTGGGCAGCCTATTCCAGTGTCTGACCACTCGTTCTGTGAAGAATTTTTTCCTAATGTCCAGTCTAAACCTACCCTGCTGCAGCTTGAAGCCATTCCCTCTTGTTCTATCGCTAATTACCTGTGAGAAGAGACCAGCACCAACCTCTCTACAATGTCCTTTCAAGTAGTTGTAGAGAGTGATGAGGTCTCCCGTCAGCCTCCTCTTCCTCAAACTAAGCAGTGACCACTCCCTCAATCGCTCTTCAT
>VYZM01012321.1:4642-36256 GCA_013398915.1 Dromas ardeola
TACTTGACTATGTTTGAATCTGATCATGACCCTTAAAATCTGCTGTCACTTGTGCTGTCTGGGAACAGACATGTGCTTGTCCTGATTTCGTGTGTTTGCCCAGCTGTTGACTGGGATGAAGAGGATAGGCAGGCAAAAAGAATTGATTTGTAATACTTCAAATTTTTCTTACAGATGGAGGAGGGACAATTTCAAATTAAAGCAGCTTTTCTTCTGCAGAAACCAGATATATGCTTGTATCACTTCAAATTTGTATTAGACAATATTTTATCATTTAGAAGTGTCATGTTGCTACACTGAATAATGCAACATGGGCTGACATACGTTAATGTTGAAACACTGATTCACCTGTCAACATTTTTGAGCAAATGGAAATATTTGTTCTTGTCTTCAAATGGAAGTACAAAACAAGAGCAGATGTTTGCAGGCATGAGTAAACCTCAGTGGACCAAGATGCATTTTTACAGTATATTGTAACCTCCTAATTTAATCAAGACTACGCTTTATCTAAAGATGGTAGATCAGAAAGCTGTGATCTATAACATAAAAATTCCTTACCATATTTGGGTATGTCACATTAGTAGTTAATACCTACTGCCTGTACTGCATGAGTAGATTTGATATATTCTATTATAAACGTTAATATTTGGTATGCATGTATTCTGAAGCTTCTGTGTATAATCAGCAATAAAGGAACAAACAGTTTAGTTGCAGAGCTAAAGGGCACATCTTTAAGTAGTCTATAAAAGGAGACAACATGTCCAAGCATTTGTTATGTAGGTGTCTTTTTAGAGTACTCAATTTCTGTATTGAAAGAGCTCCCCAAATTTTTATTAGCCATCTGTTTGTAGTAGGTGTGTACTTGTTTTTTTCCATTTCACTGCAATTACTACTCTGGCAGCCAGAACAAGTTGAAAGTGTGGCTTGTCTCCTGAAAGATCTGCTTTCATTACATATGGTTCTCTCCGTTAAAATACAGACCAGTTGCTCAAGCCACCTTAAGGGGAAAGCATTCGGTTTGCTGCTCAGAAATTAGGCATGCAGGCACATTAACAGTAGCAGTAATTGCTGGCTGGAGCACCAACTGTGTCTATAAATTTTCAAATTGTTGTACTGGCTACAACTCATTGCTAGTGAGCATCCAGTGCCACCTCCTTTTATAGAAAATTAAATATTCTTTGTAGGTAACTATTTATATTTACTTTTTATTTGGGGGTTATAATAATTAATGACAAATGTTTTCATGTTTACTGTTTTGAATTGCATGCCATATGTGTTGCCCTGACCTTTGAATGAACAATGTAATTGGTCCTGCCTAAAAATATGGAAGAGTGTAGACTATGCATAGGTCTTCTACAGCAAAGGAAAAGTGGAAGAGAGGAATCCACTTCGTTCCTGAGGAGCAGGTTCAGCTCTTGATGCAGAGCTGCTCTAAGAAATGCTTTGATTCTGTCTGATCACAGCACTTGGTGAAATCACAACTGGTTTCTGACACGCAAGTTAAAACACATATTGTTCCCCCCCCTCTCCCTGCCCTGTTGTTGCTGTCATCTCTCCTAGGACCCATACTGCCCATGCATGCTGAGATGGGGGCTTCTTCCTTCTTTCAGCCTCTAACTTGGTTGTCTTTAATTTTGAGTAAGGAATGTAGAGACAGTCCTGTCAAAGCTACTCTTGCAGCTGGTTGATATTCAAAAGGCTATGCTAATATGTTGATATTCAAAAGGTGTTCTATACCGTGTCCAGGAAGTCAAGCTGTGCCCTGTGCTTTGCATAGGACCTTAGTTACAAATGGAGAGGAATATCCGTGTTGCACAAAGGTACTGAGGTAGGAATGATCTCAGCCATATAAGGCAGCTCTGGGATAAATTGTGTCTTTTTGAGACAATACTCTTTGAAATTCTTCTCTTCAGTTTTATCCCACCTTATAAACACTGATCTACTCAAGGCCGTGAACAAGTACAAGTTAGTCCTCAGTTTTTGCATGTTTATGTTTTGCTTTGTAGATATTAAAGTAAATAAGAGAAGTTGATTCTCCCACAAAGGATGGAAGAAGGAAACTCAGAAGTAATTGTTGAAAAGGTTTCTCTTCTGTTTCGGACCCAGATATTTTTAGATACTACTGAAGAAAGCTTGTGAGTTTTTTCTACCACTCATCTCAGCTACTCAGCACCAAGTTAATTATTTCCCATCTAAAATTCTGTGCAGCTCAAATAATTGTCATCTCTGTTCCGTTCCCTTTCTCTCTTTGTTTTTCGCTAACATTTAGAATATTTCTGTTTCTACAGCTTTCAGATACTTAAGTTGTGGTATCAAGCATGTATTCTGAATTATCTGTCAGAATTAATGAGCAAGTTTATCCACAAGTGTGTCATTTTTCACTGTGCACAAAATAAGCAGGAAGGGCATATTTTTAAGTACCTACGGGCTGCTGTAGGTATAACATTATTTTGATGTATGGCACAGCCTCCTTAATAAGATCATTGTGGGAGTATTTTGCATGCGGTAGGTGCGTAATATGCAGATGATATTTGTAGCTGACAGCAGCCATCACACTGATTCATACAACACTTGTGCTGTAAATTTTCTCTGAGCAGCAGACACATCAGCAGTATCTCTTACATATCTAAATACTATATTGTGCTCGTTTTCACCTGCATTCAAGCAGTACTGTGGCCTAGTTTGTTTTACCCTTTGGAAGTGATATTTTAATGCTAGTGTTTTCCTGGTTTCAGTACAGTGATATTGAGGAAAATGTATTACTTCCTAGAAAAGTAAAGATTTGGTTGGAGAAGGTGGTTGCCAAAGATGAGACATTAGCAGTCTTGTTGATATGAACTCGTAGATTTATTCCTGTTTTAAAGTTTAGATTGGGCCTGGGCTGGGCAAATGTCCTGAACCACTGTTGTTGTGTTCACAGTAGCAGCATGGGCTCACTGAACGCACACTGACACAGTACAAGCAGTAAATGAAGCCTGATGTTAAATAGCTGTCGTAGCTAAACAGAGAGACTTTGATACCACATACCCTGTCTTCTGGTAATGTGGTTCTTAAACTTCTTGTCTTGCAGTGTATGCTTTGGAAACAGCAGCTATATGAGAGTAGCCTTGAAGAGTTGCCTGTACTTGTGGCCTTTGGTCACCACCTTGGGGACTATTTTAAATGCTTTTATTCTGTTTTAGAGGAAAATCAAGCAAGCTGACCCAAGCTGGCACTCAGTGATCATTTAAGCTATCAGATGGACACCCATCATTTTATTCCTCACTTAGGCCAGATTCTGAGTGTCTAGCTTCTGCTGCAACAGTGCTCAGAAGGAGCTTTGATAAATGGTCAGAGACCAAGAGGACCCAGGGAGTTGCAGTGTGGATGGATGGTGCATTAGGGCTCAGCCTTGGTCCTAGTTTAAGTTTAATGACGTATGACTTTCTCCCTAACATATTAGAAGCCAGGACCTGAGTTTTGATGTTCAGTTCAAATGCAGTGTACGTAACACTGCTACTGACAGTGCAGCTCAGAAAGCTGTGGTTTAGATAAAAGAACTGCTGTAGAGTGCTTCAGTCTATGGGTGATGAACTGAAAGCAACTTTGTAGAACCCTGGTTTTTTTTTTTTTCACCTAACCTTTGGTATTTTTTGAAAATCAGTCTTTTTAAGAACTTACAACTTGAGCATTTGGCGTCTTTACTATTATCTAAAATCTTAGCCTTGAGTTTGATGGACCTAGTATTATTCCTAGCTCAGACTGACTTGAATTTGAATAATGTCTTCTCCATGGTATCATTGTGAGGTTTCAGTTTTTGCACTGATCATCTCCGTGGTTTCATTTATCTTATGCATCTTATACAAGGTGAATTGAACTGAATCATGACTTAAACACGAACAAAAGAAAATAAATTTCGTTTTGCTGTGAAACAAAAATATTATGGTGAGTTTTTGTATGTATCATACAATCAGAGGAACACCAAAACATAGTAATAGAGATTTGTAATGCAGGTACATATGTTTTCTATAAGGTCCTACAAAATTTCTTTTATTGGGTAGCTCAGCAAACTCATAGCCTTCAAACAAATATGAGAACAGTGGGATTTTGCTCACTGCTGGCTGTCATGGCTGTCACCTCCAAAAAATCTTACAAGTTTTTTGAGTTTGTGATTTCCTTCTTCCCGCCTTGTCCCCCCAACCCAGTAGAGTTCATAAATGATCAGCCTTTGGTGTGAATGCATACCTGAGTTTTGAATGCTACTCTTGTTGGTTTAGGAGGTTTGCACACAGGAGAAATAGGTGTGACTCTAATTGTACACTGGCAATAACTCCACTTGAATGAATTTGAGAGTTCTTTTAAATATAGTGCATTTTAAGCCTAATAGTATATTGTAAGGTATAGTTCCCAAATTTCTGTTAGTATGATGTTTCCTTTGGTCTCTTCTCTTAGGAGTCCTGTAGAGCACTTTGTTTCTCAGAATCCAAGCTCTAGGTTTAATGTTTTCTTTAATAGACTACCCCACTCTAACAGCTTTTTTGTATTTAATGAAATATAACTAAGTAGTAAAACTGATTAAGTTGAAAATCGCAGTTTTTGTAATGAGGAAGGAGCATAAAAATGATTTGGGACTAAGATACTGATTAGATTTTGAAGGCAAAATCTAACTAATGAGATCTGCCAATTTGATAAGTGATATTTGGATGCAATTTTAATGAAGACAAGCCCTTTTTTGAGCTAAAGGAATGTTAGGTTAATAGTGTTAATAATAAGTTATTGTCAGGATTTTGTTTACCTTGGGGAGAGTACATTAGTTACAGTGATGGCACCTGCATATTCTCTGAACTGGTCTTACCCTTTCCAGCAATTAAATTATGGCCATAGGAAGCTGAGTGATAAAACACTCACTAACTTCAGAGAGGTTATCATTTTGCCCTGAAGCTTCATATTAATATGTGATATGTTGTTGGGCAGTGTATATAAAATGAAGGTAATATGATGAAGGAAGGACTTTGACAGCTGTCAAAGAGAAACCTGAAAGCAGAAAGAAAAGTGAACTTCCTTTCCTGACACAGCACAAGAAATTTAAGCAATCATCCTAAATTGGAGTGTATTTTCCCTCTTTCGTCTTAAGTTTAGTTCTTGTATTTTTGTGTGCTTTCTCAGCACATATATGATTAAACAGTCAGGTTAGCCTGAAACTTACTTGTTTTGAGGAATTCACTAGTGTATGGCAATTACCAAACTGCCTGGATACCAACTGTCTGACTTGCAGCTCCTAAATGTTGACTTCACAAGGAGCTGCAGGTCATCAGTTCAGTGGAAAGCCATGTTTTCTTCAAAAACTTATGTGAGACTCTTCCTATTTATCTTCCTTATGCACAGAAACTGAAAAGTTACTGATATAATAGGGTATTGAAGATGTGCCAAGAGCCAAGATCTCTTTGGCTTGTGATCAGTGTCTGAAGGCTAGTAGCGCCCAGCCTGGGTCATGCCTAGAGGCAGCTCAGGAGGTCTCCCATCTGAGATAACTGGTGTGCTTTCTCATGTTGATAGCCTATGAATGGACACTTTCAGAAGAGCACTTTGATTCTCTTGGTCTGACTTTTCTGTTGGAACAGTTTTAACTGCTAGTCCTTCCCAAAAAGTAAAGTGGAAATATCCTTGGGTAATGCAATAGGGGATTTTTGTGGGTGTGTACCGTTGTTTAATTTTTTTATTTGTCAGGTGACCCACCAGGTAGCAGACTTGTAAGGCTGCTGAAATTTCTACATGATTTCCTTTATGCTATAGTATTTGTAAGACTATTGAGTGTCCAACCCATGACCCCACTTTGTCCTTTAAACTGAGACCTGCAGAAGTACAATAAAATAAAAATAAAAGCATGAAGACAGTTTTATCAAATCTGTACTATAGAGCAAACCTTTCTCCTAGGACAGGAACTCATTTACCTTAATTTTACAGTCCCACTTTCAGTCAGGAACAAATATCTAATTGACCCCACCACCAGGTTGTTGTCATGACAGCTGGCTCCTGAGACTTTTTCAGACCTTTAAGAAGATGTAGATATAAACAGGATGACAACTCAACTGCAGAGTCAAAATGAACCCTCTTTTAAACAACTGAAACGTAATATATGACACTCTTCCTTCAATGAGGGCAGTAATCCTGCTGCATAGTGTCAGTAAACACGGCTCTGTAGTCAGCCTGTAACTCAGTTGCTACAGCAACCTGCTCCCTACTTGCAGCAAGGGAAGCAAAACATATGGTAGAAATATGGTGCTACTGCAAGAAACCTCAAGATTTCCTGAACAATAACTCTTCAAATTCACATTTCCCTTCTCAAAAATATTAATCAAACTGCTTCACAGTATATATTGGAAAATCATGAAAATTAATGTAAAAGTATGACATCTCACTTAGTAAACTACCAAAATTATAAATGAAGAATTCTAGTTTAAAACAAGAAAGTTACAAGGGGAAGTGTTTACACTGTGGGCTTCAGCTTGGATAGCTTTTTGGACTATGGACTGTCAACGTGTGTGGAAATACGCTTGGCAGTTCCTGAATTGGAAGTTACTGAGAAGTCCTTCTTTGAGTTAGTTGAGGACATAGGGCTTGTTTCTTCTCTCGATGCTATGAACCTACATTTATGTCTCTAAAAAAGCACCCTCACTAGTGCTGGCCAAATTATCTTCCTGTTGTGTTTTGAAAGATACTTGAATTTTGGATAAAAAACACAATGTGAAAATAAGTATTTTCTGTAGAAAATAATGGCTTTGCATCGTTTAAAAGAAGTTTTCAACCATTGGGTTTTCAATTTGATTGCTTTGTTGTTTTGTTTCAATGAAAATGTGGCTTTTTCTGGATAGAGAACCGGTCGTACCAAATAGAACTGTTTTCTGATAACTTACAGATTTTATTTTTTTTAAATAAGGGATTGTTAAACTTAAAAAAATATTGTGATTGACCTTTAAATGCATATAGAGGATTGGTTTTACATATAAATACAGACTGACTTGAGCTGGAATCAGGAACTGAGTTTCCTAATTACAGTCCAGGACAGGAACCCTAAGAGAGAGTCATGTTTGAATATTACATTTCCACTGTGGATCCCTGGACTTCTTCCAGTTCACCCAGGCTGCTGCATGATATCCGATAATTTCCAATTTTTATATATGAGCTTATTACCTATAAGACAACCTTAGTAAAATAAAAATAAGTTTTTGACCAATATACCTATTAACATGAAGATATTGACACAATGGGTATACTCTTGACAGGTGTGGGACAAATGGTGGTACCTTCTGATACCAGGGTATAAAATATACAGGAGAAATAGCCATGCTCGTAGAAGGCTAAGGAAAACCTGGAGGCAAACAGCTATAGTCTTTCTTGATTGCTTCTCTAAAAATTACTTTCATCTTTGCGCAGTCAGCAAAGCTGAACTTGATCTTCTCCTTTCATAAAAGGTATTTTATTTCCTGACTGAGGGCAAGTGATGAAATTGAGGTGTGTGTAATTATATCTTAGAAAAATTATATAACTGTGCCTGTGATTACACAATGTCGTGTTTAGTGTAAACTACCACTTTAATCAGTGGTAGTCCACACTTGGCAAACTTATAAAATATGTTATAGGTTCTCTAATTTAAGTTCCAATCTTCTGGTTTTGAGCACAGCTCTTTAAACATAACATTTCTGATGGAGGATAAAAAGACAGTGTTGGTCAAGTTCTTTGTGGTGAAGTTAAGCTAGGTTTGGATTGTGTTTCCTCCCATGTGACCTCTGATAATGTTTCCCCATAGGTGCAAAACGTTTCTCTCTTACCACAAGCAAAAATACTTCAAATTTTATTTTGAACTACTTCTGAAATGTTCATATTAAAACTGTCAGTCCTTTATTATTTTTTTATGGAGAAATAATGGCCAATTCAGCAGCAATCAGTTTAATTCCTTCCATTTCTGCGTTGGTTTTGAAGCTATAACTAGTCCAATTACCTTAAAACTGATTATAGTATAGCAAAGAATATACCACTTCTGAAAATGGTTGGATCTTGTAATTTTTAAATCTGATGAAGAATTCAAGAATATTTTTATAAAAGTGAACTTTGTAAGACTTTATTTGAAAAGAACTATGTTAAAAATGTGATAAAAACTGTAAAATACATAGAGAGTATCTGAGTGAGAATAACCCTGGCTATGTGTTTAAACAGACATATGAAATAGGTGGAGGACTGAAAGGCCAATTGTAGAGAAAAATTACTAGCTCTGCTAGCAGTCTCATGTCTTATAGCTTGTTGCTCAGGTTAAAATGATATATATTCTATATATGTCTAAGTTGACCTCTAGGAAATTGCATTGGAAGTAGACCTGAGTGGAAAAATTGATTGGGGGGTGGTGGTTAAATGGAGGTGTTTGGAGGCTTGAAACAGAAAAAATTTACAAATAATCTCTAATGTATCATTTCAAACTTCTGGAATTTGACCTAAAAATTAATTTTCAAATTTGTTAATTTGACCTTTTCCTTTTTTTTTTTTTTTAAATGAAATTCCATTCCAAGCTAAAATTAAGAAGTGCTTTTTGGAAATAGTTTAAGCAAGATATTATGCAAGTGCTTAAGAGAAGCCTTTCATTTATGAAGTCATCAAATTTTTCTTAAAAAGGGTAGAAAGACCAACCCTGGGAACTATCAACCTGTCAGCCTCCCCTCTGTGCCTGGGAAGATCATGAAACAGATCCTCCTAGAAGCTATACTAGAGCACATGGAAGACAGAGAGGTGATTTGAGACAGCCATCATGGCTTCACCAAGGGCAAGTCCTGTCTGACCAACCTAGTGGCCTTCTATTGTGGAGTGACTATATCAGTGGACAAGAGACGAGCTCCAGATGTCATCTACCTAGAATTCTGTAAGGCTTTTGACACAGTCCCCCCCAACATCCTTCTCTCTAAATTGGAGAGATATGGATTTGATGGGTGGACTGTTTGGTGGATGAGGAATTGGTTGGATGGTCATGTCCAGAGAGTAGTGGTCAATGGCTCAGTGTCCAGATGGAGATTGCTGACGAGTGGTGTCCCTCAAGGGTCCATATTGAGACCAGTACTGTTTAATATCTTCATCAATGACACAGAAAGTGGGATCGAGTGCACCCTCAGCAGGTTTGCAGATGACACTGAGCTGAGTGATGTTGTTGACACGCCTGAGGGGCGGGATGCCATCCAGAGGGACCTGGACAGGTTTGAGAAGTGGGCCCATGTGACCTCCATGACATTCAATAAGGCCAAATGCAGGGTCTTCCACCTGGGTTAGGGCAATTCCCAGCATTGTTACAGGCTGGAGGATGAAGGGATTGAGAGCAGCCCCAGCAAGAAGGTCTTGTGGGTACTGGTGGATGAAAAGCTGTAGATGAGCCAGAAATGTGTGCTTGCAGCCCACAATGCCAACCGTATCCTGGGCTGCATCAAAGGAAGCATGGCCAGCAGGGCGAGGGAGGTGATTCTGCCCCTTTGCTCTGGTGAGACTCCATCTGGAGTGCTGCATCCAGCTCTGGAGCCCTCAGCACAGGAAGGACATGGACCTGTTGGAGCGGGTCCAGAGGCCACAAAAATGATTAGAGGGCTGGAGCACCTCTGCTATGAAGACAGTCTGGGAGAGCTGGGGTTGTTCAGCCTGGAGAAGAAAATACTCCAGGGAGACCTTATAGTGGCCTTCCAGTACCTAAAGGGGGCCTACTGGAAAGATGGAGATGAACTTTTTAGCAGGGCCAGTTGTGGTAGGACAAGGGGTAATGATTATAAAATAAAAGAGGGTAGATTTAGATTAGATCTAAGGAAGAATTTTTTTATGATGAGGGTGGTGAAACAGTGGAGCCCAGAGAGGTGGTATCTGCCTCATTCCTGGAAACATTCAAGGCAAGGTTGGACAGGGTCTGAGCAACTTGATCTAGTTGAAGTTGTCCTTGCTTGCTGCAGGGGAGTGAGTTGGACTAGATGACCTTTAAAGGTTTGCCACCTCTGTCACAGTTTTTTGTAAGAAGTGATGTTGCCAGATTTCCTTGGCTGGAGAAAAATCAATTTTAATTCTGTATTTTCTGGACCTGTTAACACCTGTAGTGGAAGCAAGACCACAAGACATACTGAAACAGGTTTAGGTTGCTAAAGGCAATTGTGGTGCAAGTGTCTTTCAGTATTTGTTTAGTTTTAGCATCTCTTGTATTGTCTAAGGGTCTGTCCTACAGTCTCAATAGGGAACAGTCCTCATACAAGACTCATAGCTTTTTTTATATGATTTTATGAAAGTTTATCCAGGAAGAAACAATCTATATTGGGCATGCACTCAAATGTTATTTCTGTGTATTAAATTTAATTGTTGTTCAATGGCAAGAAGACAAGTGTCATTTGGCAAAACAAGCAGATAATGTTTTTGTCTTTGTGGAACTGACTGAAATTAAGGCGAGGAAAAGCCAGTCCATACACCTGACGTATTCCAGTTGTTACCAGCAGAGCACATGCTACAACTTGACATCTTAGTGAAAGCTTCATAATTTTTTTGCCTGACAAATAAGCTGATCTAAATTAAAATGACCAAATGAGACAGTTCCCACATCCTGTTTATTGAATTCATTTTCCCTACTTATCACTATGTATGCTTTCTGATGTAGATGAACCTATATGCTATTTTTTCACCAAAATGGGGTGCTGAAATAAAGTAGTGCATTTGGAATGTTTATCTGGTTGGTTTTTTCCTGATCCTTAGCTATGCTCGTTGTTAGATGGAATAGAGAATGTTCTATCTGATTGAAATCAGTGCCAGCTTTAAGACAATAATTCTTTGCAATGTTTTGTAGCTGTTCTGAATATATTTCCTTTTCACAGCATGAAGAATATTCTAATGCATATGAAAAAACCAATAAAAACTTATACAGTGGTACAAATGTAAACAAAGCTTGATTATTTTTTTTTCTGTGTAGAAGGGAATTGCAAAGTAGACTGATCCACAGTTCCTAGACAAGTAGTTTGTGCTAATAACTACCTTTATTCATTTTTCAATATCTTGCAGCCGAGTTAATCTGTGTTGTGTAAATATATTAATGCACGAGAATCCTTTTCCAGACAATGTCTCGGCCTTCAAAATTTGCATAAACTGGTGTTTCTTAAGCCCAAGTCCAATTCTATTCATTAACGGACACAGTTCATGTTATGAAGTACCAGAGAAGGGGACTTTGATGTTGCAGCTCCACTGATGTAAATCACATAGAGCTATAGTAGATTTAGCCTGATAGAACATAGAACAGATATTATTTTTTTTCCTTGATATTTTCTCAGTGAAAAAAAGATTTCTGCTATAGAATCTTTATCTATAGTATGCCTCACGTTTATATATTGCTTCGCTATTCTTACTAAATATTTGTTATATTTCATTGTTATTAAAAGCATGTATTTTTAACATGAAAGGCAATCCAGAAGTGGAAGTTACTGCAGAATCTGGAGGGTCACGAATACCATTAATGCTCTGATTAAACAATGCTGTTTAATGTTGAAGTGATTGTATTAGAACAGTGACTTGCATTTACTTTTAAAATGACTGCTTTGAACACATCTGTTGCAAGTCCAGCTTAGTTTTTCAGATCCGAATAAAATTGTCTTCATGTGTCATCTTCTTTACAGCAGATAGCTCTGTCACACTCTTCAGCTGAGCTTGCAAGAGATGAAGAGACTTCCTTGAGTCTTCAGAAAGGGAAGAAGTTTGGAACTAATAATTAGGTGAGTTTAAAAGAAGCAATTGCAGCAACGTTTTGGTATGAATCCCTTTCTCACAAGTATGGTATCAGATTAAAGTCTGGGAAAAATGTAGGTAATGACTACTAAAAAAACCCACCAGTGAATTGTTAGAAATAAGTATTTAATCAATATTTTATTCCTTGTAGGCCAATTTGTATAGAACCTACATTTTAAAAAGTTACTTCTGAATAATACTTAATATGCAGATTATGTGTATGCAAACAGGTCATTACGAGCAAAGACTCTGCTCAAAAATTCTTGTGAGTAAACTGGATTGGTCTTGTAAGTCAACAAGTAAGTTTCTCTGCATCAAAGGAATGACTGTTCTTTCAGAACCAAGTTTATAATAGAAGCAAAATTATTAACTTTCAAGATATATATTACTTTTTTTGTTACATTCACCAATGCTATAGTATTCCTCTTAATTGACTCCTTAGCTAGAATTGTATTAAGATAAGGAGTGTGAAGACAGTAAGACTAAAATTCAGGTTCAGGATTTAACTGAACTTTCATAGAAACATTTCTCTGCTTACACTGTTTGGGAGTCTGCTCAAGATTCCTTCCTGATAAAGTATACATGTTGTGATTTTATTCTAAATTCCAAATATCGTTTTCTAAACAGTGAAGGTACCATAAAAGGATTGTTTTCTGACCCAGCGTTAGTCAATTCTACAGTTGGAACTTCTTCCAACCATTTTAGTAATAGCATATGCACATCTAGGCACTGCCCATTGCTCCCTGGGAGATAATTCTTCACGTTAGATGTTCTTCTGTGCTTTCTGTCTGTCCATCCCTGCAACCTCTTTTGGACTGGGACAGCTGTCTGTTATGAGAATCATAGTTTGTGCTTGGTGAACAGACTGCTGTTTCTATTTTACAAGAAAAACAAACATACCAAAATCATATACATTACTTTCCCTGAAATGCTGCAGAATACAGCTGGATTATCTCTGCAAGTTGACTTAATGCTGCAGAGAAAAACTTAGACTGTGTTCTAATTCCCAGAGTTTATTCTTCGGTAACAGGAATATTTGGGGTCCTCATCATATCTAGTTTGTGAAAAACGGATTGTGACAGTGCTTGCATTTTCTTTTATTTTAGAACAGATGTGATTTTACTGATTAAAAAAAAATGACGTGGTGAAATAAATGAATAACCAAATGAAACTAGTGCTACAGAGAAGTGTTCTTTTGCCTCTGGACTTAATTTTTAAAAGTGAAGGAGTTTGCTTCAGGGAAGAATTGAGTACAACCGTAATTCCTGTCATTTCTGTAACTTCTTCAAGAGTTGGTATGTGGTTGGAATAAGAGACCTCAAATTACAGGGAGTGCTTCATTCAATAAAAACATTAATTTACGGTAAAATTGCGAACAATTCTGCTCCATATTGACTTTAGTGTTATTCTTTTTCTCTACACAGTTCATCTTTCCCTCCTTTAGCTTCATTTTCTACACTCTCTTTACTTCAAGTGTGTTTGCAAGGGTGGATCCCTGAGGAATAGAGAGAAAGAAATTAAAGGGCCTCTCATTCACTGGCTAATTGGTAGGGCCTGAAGCCCTATGTAATTTTGCATAACTTACATGAAGTTATGGCTGCCTTGCCCCTTCCTGTTCAAATCATATCTGTGCTGTACCTATGGTTTGTATAGATGTTGCTTTTTCATGTTTCAAGTATGCATTAATGCAGGTAGATGCATGAGCACGCTACACACATCCAACAAGTGGGACATCAGCAACATTAAGAAAAATACATTGTCACTCCTTCAGAACAAATTCTAGATAATGCTACTTCCATAATTATTTCATTTAATTTTCTGTGTCCTCCTCGTCATTAAAGTTGATAAATATTAGCTAATTTTTATTGTTTTTTTCCTATATTCCTTCCTTTCACTTAACAAGAGGTGTTTTCAATGTGAAATTAATTTTCTTAACCTTGTTGCCCAAGCTATCACAAAAAGTGGAAGCTCTGAGAAGGAGTTCAGGCTTGCACTGCTGATGAAGGTGGTTTGTCCTGTCTTCATAGACATCCTGTCTTCTAGCAACATTTGATGTGGCAGACCTATCAGAAAGTTCATGACTCAATAAAATGGTTCGTGGTAACAGAAAGACAGTTTCAGATAACTAAGCACAGATTTCACAAGAAGTACAAGTGCAGTTGCTCTGGTGCCTACTACATAGTCTACAAACTTTATTCTATTGCCTTGGCAAGCATCGGGTTTACTTTTTTTTCTGTCCTCCATTCCTTGCTAAATTTCCCACTTCTTGAGTTACATGCTCATGTGGTAAGCTCTGCTAGGCAAAGACTGATTTTATTTAGAGAAAAGATTGCATGTTTGCATAGAACATGTGTCAGCAGGAGAGCTAAAGTCTTAAGGGGAATAAAGGCCTCCCAGTTGTTGCCGTGAAGCTCAGGGGCAAGCATAAATATAGGACCTGGAACACAGCCTGACAGAAAAGGAGGTAAGACTTGAAATAACAGAAGACGGCATTGAACACTAAGGTGATAAATATGACAGCTACTGTACTCCTAAGGCCAGGATGGAAAAAGGTATAAAATCAGTATGATTCAATGGAGATGTGTATATATTGTGATAGGTTTATCAAGCAATATTTTTATGTGCAATACTATTTAAGTTGTTTGCTGATCCTTTGTAGTAAAACGAGTAGACTTAAAGAGGTTGGACTCTGTTCTATAAAACTACGTATATTGAGTAACTTAGGCTCAAACATTACTATCCCATTAACTTCCACATAGATGGTACCTAGACTTTTAGTTTATGAGCATATTGGAAATACTACAGACAAGAAGGATCAATCACAGTGGTGTTTTGCTGTGATCAATAGAAGACCTCTGTGACAATAAGCTGGGAAATGGTTTTCCAGAACAGCTGTATGTCTAAAGAGTGAAATACACCCCTACCTGTGGCAGTGCTACCAATAGAGGATTTAATTCAACCCTTATTTTCCCTGTAGAGAGCAGAATGTTGCAGCCCTCTGATCTGACCCTCAGTGTTGTTTACTTCCTTATTAGAGTCCTATGAGTACGCTGCACTTTGATATAAGGCACAAAATGTGCAGTTATAAATTTCCTTGACAGGCACTCTCTCTGGTTTATTTAGTGAATAGCTTATTGAGATCCCAATTCTGACTAAGCCCTTTGGCTGTAGCTCTTCTGTCTGTTTTATTATAAGCAATGAATGCTAAAGTAACAATGTTATAAAAGAATCAGAAGCCTCCCCAAATGAGCAAATAGATAATTCTACTAATTATTTTAAATCTCTTAAGAGAAATCAAATCAGCTATTTTAGTGTTGCATTGGGGGCTACATTAAGCCTGATGGTTACTTTTCAAGGTGGACATACACAAACTGTATCTTTATGTGTGTGTATACATATGCGTATTTTAATATCAGGAAAAAACTATCAGATTTGCAAAATATCAACTTACACTTCAGGCCAATCTGTGGAATATCTAGTTTATCAACAGATGTAATTTTAACAGTAGGGTTATACCATAGTATTCAAGAGACTGGAAAATTTGGGATATTGCAGAATAATAGCTATTACTATAATCATAACAGCAGGGATTTTTTAAAAATTTCTATTTGTCTGAGAAACAGCTGCACCTGGAGCTTTACTTACCAAATAAAATTTTCTCTCTTTATTTTCAAACAGTTTTCAATTTTCTGCCGCGTTGTGTATTTTTAATTAACTCTATGAATTGTGATTATTTTCCCTGGAGTTCAAGAAGTAAAGGTCAAATGTAATTGTAGTGATGACTTTCCTATCTCAAGAGGTGTTTATAACATAGAAATAAACCTTTGTTCTTTCCTTTTTTTTTTTTTAAATTGGGTGTGTTGTTTACCTAGTAAGGCAAAACTGATTGACTAACAGATGCCTTAAGCTAAATGTCCTTCATGCTCTTTCACATTTTCAGTGAGTACTTTAGTTATTAGGAAGAAAATAACAGGATTAGGACCATGTTAAATTGTTATAACAAGGACTGGAGAAGCCTTTGAAGGCCTTTGAAACAAAATTTTATTCTACACCTCTTCCAAATCCCAAGTTAATTCTACTTATTTCTTCAGTAGGAAAATGTCATTAACCTAACACCTGAATTATGAAACACAAGAAAAACTCCCACATCATTGCCTTCAGTCCTTTGTGAGTTTTTCTTTTCAATGTGTTTGTTTCTTTAGCAAAATTATACTGAAGAAACGTTATGTTATAGATACATTTAATGACAATTTTGTACAGAGCATATTTGTTAATTTCGCATACACAGACAATATTTTTAAATTACTATATACAGACTTGCACAGGGCAGAATATGGCATTACTTTTCCTGGAAATTTGTGAATACTGGACTTTATCTTTTAAATCAATTACTAGTTCTTTGGAATCATGTCTCCCTGAAGTTGAGCAGGAAATGTTCTGACATTGCTCACATTTTCTCTAATTTATTTACAGGTTTCTAAAGAAAAACAGTGAATTATTTCTACAGGTTAAAATTCTGATAATTTGAGGGACAGGCAGTTAATTTTGGCCAAGTGAATGCCTTTCATTTAACATCCTTGAATATCTATTTCAGTATCTTAATGCTGCAAAAAGTCTCAAAGACCTGCTTGGTTTTTCTGCCTTCCTGGAAAAGGAGGATTATCTGTCTGTTAGCAATGATGGACCTGTTTGTGAAACACCAAGAGATTTTTGTCTGCATTTATGCTCATGCTTCATGCTAAGACTTGAAGGACTGTAGTTACTTACTTAAGTGTACTTTTAGTTAGTTTACTGGAACTCCAACTTAGGCAGTTCTTCATTAATTTGGCAGAAAAAATAAATTATTCAGCAGGTACAGTAATAATCACTAGAAGATATATTTAGAAACTATTTTTATTATGCAAGTATTTGAAATACCTCCACCTTCCTAACAAGAAGAAAATACTTCAGGTGGTAAGTGAAATGATCTGCAGTGATCTGCAACCATTGTATATGAAAAGCTGGACTGACACATCTAAACATCTCAGATATCTCCTCTGTGATTCATTTCTGTGCCGTGGTAATACACAATGCCATAGACAATTCACTTCAGATATGCTTATCTGATATAACTGGATTGGGATCTGAACCTTCTACATTATTTATACAACATAATATCAAGCTGAGATAAAACCCCCACATATCTCTGACTTTCCCTTTGTATTTATAGCCTTTTCCTGTTGTTTCAAGGTGTAACTAGTAATGTATTTGACCTTCCTGACCAACATGTATTTCTATATAATACACTCCCAAACCCTCTGATTAAGACAGAAAATAGCGAACTCATTCTTAGTTTACAAACAATACTTAGTTTGTGCTATACAATCACTTAAATCTTAAATGAATTAATCTATACATTTATAAAACTGAAACTCGGTAGAGATAATAATAATTATCTTATTAAAGATAATGCTATCACTCAGCAGCTGTTCTAGCACTCCTTCACTATTCACTTACTGACGGGGGTAGGATAGAGTATTAACTTTTAATAAAGTTAATGAAGTTTGTAACTTGTACTAAATAAGCAACGTGACTTTATTCCATATATAGATTGGAATAAGTTATAGATAACGCTATGAAAAATGACTACTCAGTGATTTCATACAACATATGTAGGCATAGATAAGAGATATGTTTCTTTAACACTTTTATCATATTATCACAATTTAATTTCCTACTGAGTATGAATAATTTTACTGTGAAATAATTTATCACTGATATTAATTCAGATGTTGGATGGTCTCTCAAATCAGCTGGCTATATTACTTAAATCCCACAGATTTTTACTTTCGTAAGTTAAAATACTCTCATTAATATCATATTCTTTTTCAATAAGTGTCATGTTCCTTACTTTGAAAAGTAAAATAGTTCACAGCCAAAATGAGTGAGTCCTTATTGCTAATTTGACTAGGAAAATTTTAAAAAGACAATACTTCAGTTAACTCTGTGTAATCAAGAGGCAGATGATAATGAAGTGAACCTAGTTTCCATATCCTTAAAAAATACCCCCCCAAATCTAGAATCGAGATGATGAGTGCTCTAGAAAAACCTATGACAAAATTAATTATTACATCTTCAGCTCACAATTTGAATTTTGTACAGTAAATATCAGAGCACACAAGAAAATTTTGAGTATCTACCCACTAACCTGCTAATGCCTGTGTTTGTTAAACCACAAAGCTTCATCCATAAACAAATGAGGGCAGAGTTAATGCCAGTAAAGGAACTCTAATTCTGTCCCTTCTAATCTTTTACCTGCAGTCAGTTTTTAGTCTTGGATATCAGTGGAAAACACAAATTAATGCCAATGAAGGCAATGCAACAACAGAAAGGTAGAGGACACTTATGAATCATTTTTCATGAGGATTTGCATGTAAAATTTAAACTCCTGTTAGCAATGCGATAAATTCTTCTTACTCTGCAAAATTCTGGCATAACCATCTGTTTTCAAACTGTTTGGAATCCTTCTCCAACATTAAATGTGTTAACATGAGCACAGAATACATTTCCTTCCATACCTATCTTTGTAACCCCTAAATGGTTACCTCAGTGCCATATGTATTTCTAACCTGCTGATTATCTGAATGCATGGCGACTTTGGCTGCATTTTGAGCTTTGTACAGAAAGAGATTCTCAGGAGGAGGAATGTTAATAGACTTAGTTGGAACTCCTTCAAGAGGTTGTTCACTTTGATCTTTAAAATAAATCATCAGATTCATTTTAATTCATCAATGAATCATCAAACTCAGAGATGATCAGCGGCCGAGGCTTAGAGAGGTTTGACTGATCTCTGCACAGTCTGCATGTTGATGAGCCTACATGTTAGGATTACCTGACAGTTTCCTTTTTGGCTGTTTACAGGAAATGCTATGGCATCTTATTTTATTCTTGTTTGTGCTTACCTCCCAAAGTTAGCTTTTTGCTATTGCTTTGGAGATGTTGGTCTTACAGTCGAATTTCATTGCTTATTATCCTACTATTCCTACTAGCTTGTTCTATTGGGGTGTGCATTGGGTAGCCAAAGGCATTTGGGTGTTAAATATTTGAAATTCAGCTCACTTCTCATTATATATTCCATTACTTTTATGTTGTCCCTAACATGACTTTGATGCAAAATTTGTGATGTTTTGTTCAGGACTTTTAGTATACTAGTTGTTGATTATGCTGTTGTAAAATCAGTGGAGCTGAAGCTAAAAATGTTACTACAAACAGGAGAATAGCTATTGCCTAGAGCCTAAAACCAAGAATTTGAATGTTCAATTATATGCTAAACAGAATGAGTTATAATTCATAAACTGATGGGGAGATTTTTTCTTACTCTGAACTATGCTGGACTTTTTTGGCCACTTTAAAAAATACCATTAAGCCAAAGAGGAAGAACATTATCAGGTCTTTTTAGCAAACCATAGCATTTAAATGCCACATCTAATTTTTCAGAGGGTATGGATAGTTGTGGGTTTGTTGTTTTTTTTTTTAATCTTGCAATGGGAGGTGAGGACAAATAACTCAATATTTACTGAGGAACACTCACCCATTGTTCAAAATTTTCAACTTCAGATGCTAATCTTTTTCAGTAAAGACAATAGACTGCATAAGATATATTTTGATAGATCATCATATTCTCAACATCATGATAAAAAACCTGAAACCATTAGGTGCAATTATATAGTTTTTGTCCTGAATTAAAAAAAAAAAAATAAATAAAACCAGTTAACCATTTTGCAAGTTTTAGTTTTAGGTCATGAATAGTTGTTCAAAGGACTCCTTAAAACAAAATTCATTTGCTAGGATTTTAAAAACTGTATACAGAATGTGTAGCTCAATCAATCTTCAAGGTCAAATACACCCTTGTTTTGTAAGACTGTAACCTTTGTTTTCTGTTCCTAGAGTTAGAAGACAGATAAAAGTACAGTTATGAGGGAAGGAAAAAAAACAACAAACCACATTTTTGTGAACAGGGACTTCTTCAATTTTACTGGAAATTACTGTTAAAAACACTTGAATTCCTTATAGTTAGTAGCATAGGTGAACTGAGACGCAGCTTTCTTTTTTTTTTCCTCTATTTTTTTTAATAGGTTTCAGACATTTATGACACTTTTCTTGCAGTTCAGACTAGCTGTAAGACTGTAGGATAAATCAGTTTCAATGGAGAGAAAAACTCATTTATTATAATGTATGGAATAAAATCCCTGTTCTAACTGTCACTGAAGTTTTCCTGTATGTCCTAGGAGACTGCATTGCTCAATGTACAGAACACTGAACCAGCACGGGGTTGATTTTATGTACAGCTTGCTCTGCCATTTATTTCTCTCATCTGCAGAACAGATTATTAATCTTCCTTTCCTTTATAAAGGACTTTTGAACCTACTGATGACATTAGTATGCATATTATTATGTGCTTCTCATTTTAAATTATTTTTGCCACCAGAATGGAAATCTGTCCTCTAAAACAAACATGTTTTTTTCTAGAAATGTCTTTTTAAAACAAAAGCTAAAGGGAATTGCTGAAGGTAGACAGACTGCCTGGTTAATATTGCATACTCAAAATTAGTCCTACTGAGACAGGAGTTTGAAATTGGTACCCTTGGGATTCTGGCACCACAGTGCTTTATGAACATGGTGACTGGTCTGGCTACTGGCATCCTGTCTGTAGAGCCAATAAAAATATTCATAACATGTTTGACTAATGCCCCATCTAGGTCAGTATTGCAGCTCAGGCATGGGCTAAAAATAAATGCATATGAGAAGGAGACACGTTGTGGTAAGTGTGATGAACGCTCTCCTGGCTTCTGAGGAAAAGGGGCTATTTGAATCAGGGATAACCTTGTTTTTTTAACAGCCTTACAGATTTTTCTTTTATGAATATTTCCCCAAGTTTGTGAATCCATGTGTGTTTTTAGCATTCACAATATCTTGTGTCAGGGAGTTCCACAGATACCTTTGCATTAAGTGAAGAAGTGCCTGCCTTGTTTTTAATTTTGAACATCCACCTGCTAATTTGTATTTGAGGCTTTCTCGTTATTGTTGTGGAAAAGGCAGTTAACTTTTGTTTCTCCTCCTCCATGCCTGTCATAATTTTTAGCTGGCTCTTGGTTGATGCTTTTTTAGACTGTGAGTCCTAGCCTGTAAATATCTTCCTTCTATGAAGTTATTTGGTTACCTCTGACAATTTTTATCAACCTTTTTTGAAATTCTGCTACATGCTTTTTCTCAGATGAAAGGACCAGAATTCCCCATAACAATCATGATGTGGGCACAACAATGACTTTACCCAATAGCATTCCATTTTCTGAGGTTTTCCTCTGTTTAATAATAATTCCTAAGCTACTGAACTGATATGTTCATAAGGTTGTTATTTTAGCTAAGATCTCTTTCAGTTTTGGGAGTAGCTGATTCAGAATCAATCACTGAGTACATAAAGTGAGAAATGTGGGGTTTTTGTTTTGCTGAGTTCATTACTTTACATTTGTCTAGTTTGAATGTCATCTGCCATTCTGTCCCCAATCACTCAGTGCCACAGATTCTTTCTGCATCTCTTTTTTGCAGTCAACTTTTGTTTTTTTCTTTCCCTGAAAACCAGCTTCAGCAGCAAACTTAATCTCCTCTCCATTCTCTTTTCCTGATCATTCCTGAATGAGTTGGGCGGCTGAGGCCTCAGTAAAGATTCCTGTGGGATTCCACTGGTGCTTTCCCTTCACTGAGAAAATTGACCATTTATTGCAGCTCTTTGTTTCTATTCTTTTAGTTAGTTATCCCTGTGAGGACCTTCCCTCTTATCTTATGTCAGCTTAATTTAAGACCCTTTGGTGACTGGACCTAGTTGAATACTTCATGGAAATTGGAGCTGTCTATGTTAGTGACCTCTCCCCTGTTCTCACTCAGTTTATTTTCAGTGATTTTTGTCAGAAAATACTAGTGGATTGTGGGTAAGACTGTTCAAAAAAAAAAAAAAAAAAAAAAAAGAAGAAGTCATGTTGATTCTGTTTTGAAGTACAGTCACTCTTTGATATAGAGGTCAGAACAACAGTTTATTTAACTGTCTTGAAAAAAGTTATTTATGATGTTTTGATTCAAGAGACACGGTACCTGTTTGAATTTTTTTTTTTCCAGTAAGTACCTTCTAATGATACGCTATATATAAGACTTGCTTGAGAAATGGCAGATGAGAGTCTTTTCTCAATTTAACCATGTTTGACTCTTGTAACACTTAAGTACTGATAGTACCACCTCAGTATCCAGTAGAATTATGTCAATTCACACTGTTTGGAAACAGAGCAAAACATTCTGGGTCATAGCACATAGCCTCAAACTGGTTGTAGCCATATCCTGAAGAAAAATTTGACCTGTACTATTTGCAGTACAGATTAAATCCTAACACTTTGAAGATAGTGGTATTAAGAATGGTGTGACATTTTATAAATAGCAGTTTAACTACATAAATGTGACACTTCAGTGTATAAAGAAAAATGTATTTACAGTAATTTAAAAATGTTTTTAAGACAAGGTTGCAGTTTGTAGAGCAACACAATTTGTCACTATTTTTTCTGATAACTTGTAAAGTAGTAGAAGTTGCTGCACTTCGTTTTCTAGTGCTGGAAATACCTGTCACAAGAAAGTCCTGTCTTACGAAACTCTGTATGTGTGATTATGCCCTGAAATAACGCAGAGACTTACTCGTAAGACACCTAACAAAAATAAATACCCTTCTCCTCATATTTGTTTTAAGGATAAATGACCAAAACCCTGATATTTTGAAAAAATATATGCATTTTGCTGCTGCATACTTACAGGGAATAATCTCTGTTGGTTATTTGGTAATCATAGAATCATAGAATGGTTGGTGTTGGAAGGGACCTTAAAGATCGTCTAGTTCCAGCCCCCTGCCCTGGGCCGGGACACCTCCCACTAGACCAGGCTGCTCAAAGCCCCATCCAGCCTGGCCTTGGACACCCCCAGGGCTGGGGCAGCCACAGCTTCTCTGGGCAACCTGTTCCAGTGTCTCACCACCCTCACAGTAAAGAATTTCTTCCTAATATCTAATATAAATCTCCCCTCTTCCAGTTTGAAGCCATTACCCCTTATCCTATTGCTACATGTCATTGTAAAAAGTCCCTCTCCAGCTTTCTTGTAGGACCCTTCAGATACTGGAAAGGTCTCCCTTGGTAATATAATACTCAATTGGAAGAAATACAGCAAGGTCTGGCTGTGCTATGTTTGTGTAGCTCTTATAATAGGAGATAACAGAGATGAATATTATTGCAATCTGAAATGGGAATGTTTTGAGATTACATGGAATTTACAGTAGTGTTCATGGCTCTTTCTTCCACCTTTTTACGTTGGTTTATTGAATCTAAAAATCTCTGTCATATCCATTAGGAATTTAGGAAAAGTAAACTGTAAAATAAATATGATTTTTTTTAATTGTGTGAAGAAACAAAAATGCTTCTAAAAAGGCTATATGAAATTACTACATTCTCCACATAAAAATTTCATTGTCTAAAGATACTTAAAAGCTTAATAAACACTAAAGTATAACGTACTCTAAAGAGATTTCTACTTCAATTACATTTGTACGTAGTTTCCATAATGGCTGTTAATAGGAGAAGCAGACTCAAATTCAAGAGAAAACTAAATATTTTATATATGTGCAAATTTTGTCATGAAGTTTTAATGAATGGCTTTAATCTATTTCTAATCTTCCTTACCATTACAGATAAAGCCAACTCTGAAGTGTTCCCAAGGTGATTTAGGAAACTTGACCTCTCAGTCCTTACTGTGGTACACAAAAGAGCTTAAATGTGGGAATTATTGCTCCTGTTAAAACCATAAACTGTGGCATTTAAGTTGTGCTTGTTGTACACATTGATCTCTACTTAGTTGGGTAATCAGAAAAAGTTTCCAAGTGCAATTACAGAACAAAATATCCCGAACTGGAACTTATTACTGGATTGGCGGGCTTGAGACCACCCACTTACTGAATTGATCTTAATTTATCTATAGATTGATTTTTCCCTCCTGTCTTTGCTGTTTTGATATGTTCAAAAATTATACTGCTTTTTTGTTATTAATGCTAAGTCTGAAACAGGAGCGATAAATCTTTTGAGTCAGGATGAGCATAAAAGGTATGAAATTATAAGGTAAAGGTGGTAATTGCTGAGCACCAACTGTGGCAGCAATGTGTGAGGACAAAAAATAATACATTAGTAAATCTTCTCTTGAAAGCATTGGGTTTTTTTGGCTGTCTCTAAACTAGCTGCCATTCATACTGCCAGGCATCATTGGAGTTCAGTACATGCTTAATTACCTGAACCTTTTCACAGTGTTTGCAAGGTGGGTTGTCACCCACATCCTTCTTGTTATGAATGACCTGCTTCAGAGTTTGGGCATATCTAATCCAGTTGTAATAGCACCATTTGGACTGTGATGTGGAAGCATCCTCTGTTTGCAAGACAGGATGTCTCTGAATGAACACTGGCATAAAAAGAGTTATGATGAGTACAAATAATAGATCAATACAGTGTTTGGCTGTTTTTTATATGTTCTTTTTTTATCCCTGAATATAGGTAATAATTAGGCTTAAATATACTTGTTGGCCTTTATATTTATAAACATTTTTTTTCAATGCTCTGACCCCCATGTTCCAACTCAGAGTAGTTAAGCATGTGTTTGAAGGCAGGAGTGTATTGGGTCAGAGGCTTGAAAAACTTAGTTGCTGCTAGGGAAGGGGAGGTAATGAGCTAAAGCTTACAAAATTGTGAAGGCAGTAAATAAGCTGAATATGGTGGAAGAACTGTTCACCACATCCCTCTGCACAAAGCACAGAGGGTAGGGAACTTCTAGAATTTCCTACCACTGAAGATTGTGAATGCAGACAGTACCAGTGGGTCCAGAAAGGGTTTGGACAAATTCACAGACAGCAGGTCTATAAAAGTGTGCTGAAAGCACTGGGACACGTTGTACCCACTGATGTCCCTTGTACTACAGTTGTGGACTCTGGGGAAGTGTAAGGGGAGTGGACCAGAGAAAGCGGCCAGGCTTCCGTGCTGCCTGTAAATAGCTTCACCCATTGAACGTGTCAGAGACAGAATAGTGGGCCAGATGGACAAGTGGTCTGACTTGGGGCATTTTTTAATATTTTTCATATTATTGTTATGCAGGATGGCAGTACTGTCATCACACATACTTGGCTTGTAAGTTAGAGTCTTATTAAGCAGATAAAACTTTTACGATTCTGCTTTCTCTTTATTATACTTCCCCTAAGATGAGAACTGATGTTTGGAAGCCAGAACAGTTAGAAAAATAAAATACTGTTGCCAAGCATATCATGCTGAATACTGAGTAATTCCATTTATATCGGTGATGCTGCTCAGATGTACATAGGTGTGATGTAAAGCAGAATTTAAAGAATGGGAGAAATGAATAGTAAGAATGATAGTCACCACAAGAGAGAACAGACTGATACTTTCAACATAGATATTTTTAGTCTTCAGGTTCACAAATCTGTCTTTCTGCCAAGAGAGCATATCTGAAATATGTGAATGTCCAGTCTCTCTCACTGTCTTGCGTGTGTGCAGCAAAACCATCGCCTATGATAGTACTTTGAATCTTGACTAATTCAGACACTTGTGCTCCCTTATTCCATGGATTGTCTTTCATTCATTCAAAAGATTGTATTGAAAACAACCAGATTACTTAGTCAGGGGTATTTTAGGTTTGGTTTTTTGTGTTGTTTTTTTTTTTTTTTTTTCAATCCCCATGGCATGTAGAGTTTTGTATGCAGAAAGACTTACTAGTTTGATAAAGAGCTAATATGTGCATTTGTATGAGGCAGGTGTTATTGCAGCTATAGAGATGCAATATGTTATTGAGCATTAAAGGAAATGTCTCTTGTCTGCCCTAGAAATGACACAGGGATGAGTCTGGCTGTCCCGGCACCAGAGATCAATTAGTTTGCTTTTTTTGACACTGCCATGTTACTTTACATGGCAGTGTAAAGTAACACGGTAGAAGAGAACTCGGTGGAAGAGAAGTATCAAGCATGGCATTGCACAGATTAGATGCACTCACTATTTTGAATGTTTGTTTTTCCTGGATTGATTACTATTGTATTTTAAGGTGGCTTGTGGGTTACATTTTTTGTTGCACCAAACATGAAAAAAAGCTTTTAGGATTTTACAGCATGAAGGATCTAAATTCTAATGACAGAACCCATTGTAGCAGTATTTGAACACTGCTTTAGAAGTTCAAAGTAATTCTGAAACCTCAGTGCATTTCTTCTTTAAATGTCCTTATGATACAAACTTTATATCCCCAAACTCCAAATGGATATAGCAATAAAATAACAAGCTAATCAAACTTGTCTATCACTATTCTTGGGAAGGGTATGAATCCACAAATGTTTTCATAGTACAGCCCAAATTTAGAGGTTGGGCTGAATATTTATTTAGTGCGTGTTAGTGCAGCCTTACTTAGAGTAAGTAAGCAAAATACTACTTCGGCAGTTAAGTATCTGCCATGTAGGAACTCCTCTTCAGACATGGCAGCAGAGACCAGGTCTCCTTTGTGCAGGAGAATGGAAACTCTGGAAAATATGTAGCTGAGAGCAAGAAGAGATAATTAGCACACCAGGCACTAAGGGCCTTGAAATAATTAAACCAGCTATAACCAGTAATTTTATTTCATAAAAGCACTTACAGAAACAGCATTTTCTAAAATACAAAATAACTTATTTCCCAATGTAGGAGATATTCATTATTAATCTATTAATTATAAAGAAATGCTTTGAAATTTTAGTTCTCAGCAATTTACATTGAAGACTCTGCGTACTTGTTGATGGTGCAGTGAATATCCATCAATTGCAGAATAATCTGAGATTTTATCTTTTTGAAAATGCAAAAGACTTTGCAAATGCAATTATAAAACTAGACATGAGTAAATGTCATTTGAAAACAATTTAATAAATAAAGCCTAAATTGCAAGAATGTTTGTTAAGACTGGAAAGCAAAAGCACCTTTGTGAATCGTTCTCCTGAAACTGAACAGTTACATTTGAGATGTTTTCACTTTAGCCATTTCTACCAATGTGCCAGATATTGGAATCATGAAAAAGGATGCTGAAAATGCTTACCTCTTTAACAAAAAATAATGCAATTACCTGTTTAAATCTGAAGGAAGATAACTTAAAATTTATATTCAAGTCAAGTCTGCACTGCATATTGAAGATCTTCTTTGAAGGAGAGAAAAAAAAGAAGTAAGAGATGTGTAGGGCCTGTGAATCATTCTTTAATCTTCCACTGAATATTTAGGAGTTAACAAATTCTTTGTTGGCTCTAGAACTACTTTATTTTCTGTTCCTAATTAATCTTTTTGTTTTTGAATTCTCCATTTCTTCAACAGTAGAGAATAATGCCAATGAGTATGTTAAGGAGTTTTTTTCTTTAGAAAACTCTTCATAGCTGATGTAGTGAGTTTGTTTTTTTTTAATAGTGGAAAGGATCAAAGATATTGGATTTGAGGTGTTTAATTAAGTCTGTTCACAGAGAAATGGTCCTGATGAGTGACAGGTTGGCGTGGTGCAGTCCACCAGGAAAAACAGCAATTAGAATGAACCTGTGGACTCTGCATCATGATCTTTTCAAGTTCAAGTCACAGAACTAATTTAGAAAAGAACTAACATGATGTTGACAGAGAATCAATAATGAAAGCCACCACAGGATATCTCACTTATGTGAAGTTGCTTTAACCCCACCCCCCAATTCAACATTTGTTCACATTTTATGCAGTTTAATTCTCCTGTGTTAGTGTTTTATGAATATGCATACATATTATGAGGGTTTTTTCTTTTTCCCATTTCATAAAAATGCTGAAAATAAAATTACTCGTTATGGATTCAAGAGCTCTCTTTAGTGAAATCAGTCAATTTTATATATGCTAAATATATTAAAGAAATTGGAGTCCCATTGGAGTTGGTGACAAATACTTTCTCTGACTTAATTTAGGATAGAAATTATTAACATATAATGCAAGGCAGTGTAACTTTAATGTTCATGTCTCTAGAACAAAGGCAAATGTTTGCATTTGTATATCTATGGAGACAAATTAATCCATTTCACATCGGCCTAGTACATTCTGCTGTTATGTTAGGTATCATTTTTATTTTGCCAGGGCATGAAAGTAAGTACTTACGTTCTGGTTTTGTGGAAATTGGAAAGGATTTAGGAAGACCTGCAGAAAATCCATCCAGTCAGACTCTAACTGAACACTGTATATATTTTTTTTCCTTTTCCTGTAGGCCATGAAAGTGAATAAATTTAGTTATATATTTTCATTGATAGATTGTCTGAGCACAGACTGATATACATAGTGTGCATAGCTTTTCTTTAGTAAATGAGTAAAATAACACTCATTCAATTAACTTATAACAAAAATTTATCAAATATTAAAGGCAGGTGTATTGGAATAAGCTAGTCTATGTCTAGCTTTATTTCTTTATGGACTACCACCTACTTACTGCCTAAGTAGTTTCACTTCTTTTTCCCCCTCTTCTTAGCATACTCATTTTATCATTTCTGTATGTTTGATCAAGGAGAATTGATGTTATTGAAATTCAACACGTTATCTACATATATAAAAATGCCGTGTTGAAATATTATTTTTTTGTTTTGTTTTTAATATGAAAGTAAATATGTTACCTTGAAGCAAGATAGGCAAAAACAGTTCAGAGAATGTGGTAGAGATTCAGCAAAATGTTGCTCAGGTAGGCTAAACTTAGATGGGTAGATCTCAAAAGCACTTCAAGTTTGCAACAGCAGGATATCCTCCCCTGGTAATATAACACTCTTCCATCCTACCCTCTTTCTATTTTAATGGCCATTTTTCTTGGTATATTTAGATATTTACTTTTTCTATTCTCCTATTTTCTAGTGAAATATCCATAGTGATATTGATTTCAGAAACATATCAGTTTTGTACTGTGCTGGGAAAAGGAGTATCCTAATGGTTGAGATGTGTCAAAAATCTTCCAATATAAAAGTGACTCGATATGTGCATAATTGGATGTGAAGAATCACACCCTCTTTCTTTACGTATGACCTTTACTGGAGAAAAAGACCAATTGGTTAAATGCCAGACACTTTGTTCAAAAATGAATGTGCAAGAAGAACAGAAAATCAAAATTTTTATTTATTTATTTTTTTTTTAATGACAATGGTATTTAGTGGGGAACCCAAAGGATTCAGATTCCTATCTGGAGACAGCAGAATGCAGAAGAGGAAGCAGTGGTGCTTTTCCTTGAAACATAGTTTTCTGAGAAAACCTTTGGGTTCATCACAGTGCATCCTCTGCCAGGTTTTACTCAGTTATTAGAATTAACTTACTGTCCTGGAGGGGAAAAAAAATGTGACAGTTACTTTTGCTTTAGAGAGGGCAAAACTTTGGATTTGGGATTCAAATTCAGAACTACTGAAAGGACAAAGTGAATTATTTTTTCTCCCTGGAAAACTGCTGTCAGCTAAAAGACAACTTTGGCTTTTAGACAAACTATGGCTTCTGCTCATGCTCTATGGCACAGTGTATCATTAGGTTCTTTCTATTCTTATTGTGCCCCTTATTTGCTCCTAAGATGTAATTTCAAAGCAATTTCTTGCTAGCTGAGGCTTAAGAAGAGCACATACAGGATTCTGTGCACTGGGGCATGTTGAGTTCATTCTCATTAGGTGTTTGCTAAATCTCTATGATACTAAAACAAGTTTCTTGGAATTAATGTGTGGCAGTTATTTCAATTAAACATTTGCTAAAGGCTTTTAATGTCCTTATCAGCAAAATTCAATGTAAGCCTTAGATTAATTTTTTCATGATTGTGTAGTGCTTTGGAAATACAAACTACTAAATAAGAAAGAAATGCTATTATTTTACTATCTTCTAGATTCTGCAGTACCATGATTGCTTTCTGAGAATACTTATCTTCAGTGCTGGAAGTGCTTAAAACTTAACTTACCTAACAGTTGAAATACTGATGAGTATCAGTTATGTGCAGAATTATTTGCATAACTTTATCAGATAAACATAATTCTGTGTATTATGGCTCATATTTAGCTCTTAACAAGCTCTAGTATATTTAAAGCTTGACAAAGGCAGATGGAACAATCCCAAATATGGAAAAGTATGCATCTCCTTTTTTTTTAAAAAAAAAAAGAGAAAACAAACAAAAAAATCACATTGACAGTTTCCCAGGTAGATACTCAAGTTTGTGCTGATGTCTAACAATTTATTGCACTCAGACTTATAACTTTTCAAAACAGCAGTTTCAGGTCCAAAATTTGAGTATCACTTCAGAGCAGAAGGGGAAGAATTTATTTCATTATTTTTTGTTTAAAAGTGTGATCCTGTGCTTAGGGATTTCGACCACAGAAGAGGAGCAAGGGAACTCTCTTTTCCAGATACAACATGAGCGTGTAATATGTGTTTACTATCTAAGATCCTAATTAGTTTATTATTTAATCAAATATTTAAATACCATTGGTCACAACAGCCCTTAAACAAATGTTTGCATTTTGTTGTAAGTATATATGCTTTCCTGAACACACAGCAGTGCCAAAGAAAACCGAAACTTACACAGGTGGAATGATTCAGCCGAAGTTGCAGAGGTAGGAATCAGGGCTCCAGTACCTCTCCCAGTCAGGCCTGTGCATTAGTTGCTGAGCTATGTTGCTTCTGGCCTTCTGAATCTTTAAACTCGGCAAAGGCCATATATAGCTCAACAGAAAACTATTTGACTGGGAAATCAAATTCCTAGTAGTAGAACTGTGGCATTCTTTAGAAATACGTCTAATAATAACCTTTTTCTACATTTTTCTCTCAAGTAATACATGCCTTCACCAGTGGTTTCATTCCATACGGTTTTATCAAAAGAGATTGGAAAGTCTATTTCAGCCTGAGGTGTTGTTTTTTTTTTCCTTGGTTACCTAAGACACATTTGTTATATTCATTTGGATCAATGAATCTCAAACCCAAGCAAGACTCTTGCATCTTGTATGATATTTTTAGGCTGGTTTTGGTCCATATTTGTAGCTTCCTTGGTTACAAGCTTTGGTGATTTTTTTTCCTCCTAATTTCTGTTACAAGGACTTCTTCCAACGTCTACCATTTCTAAATTAATAAAAAAAAAACACAAAACAGTGTGCAAATCACTGTGTTAAATCAGCTCATTAGCAGTTTCACCAATTGTTTCTTTTCTTTCTTTTTATTTTCTTTTATAAGTGTTTCTTTCTATCACTGTTGCCAGCTGTGTCCTATTTCCAAAGCTTCATCGACTAGCACAAAACAGCTTGGAATTGTGAGGTAGATTTTAGGAGATTAAAGATTGCCCTGCAATACACTAGACTTAATCCTAATGCCAGTAAACTCTTTATATGCTATCCTCCCCTCAGGATTACAAAGATTTATATAACCATATTTTTTCACATCCAAAGGAGCTTAAAGGAACAGACATAGATTGTTCTGGGTGTTGAATAAAAGCAGTAAGCCCAGATAAAGTGTTTTTGTTCCTCAGATAATATACCAGAATGTAGCGTTGAGTGGTCGTAGGAGACATAGTTGAATGGGGTGATGGGGGCAGAAGAGAGCAAGCAATTCCTGAAAAATAACAGGCTCGCTTGTGAAGTGTGGTAACTCTGCCGTGAATTTTCTGCTTCTTTGGCTTTTTAGTATACATGGCATAAGTATAATGAAGAACAGTGTCAAATTTGCTGTTGAAAATATGTTCTTTTACTGAGAGTTAGCCTAGAGAGATATCTAACTGGTTTTTGGTTTTTTTGTTGTGGTT
>VYZM01012321.1:42365-66743 GCA_013398915.1 Dromas ardeola
ACAGATCTTCCCTGGGAATAGTGTTAGACTGTGGGACAAATTCCCACAAGAGTTGAGCATCATTACAAAGTTTCCACTCCAGATGCAAGACGTGCTTCTTCAGTCTTGCTCTTTCTTAATGCAAACTCAGCGTCCAATGTATGCAAATTAATTTCAATCTAGAAATAAAAATCTAATCCAAACATTTTGTCTTGTGGGCAATAAAGATGCTATTAATTTGCCTGCTATAATTGTGGAAGATGATTAGGACCCCCAGTTGGGTCCATTTTTAAACATACACCAGATGTAATAAGTGCACTCGCTCCTACTCTCAAATCGTAGCAGCCTGTTAAAAAAAAAAAAAAAGGCAGTTTTTTCATCCCTGTTGGCAAACAGAGGTCAACATGAGTAGTCAACAACACAGAATTATAAGGACAATGGCAAAAATTCATCTGTCCTGGATTTGAAGCTTCCAAAGTGAATATCACTGAATGCCTTTGAGTCTTTGTTTTAAAAAGAGAGAATTGTAAGGCTTGTTGGCAGTGTTGGAGACAGTACAATTAAACTATTAATTGAAAATGAAAGTCACTTCAATAGCTCAGATGTAGTAAATCTAATAGTGCAAGTTTGTCAAGTCTTCTTCACTGTATTGATGAATCTCCTATAAACATAGATTAATTTAACTATATGACTGTATTTAGCCAGGAGGTGATAGTCTTATCTGCTTTAGCATGGAGACATTTAATTGCTTTCCCCAAAAAGAAATGTTTTCAAATGAAAGATAACCCTTATCCACTACAGATAGTATATGATGCTAATTCCTCCCCACCCCCCCATCATCCATTTGACAGTAAAGATCTAGCCTTTCTGCTCTTGAATTGTCCCCTCAAAACAGCTTGAGGAAAGAGGTTCATGTTAACCCAAAGTGCTGAAATTGTCAGACAGAGCCTGTTGAAATGACTGTGGTAAAATTCATCTTAATCAATTGCCTAGTCTCATGTATAAAGTTGTCTTTCTCAATGATACATGTGGATAATACAGTTACAACGTTATTCTCAACAGATACTGCATAATTAACCATGCCCATTCGTCTTCTCACACACATGCAAATCATTAGAAGCAACTGCAAAACTCAGATGAGATCCAGCTGAGTTTAGAAAAGAAAATCAAAAAGAAAGTGCTTAAACTGACTCTAAATACCTTTAAGTCTGAATACTAGTTTTAAGAAGACTTTTGTAGCTATCCTTATATTTGGTGTCATATATACACAAGCTGAAAATTTGTATCCTATCAAAAGGATAGCCATTTGACCCATTAAGACTTTTCAATGTCTGGGAGGTGGGGGTGTTTTGTTGTTTGGGTTTTTTTTTTTTCCTCTGAAAAAATATTTTGTCAGCCTTTCAAATCAACAGTCATAAGAGATGTGCTGGAAGCTACTTGACTTAGAAATTCATCTATTACAGATGCACATTCTTTGTAATTAGATTAACAGATGTTATTATCAGGCTTGGGGGTGTGGATATTCTAATATCTCATGAGACGGCAAGACAGTTCCATCTGTTTCTGGGTGCCAAAATGAGTAGCAATGCTTACTTTAAGCTTATTATCCTCCACGATAGAAATTATTGACTGTCCTAGTGGTGTCTGAATGTTAGTGGTAGTTTTATTAATGAGCAATACCTAAACAGTAAAATGTGTAACTTAGGAACTATGGTGGCAGTGCAATTTTATGTGATCACAGCTTGTATTTCACATGCACAGCAAGTCAAAATCTGTTGTATTGCTGTGCAGGATTAACTTATCTCGCACGTAATGAGATGATTCCTTTTCTGTGTACAGCTAAGAGAAATGAATGGACAAATTATCTTCTTATGGACAATAATAAGTAGTCCACCCGATATGTCTGTCTTCATTCATATAAGAATCAGCCAAAACAGTTGTTCCAGTCTCGAATAGTTCCACGCTTCCCCAGAATTGTTTAAAGTAATTGGGTTTTATTAGTGTAAAAGAGCTTGGAACTTGGAAGAGTTTGTTTTAAGCATATTATTGAGAATTCATAAAACCTAAACTATTAGTAATTAAACTAGAGCAGTTGTTTCTAGAAATTGACATGCATTCCAGCAGTATGAAGGTAATTGATTGGGATTTATTGTTTTGTTCTTAAACATCTCTACTGTATATTTTTTTTTTTGCTACTGTATTTTCCAAAGGTTTCACTAAATAGGGAACGTGTACAAATTGGCTCCAAGTACATACAGTCCAAACAGTTGATTAGAATAAAATAAGTTTCACTGAGATATGAAAAGAAATTTCCAGGTGTTTACTTTCCCTATTGAGTACTTAGTGTTACCATGTTTTATGAACCTTTTCTGCCCTTATTCATTTCAGGATATTGAAGAAGAGAGAAATTGTTTGTAACTTGCACTTTTCCTTTAACACTTTCTACTTGACAAGCTCAGACTTATTCTCACTTGCTGATGCAGGTCTTATTGATTTGTACAGATCACTCTGAATTAACAGAAACATAAGAAGGCTGGGCTGGTATTTATTTACATGCCAGGACATCCTGGTTTAGGAAGAAGAACAACTTAAAGTGTATATAAATATTGCATATTTCTACTTCAAATAAAGCACTTTTCTTCCAGCATCTTGGCACATAAATTATACTAGTGTGGTTGCCTTAGATTAAGGCTGCCTGACATCTGACATTACATTCACTGATGTGTAACTTTCCACCACCACACATTACCTCTGCATTTGTCCCTGTGCTTAATCAGAATGAATCAATCGGAAGTATTTTTTCTGATGCATAAGATGATTTTAGCAGGTTCTGTGGAGGTCACAGTGAAGAGTGGAGGTTTGTCCATAATAAACCTCGCTTGAGTTATTATTATAGCTATCTTAGAGTGTCGTAATAAATGAGAGTGAGTATGTGGATGTGAAACAGCATACTTCATTGCAGTTTCATTTTGTTTCCCATCCTTTGGAACAAAGATTTCCTCATTCAAAATAACTTTTGTGTACCTTTTATCATATTCAGAATNGTCTCATGTATAAAGTTGTCTTTCTCAATGATACATGTGGATAATACAGTTACAACGTTATTCTCAACAGATACTGCATAATTAACCATGCCCATTCGTCTTCTCACACACATGCAAATCATTAGAAGCAACTGCAAAACTCAGATGAGATCCAGCTGAGTTTAGAAAAGAAAATCAAAAAGAAAGTGCTTAAACTGACTCTAAATACCTTTAAGTCTGAATACTAGTTTTAAGAAGACTTTTGTAGCTATCCTTATATTTGGTGTCATATATACACAAGCTGAAAATTTGTATCCTATCAAAAGGATAGCCATTTGACCCATTAAGACTTTTCAATGTCTGGGAGGTGGGGGTGTTTTGTTGTTTGGGTTTTTTTTTTTTCCTCTGAAAAAATATTTTGTCAGCCTTTCAAATCAACAGTCATAAGAGATGTGCTGGAAGCTACTTGACTTAGAAATTCATCTATTACAGATGCACATTCTTTGTAATTAGATTAACAGATGTTATTATCAGGCTTGGGGGTGTGGATATTCTAATATCTCATGAGACGGCAAGACAGTTCCATCTGTTTCTGGGTGCCAAAATGAGTAGCAATGCTTACTTTAAGCTTATTATCCTCCACGATAGAAATTATTGACTGTCCTAGTGGTGTCTGAATGTTAGTGGTAGTTTTATTAATGAGCAATACCTAAACAGTAAAATGTGTAACTTAGGAACTATGGTGGCAGTGCAATTTTATGTGATCACAGCTTGTATTTCACATGCACAGCAAGTCAAAATCTGTTGTATTGCTGTGCAGGATTAACTTATCTCGCACGTAATGAGATGATTCCTTTTCTGTGTACAGCTAAGAGAAATGAATGGACAAATTATCTTCTTATGGACAATAATAAGTAGTCCACCCGATATGTCTGTCTTCATTCATATAAGAATCAGCCAAAACAGTTGTTCCAGTCTCGAATAGTTCCACGCTTCCCCAGAATTGTTTAAAGTAATTGGGTTTTATTAGTGTAAAAGAGCTTGGAACTTGGAAGAGTTTGTTTTAAGCATATTATTGAGAATTCATAAAACCTAAACTATTAGTAATTAAACTAGAGCAGTTGTTTCTAGAAATTGACATGCATTCCAGCAGTATGAAGGTAATTGATTGGGATTTATTGTTTTGTTCTTAAACATCTCTACTGTATATTTTTTTTTTTGCTACTGTATTTTCCAAAGGTTTCACTAAATAGGGAACGTGTACAAATTGGCTCCAAGTACATACAGTCCAAACAGTTGATTAGAATAAAATAAGTTTCACTGAGATATGAAAAGAAATTTCCAGGTGTTTACTTTCCCTATTGAGTACTTAGTGTTACCATGTTTTATGAACCTTTTCTGCCCTTATTCATTTCAGGATATTGAAGAAGAGAGAAATTGTTTGTAACTTGCACTTTTCCTTTAACACTTTCTACTTGACAAGCTCAGACTTATTCTCACTTGCTGATGCAGGTCTTATTGATTTGTACAGATCACTCTGAATTAACAGAAACATAAGAAGGCTGGGCTGGTATTTATTTACATGCCAGGACATCCTGGTTTAGGAAGAAGAACAACTTAAAGTGTATATAAATATTGCATATTTCTACTTCAAATAAAGCACTTTTCTTCCAGCATCTTGGCACATAAATTATACTAGTGTGGTTGCCTTAGATTAAGGCTGCCTGACATCTGACATTACATTCACTGATGTGTAACTTTCCACCACCACACATTACCTCTGCATTTGTCCCTGTGCTTAATCAGAATGAATCAATCGGAAGTATTTTTTCTGATGCATAAGATGATTTTAGCAGGTTCTGTGGAGGTCACAGTGAAGAGTGGAGGTTTGTCCATAATAAACCTCGCTTGAGTTATTATTATAGCTATCTTAGAGTGTCGTAATAAATGAGAGTGAGTATGTGGATGTGAAACAGCATACTTCATTGCAGTTTCATTTTGTTTCCCATCCTTTGGAACAAAGATTTCCTCATTCAAAATAACTTTTGTGTACCTTTTATCATATTCAGAATAAGAAAAGTTTACCTTGCTTCACCTCAAAGAGTAAAAAGAATATTTCAGGATATCAGTCAATCTAAAACTCACATGAGAAGTCTCTCTGGTGGTAATATTCAGCACTCAAACTGTTACTACACTTTGCTGAAAAGTGTTCAGACCTTTCTGAATTTAGATTGTGCTTTTTGAAAAATGTGAATCTATCTGGATTGATGGTACGTTTTTGTGTACATTATCTTTGCCAGTGTACTCCGATGGGGTATCTGTCTTTAATCATACAGAACTCTGACAGTGTGCTCATACAAATTGAGCAAGTTTCTTTTGCAAACTAATCAAGTTCCCACTGACAACCTGAGCCATCTTTCCATTTTAAGTGTGATAACATATTCATCCTCCTCTATCAAGTCATAACTAATGGATGGGAATATTAACATCTTTTATATGTTATTATCTAGCCTCTGATAATCTAACGGAAATAGAAAATAGAGTTTTTAGTAGTGAAATCTGTGATGTTCCTTCATTAAACAATTAAAAGGAAGTGGAGAGCACATGGAATGCACTGTCAACTAATAAGATGTTTATGATCTGTATAATAGCCTAGCTATTATTCTTATAAATTGTTGACTGAATGGATGATATTTCTATTAGAAGTCATGCTAATATTTGGTGGTTTTATCCTTGTAACAGTGCTGTGTTCATAAAAGGCATGTCTGACTCAGCTTTATAGAAAGAACTTGGAACATAAGAGCAGTGAATATTTAGAGAACTCTACCTGATCCATGGCTAACAAATACCACAGGAGTGTGTGTGAAGAGCAAGCCAATTAAAGTTCTCCATTTTGACCTATACATTATTCCTTATGCTTGTGATTTCCCTAAGGCCTTGAAACTGCAGTTATCTGCCTGTGTGCGTACCTATATATTAGCGTATAGATCTGTGACTTTAAAGGTTGTAAAGGTAGAGGTTGGTTTGTTTGTTTTAAGGTTCCTGTTTTGCCAGTTTAAGCTTCAGAGTTTGAGTGACTGCCTGCATTATTACTTCAGCGGGAACTGTGAACAATCTTGCATCTTAGGTTCAGGTTTTTTAGACCCATATCATCCTCTTAAGTTAAGGGTATGTTTCCATACCACAATCCAGTGCCATATGAGTGATATCTGAGCTGGCCTTGACATGGAGTTCTGCATAAGGTCATTTAACATTTCAGTACATGGAAGCTTTTTGAGTGTCTGTGGTTTAAAAAAACGTGCCTCCTGATTTAGCTTAATTTCTCCACTGCACCTGAGGTGGATGAAACTCAAGGCAGACAATCAAAAAGAAAATTTTCAGTGGCTGCTGATGGGGAGAGTTAATTCAAGGGGAACAGGCTGGGGATAGGCAACAGTTACTGTCATTGCTGGGTGTTATTAAGGGAGTTAGAGAACCGAATGTCACATGCAAAAACTACTGATATTCGACCAGTTTGTCTGTTCCTAATACAGAAGGTAATCAGAAAATATATTGTGCATATTTGACTTCTTACAGTATAACACTTTAACTTTTCAAACTATATATAGCCCTTTCATTTTTACTGAAGGAATGACTTTAACATGGGTTACTGGACTAGGCACACATTAGTAGATTGAGATAATTAACATATTTCCAGTTTTTTTGCTAACCTGGCTTACAATAATTTGGTCAGCATGCCTGAAAGATTTGGGGTCTGTTGTTCTTTGTTACAGTTTTAAGGTACCAATTTTTTGTTTTTTCATTTGCCTTAATTTTTTCTGGGTATTACCCAGTTTAAAGCTGATATTTTTTGCTAGTCAACAGGCCACTACATAAAACCTTTAGTGTGTCATTGTCTTCAAGCAGTTACAGCTGATCCACTACCTTAACTAGTGTTTGGTTCAAGTTATTTTAGATTTAAGGGTTCCTGGTTCAGCTGCAGTTTATGATCACGTTATTTCTCTGGCATGACCCTTAGCCATTTCCTAGACTTTAAGAAAACAGCTGTGAAACCAGGAAACAGTTGTGTGAGTGTGTGGTGGGTTGACCTTGGCCGGCTGCCAGAAGCCCACCCAGCCGCTCACTCACTCCTTCCTCCTCAGCAGGATGGGGAGAGAAAATAAGGTGGAAAGATAAAGAGATAAAGACAGGGAGATAGCTTGCCAATTGCCATCATGGGCAAAACAGATTTGACTTGAAAAAAATTAATTTATTGCTAAAAAAATAGATTTGACTGGTTAGAAACAAAGACAAAACCTAAAACACCTTCCTACCCACTCCCCACCCCTTCTCCATTCCGAACTCCTCTGCCCTCTCTGGAGTGACACCTCCCTCCCCCTGCCCAGCCCTCACTGTCCAGGGCTGTTTCTCACACTTTTCCCCTCCCTGCCCGCGGTGTTTTGCATTTTCCTAAACCCACTTTGCCAAAGGCGCCGCCAGCCCGCTGAGGGGCTCAGCTCTGCCCTTCCCTGGGGCCGCTGGAACCAGTCGTGTCCGTCGTGGGGCAGCCCCTCAGCTCTCCTCAGAGGGGACCCTGCAGCCCCTGCCAGCGCCCGGGCACCGGCACACGCAAGATGCGCTGGAATGGCAGGAATCTTTAAATCACCCCACATCTCTGCTGCTGTAACTGCTCATGTAACTGTTAACAAAGTAGTAAGATGTTTTACGTGGACCTGTGGTAGGGAAAAGGGTTAAAGCCTTGGCCATGAATTTCAGGTGTCTCCTGATAGCAGAGAAACAGTCAGACAAGTAATGCCTGGATCCAGCCCAGCGCCAGGGCCCCGCTTTCCCTCCGTTTTGGCCTTGCTGTCCACACAACTTCCAAAGTGTCTTGGTGCCTGGAAAGCAGTGGTCTGCAGGGCTGAGATTCAATGCTACTATGAGCAAGTCAAAACAAGACCTTGTGCAGGAACAAGTCTCCAAGTAGCCCTGAAAAAAGAGCAGTGCAACCCAGCGTATTCAGTGAGACACAAAACGTTGAAATCAGAGGCCAAATTCATTTATAACAGCATTTATGCAGAAATCCTGGTACAGGTTAAGTTATCAGTCATGAAATTGCACAGTAGTCTAAGTCTTCTGTCTGTATTACAATATTGGCCAAATAGCTGACTGTTCCTAAAAACACTTGTCACCTTCTGAAAGGGTAGAAGAAAGGATACAATTAACTCTTAAATGGAGTTGTGGGAAAATTTCCACTCTTTTTTCTAAGCGCAGAGAAGATTGTTTCTTGGGAAGTGAAGATCATTTTCAGCACTAGTTCTGGGAGGTTGCATAGCCTTATGTGTAATATTTCTAAAAGTGCTCTAACATCTTAAAAATTATACAGACAGACAGGGAAATTAGACTAGATTTTCAAGACCAAAATGGTGGAGTATTGCAGACGTAAAATTTATCTGTAATTTGAGGGGTAGGCTGTATGTTGTACAGACACAAATACAAAATTGTCTCTAATTTAGGTGAGAATATTGGAATTAAAATTAAGACTTCAACAATTTTGTTTAATTGTGAGGAATGAAAAAATGCAGCCTTTCAAACTGCTGACTTCAGGAGGGAGACAAAAGTTGTTAAGCAGCTTCAAAAGAATTTTGTTGACCATGTGGAGATGATGCATACATATGACCTAATATGCACACCATATATTTCTCTCTAAAATATAGTAAAATAATTACATGCTGCTATTAAAAATCTCCCATGAAAGATCGATTGGATATATTTTTTCTTTACACCCTGAAGGCTATGATAAAAACAGTAATTATTAAAATTGCTTTAAAGAGGTATAAGTAGTTAAAGAATTTTAAATCTGGTCTTCCTAGTTTGGAGCTTCAGATAATATGAGTGCAATTCATGTCATTTAACCATAAAAACACTCCATGTGAAATAAAGACACAATTAAATAGACCTATCTAGCTGAGATCAGAATCTTGAAATGCAATTCATCATAAAAGGCCTTCACTTCTATTTGCACCTTTGAAACTGTTCCTTTTAGGGACTGGAGGAAAGCTGAAAACCAGGACTCAAAACCCTAGAGCTTTCTTGTTGCTGCAAAGAGATAAAATTATCTTAGTTATAACTTAATTTTTCTAAGCTATAGCAAATGAATAAAAATCATCTTTTTCTGATATTTAGACAACTTACCTAATATTTAAAGAGTGGTTGCTAAATAAGTATTTTCAGAGCAGTGCATCATTTTCTGTATTAGAGTAATAATAATTAGTAACCGTCCTGATAGATGACTGTGTTTGGTAGACCTTTATCATTCATATTGACAAAATAATTCAGTCTGCCTCCCATTTTCTGATAGACAACCTAGGTTTTTAAGCTGCACGAGGAAGAAGTCAAGTTAAGCAGAATTGGATTTTCAAAGTTCCAAAGCATTAATTTCTCATAATGTATAATGCAAGTATTTTAAGATAATTTTTTTTTTGGAGTATTAAGCATAAAGTTTTATCAGTGCATGCAGTCAGGATCCCTACTGTAAAAGGAATCTTAAAAATAGCCTCATGATATGAAAGTTTTAATATTGAAGGGCTGATTTTAACTGCCCTTCAGTTAAAAGCAAAGCAAGAATAGGTTTTCCTGACAATAAAAATAATGAACAATTAACAAGCAAAATCACAATTTCACAGGTAGTGGACCATCTAATGTATTCAGACTTTAAGAAAAAGAAAGACTGCATTAAGTTTTAATCAAATTTCACAGCTGCTGAAATATATTCATGCCATATTTGATTGACAAGTCTAACACAGATAACCCAATCTATAAAGAGAAGTGTTACATTTAAGGTCAGGCATGTCGTTTTCATTTACCTGTGTTCAAAATGCATAGCCCTGAAAGGCTGTGGTTATTTCCAAAAGATTCTATTCATTTCCTTTATCAACTTCATTTTTATCCACTATCCATACCAATGCTGCTCCAGAGGACTAAAAGGAGTCTCATGAATGCTGTTACTTTTTTGAGAACACAGTAATAATTCCTTACCTTCTGTTTGTATGTTATTTTCTAGTCTTCACATATTTAGAGATCCATTCAGCTTGCTTTTTGTATCAACTGAATTTCAACTAAGTGGAAACGTCCCTAAAACCCCATAGATCGTACAGAATGTTTTTGCATTTTTATGTTGTGTTTCTTTGGTTGATATCAGTATTCCTTTCAGTAAGCTTTGTTGGTGAGGTGGCTTTCGTGGAAGAGACTGAGATATTGTACAAAGGGTCATTGGAGAGGAAAACAGAAGAAAAATGGGTCTTGATATCAGCTGAGACAAAACAGATGCTAAAACAATGAAAAGATCTTGATTCGTTCTGTCTAACAGTCAGCAGCTTATTGAGTTTTAATAACTAAAATATTTCTTTCAGAATTACAAGAGGAAATTAAAAATAATACTTGAATTCTACAGGTGTTATCTAGATTTGAACAGCTAAACATGACTATTCTCTAGATATCTAGAAACATATTTTTTTAGGCATGGACTGTTATTAAGAAGGAAGAAACTTTAAAAAATACTTTTGAAAATAAAGTACAGGGACAATGAAAAAGCAGTGGGAGGGCATGATATGAGGAAGGAATATCTGATAGAAGATTGTGGGAAGATGTAAATGTGCTAACTGCAGTGAAATACCACCACTGTCAGAGTGTGCAACATGTAGTTAGGGTGAGAGATGACAGACCCTCTAAGTATCACTTGGAAAGCTCTGGCTCCTGAGTTCTGGCTTGTGAGTGACAAAAAATAACACGGCATAATAATAACAAGCAAGACCATAAAGCTCTTAATGTTGATTTATAACTATTTGCGAGTAACATAAATTATTTTGGAAAAGCCTAAATTTACCTAGAACTGAATTATGATATTTTCTTAAATTAGGGGATGGGACAAATAACTTACTATTTGAATTTTCAAACTATCAATTTCTCATAAAATTGGTGTCTAGGTGACATCATTGACATGCCTGGTCTGTTCTATGGTATGTCTGAAGTTCTGTGTCCTGTGCCATGTGCAGTTCCTTTACTAATAATCTGGTATAATAGTACTTGTTGAGCTACTGCAGTCAGATCTTGCAGTTTCTTTAATATTCACGTGGGACGTTCTTAGCCATAACTGAAGGATTGGGTAGAAAGGTTGAATCTGATAGATGATAAAAGAAACAGGAGAGTAAGGAATTCTGTGCAAGTCAGCTCTGTATGTACAATTGATTAGTGCCCAGCATCAGGTTTAAAAAAAAAAAAAGCACTTGTGAGATGAAGGAAAAAATATCCAGTTGGATGCTGGAAAATGTTTAATAGGGTTAAATTAAATATTTAAATTTGTCAAGTTTTCATATAAAGTTACTTATATGTCAGAGAGGCACTGGAACACAAGGAATTTTTCTGAAGTAGTTGTATGCATTTTCCTAACTACATTTTAATGATAATTATGTGAAGGACTTATGTAGTATAACAAAAAACATTTGATATGATTGATGTCATTAATTACTGAAGAAATGAGTTATTTAAGAATTGGTGTCAGTGGAAGCGTGTTCACTGTAAAATCCATCTGACTGTACTAAACCCATGTTCTGGTGGATGAAACCTTTGGGCTTGAAAAAAGATCATCCAGATATGCTAATTATGCTCCCAGCAGTAAGGAATAATGCTTTTCATCAAGTTGAGTTCTATATGTTTTGGATTTCTTTGTTGTTTTGGGGTTTGGGATTTTTGTTTTTTTTTGTTTTGCTACATATACGAATGCACAACCAAGGCATAAGGTATCTTAAAAATCTTTGATTCTCAGTATTGCAAATTATACAGCCAGACACAGAAAGGTGCTGAAGCAGGTGTAGGAGTGCCTAACTGGATCATGTTACAAAATCAGATATTCTGTTTTATAGGACCTTATTTAACAGATATCTGCAGCAGCCAATGGGGCAACAGTAAAATATGATTTTTCAAGTATTTTTGAATGTTGTTACGTTTCCAGATCAGTTAATGTTGTTTTGAGGCACTTGTGTTGCCTTGTCAGTGGCTGTACTTAAAAATAAGAAATACAGGAAATAGATGGTAATCTGGTTTTCAGTATGCTTTCCTTGATTTTATGACCTCTTCCCCTAGTGTTTCTGATTCCTTTAACAGTGGCATAGAGAACCTTCTTACACATTTTTTTGCTATATTTGTTGAGTTTTAGAACAAATATTGTCATCGAGAATGCACAAAATAGTCTCTCTATGCACTGAATAGCAGTTTTTAATTTCGTACAATGTTAGCAGCTTGCTGTAGTAAGTCTTCAGACACTGCATAGCTCAAAGGTACTGAAGCAGAGAAAAGGAATATATACTTTTGTTTGAAAAATTAGGCAAAATGCCTATGCCTGTGGCTGTATGTAACCATGGAGGTGACGAAGTGTCTCTTAATATTAACATTTATATTTTGTGCTTTTAATACATCAAATACATTACATTTAACAATGAATTGTTAAAACCACAAGTGTCCATATAGTTCAAGTAACAAACAGTGACTAAAAAGAGTAGTGAATTTGTAGGCATGAAAGACAGACAACTTGTGATGATTCTGAATCAGAAAGGATTAATTTTATTTCAGGTATCTATGACAAGAATTAAATGAAGTTGCCACCAAGCTGCTCCTGCCAGGCCCTTGTTTTTGCTTAGCTAGCCACTAGAAGGGTTGTGGTTAGATGATTTATGTGGTCCACTCAGGATCCACCAGCATCAAATAGTCATCTTGTTCATTTGACCTCTCTTTTGGTCTAATGAAAGGTTACATTTTATAAATTAAATATTGTCTTAAGGTGCGGGGGGGAATCTTTAAAAATATTCCTATTGATTGTAATAATTTCCAGACTCAAATAAAAGTGAATTTTACCTGCAGTGTATGATGGCAGATGGGTTTGTATATGAGTCAGCAGCTGTATTTGTAAACTGGTAATACAGTATTTAGTAAATGGTCAGCTTTCTGCACTGATTTCAGGGTATTTGGACTGAAAATCCCTTCCTTCTGAAAAGAGTAATGATTTATGTAGATTGCTTTCGTTAGTTATTGTATGAAGCTACCACTTTATTCCCCCAAAATAGGGAGATATGTAATGTTATAACTTAGTCCTATCTCAAAGCAATTAAAACAGTCTCTATTAAGCTTAGTCAATGCCCATTAAAATTATTTCAGACATTTGCACTTTGCTGGGTTCTTTTTTAATGAACCTGGAAAAAAATGATAAATAATGAGATGATAAATCCATTAAACTAGATCTGTTCACATACTATTTTTACTAATTCTTTGTATGTTTTTACCTCCGGGCTACTCATATCATTCTCAGTAAATACCTTTTAACTTTTGGAACTAATTTGCGCACAAAGTAATATACACATTCATGGAAATATAAAATAAAACAATCTAAGGATTGTACTCATCTAAAGGTCATATTTTTTTCTAGTTAAAGACAACGCAGTAGATTATTAAAAGTTTCATTAATATTCAGTGAGTTCTTAGCTCTCACTATAGCACTGTTTATATACTGAGCCAGGACAAAAGTTGATTTTCTTAATTTAAACCTTGTACAAAGAAATCCTAAGTGACTTCATTAGAAAGATGAACTGATGAGAATAGAAAGATGTCTAGAAAACTAAGAGATTCTATAAGACCTGTAGTAACCTGAAATTAATATTAAATTAAATGAATTGATTCACGGAATCATGGAATCTTCAGAGTTAGAAGGGACCTCTAGAGATCATCTAGTCCAACTCCCCTGCTTAAGCAGGATTGCCCAGAGCACATTACTCAGGACTGCATCCAGGTGGGTCTTGAAAGTCTCCAGAGAAGGGGACTCCACAACCTCCCTGGGCAGCCCGTTCCAGTGCTCTGTCACCCTCACCGTAAAGAAGTTTTTCCTCATAATTGATCGGAACTTCCTGTGTCCCAGCTTGTGCCCGTTACCCTTCATCCTGTTACTGGGAACCACTGAAAAGAGCCTGGCTCCATCCTCCTTAAACCCACCCTTTAGATACTTGTAAACATTAATGAGGTCTCCCCTCAGCCTTCTCTTCTCCAGGCTAAAGAGTCCCAGCTCTTTCAGCCTTTCCTCATAAGGGAGATGCTCCAATCCCTCAATCATCTTTGTTGCCCTACGCTGGACTCTCTCCAGGAGTTCCCTGTCTCTCTTGAACTGGGGAGCCCAGAACTGGACACAGTATNGCCACACTCTTCCCTGTGCAGCCCAGGATTCCATTGGCCTTCTTGGTGACAAGGGCACATGACAAAGGCACATGATTCTATGACAAAATAATAGTTTATGTGAATAAGCACCCACTAAACGGTGTGTCCCTATTACTGTGAGAATTTTAAATACAAAGCACCAAGTTTTTACTTTTAATTAGAAATGTTTTCAGAACTTCGTGTGGCATTCAAGTCCCTCAAGGAAATATCTTGTAGAATTTCTCAGATATAATTTTTAAAAGATATACGGTGCTATACTATAAAACCTGGTTTAGAAAGGGAATACAATATTGTGAGTGTACATACAGCAAATGCATCTTGTGTCTAAGATGAGGAATTCTAGTCCGTTTAATTGGGTTTTTGTTTGGAAGCAGTTCTACATTGTTCATCAGCATTATTTACGATTTAAAAAAAAATAAATATAATTTTGCTGAGCTGGGGGTACCAGAGCTGCACGCAGCATTTAAGATGCAGGCTCATCACATATTTATATGGTGGCATAATAATATTTTTTCATCTCTTCAAGTCCCTGAAAAGACGGGGATGGGAGGTGGTAACATCATGAAACAACAGCTAAAATCCATGTATCAGATATTGTAAATTGCGAAGCCTGGTAAGGAGTTTCACAGTTTCTGTCTCCAGACAACTGTTGAACAGGAGTAGTTAGTGACTTTAAAGGAAAAGAAGGATCCTCTTGATGCCCTCTAGCATATTGTTAGAAAGCTGGCTTGATACTGAGAGCTGCTAAAGCACAGGATCCAAAGGTACACTGACAGCTAGAGTGGTCTTATGGTTTTCAGGCTTCTAACTTTGGATGGTCTTGACTGACTAATGAGATCTAGCATGGACAAAAGTGCAAATGGTCAGAGGACCTTCTCTTGGTGGCTTGTCTGTAAAATGCCCAGAGATCTTACTGTAAGTGAATTAGCCACTGTCAGAAGCATTAAGAGATGCTAGAAAATCCCAATTCTACTGAGATTGAAAAGTAAATCTTTTATTAAAGGATTTAATATGTTTATATTAATTTATCATGGGAAATTCAGTTTGTTCCGTGGCTGCCATAGCTTTCAGGAAAGAAGTTACATAAACAAAACAAAACAAAACAGTGCCCCTTACTGAAATAAAGTGTTTTCTCTCTGTTTCCTTAGGTCTTGCTCTGCAAGATGACAAAATGTTTTTGCTAAAATATCCATTAAAAGCACTGGATTAATAAGCTGTAGAATCCTAGGGTACTAATGAGTGGTATTAAAAATACCCATCAAAAACAGAGGGTTCTTCTGGGAATAAAATAATTCTAAAATTTTTAAGAGTTGTCTGTACTCATTCTATAACTGAACATATCCAAGAACAGTGGTGGCTTGGATAGTCTAAACTATCCTGAGAAGTTTTTCCAAAATATCAGAAACTGATGACAATACTAGGGAGGATTTGCTCTGATACTTAATTTGGGAGGACATAAGTATACAATTTGTGAGTCAGAAAAAGAAAAACTAGCAGGAGGAAGGGACTTTCATGAGAGTAATAGCAACCTGCAACACATTCTGTGGGTTTACAGAAATTGGAAACTGCATCAATGAATAAGTAGATATAATTTTACTTTTACTCTCTCTTTGATAGGTGGTACTTTGATAATATAAAGAAAGACATTTCCAAAGCTTGCTTTAGCTTACTCTTGAGATTTTGCTCACACTGATATCCAGGTCACTCAAACACAGGTGCATGGCAATATATAATCAAAACTTGAATTACAGAAGATCTTTAATGTCAGACTTTTTTCTTTCACTTCCCTGGCAAAGGGAATTCTGAAACTGTATTAGTTTCTCCTCCTAGAAACTAGCTGCATTTCAAATTGCCAGAGCAGTTCAGGTGAGGTGGTAACTGGTTGCAGATATCTGAGTAGTAAGCACAAGCCCCTTATAGTTGGGCGATGGCTGCTCTGGTAGGTCCATGGCACCAAAATGCAGGGAGCAGACTGAAAACCAGACAGCTCCTGAATGCTCAGTCTTTTATATAAATGTGGTAATGAGGATAGGTTTGCAAAGCAGAGAATGGCCTTGGAAGCATGTGAATTCTTTATCCAGTCTCTTTCCTTTTTCAGAAGGGTGGCAGGATTGAAACTTTGGCCATACTAGAGCTGCAGATTACCAAAGAGCTAGAAGATGTGGGAATTATAAAAGCCTAGAGATGCTGATCCCTCTTGGCTCTGGTTTTAAAGGCCAAATAAATGGAGCACCTGTTAGTGCTTGTGCTTTTTGCCAGAATAGTAGATGCAACGTCTGTGCTTATCCAGGGCTAAAAATCTCACTTCAGAGAATACAGCTCTTGAAGCCAGTCAGCAAAGCAGAATTCATGCATAATAGAAACTCATCTGTCAAAGATATAAAAAAGGGGTCTTAGAGAAGAAATGGAGATCTAAATATGCCATCTAAAAGCAGCAGACAACAAAATTTTTCAGCTCAGCTGAGTGGCAGAGACAAAAGCTCTTTTGTAACTGCATTAGATAAATGCAGAACAGAGAGAGCTTAAGGTGAACCTCTATGAATACCACTGGATAAAACATTCTTAAACTCATTGTTCTGGCATATAAATGCGTATATACCCAGTATGTGAATACACTGGTGAAGCTACACTGGAGCACTGTGTCTAGTTCTGGGCTCCCCATTTGAGAGAGACATGAACATACTGGGTGGGTCCAGCAAAGGCCAGGAAGGTGACTGAGGCAGTGGAGCATCTGACATACTGGAAGAGACTGAGAGCTGGAGTAGGAAAGGCTCAGGGGGATCTTACTGATCTAGATCAGTATCTAACAGGACATAGCAAAGTATGGAGGAAGGCTCTTCACAGTGGTGCTCAGTGACAGGACAAGAGCCAGCTGGCACAAATTGAAATATGGGAAATTCCATTTGAAGAAAAGAAAAAACTTTTTTTTACTGTGATGGGGGTTGGACACTGGCACAGGTTGCCCAGAGAGGTTGTTGGGTCACCATCCATCGTGATATTCAAAACCTGACGGGATAGAGTCCTGGACAACCTGCTTTAGCTGACTAGATGGAGTAAATGATCTTCAGAGGTCCCTGCAGACCTCAACTGCTCTGTGATTCTTGGATAATATGGCCCCTTGGACAGAAGTTAAATTTATATAGATTCAGACCAGAAGTAAATTTTTAAGTGAAGGCAATTAATTGTTAAATATTTGCCAAGAATCTTGATAAATTCTACAGCTGTGAAGAATTTACACCAAGAATTAAATGTTTTCCCAAAAAGTGAACTTTAGTTCAAGCATAGATATTGGACTTTTTAATGCAAGTCAAAACCTTTCAAGGCTCTCAACTGGATAGGACTGAACATTGTCACTTTAAGATTAAGAATGAAATAACTTTTTAGAAATAATTATATTCCTGCTGCACTATTTGAAATTTAATTTTAAAATTATGTAAATATTTTTATCTACAATTATATAGGCTGTCCCTGCAAGGATGACACTGAAAAACATTAATCTGGTTAATTAAACTTTAATCTCTGTTTTAGCACATTTACATGTAGTGAAATCTTCCTCAGGTAATGGTCTTAAAGCTAGCAGTAGAGAGGATAGTAAAACCTGCAGAAAATGCTGTGTCATGAGCTCCTAGAGTGAGGCCAGTGTTTTATTTAAAATCATCAAAGCAAAGATTTTTTTACTAGGAGGCTTTAACTCCTAGGAACACCTCTAGCAAGTTCTTTGAAAGTCATCTTTCTCTGCAGTTGTGTCTCCTTACCAAGAGGAAACTTTTTGATTGTGGTCTTCTTTTTATTTAGTAAATATTAAGCAATGCTTGACAAATATAATTGTTGAGTTGATGAATACTTCACAAATACATGAAAGAGGGTTGGGGTTTGTATTTTAATTGCATTTTAATTTTTATTTCTAATTGCTTTTTCTAAAATAAAACAGACAATTTAGAAAATACATGGTTCCCTGGGGTTTTTCTGGGGATTTTTTTGTTTGTTTTTTAGGGTTGTGATTTTTTTGCTTAGTTTTATTTTATTTTATGTTTTAACTGAGAACAAAGCAGTCGCTTCTCTGACCTTATCCCAGTGAAACTGTGTTCAAAGTATTTTAAGACTGCAGGGACTTAATTCTCTAGAAGATAATTAATGTGCTCCTCTTTGGCAAAATCTGCTTTACTTTTTAACTCTCTTTCTCCTAATTCAGCTGCATATCTGCCAGTTTTCCGTCATCCAAACACACAGAACTTGATGCAGTCGACAATCTCTTCCAGTTTCCTTACCAGACAATTGTTGTTTACCTCAATCAAGATGAATTTCTTAGGTCTGGAGTTCGAGTGCACTTTTAGATGACCATTTCCCCAGTGATCATCAAATTTATCCAATTCATTCTGTTACCTGCTCTAGTTTCTACAGCGTCTCTATTAAGCTGCATTTTCTGTCTTTCCCCATGATTCTTTTTAGCAATTCAGCTTGCTGCCTTCTGTCGTTCTCCCAGAGAGTTTTCAGGAGAGTGGCCAGCTGGCAAACTGCCTTCTCTAAGCTCTTATCATGTCATATTGCAGCATCTTTCTAGTTCACAATGGGTAGTTCAAGTCCAGAGAAAGATAGAGGACTAAAAGAGATTGCAATAGAATCAAGAATACTGCTTCAAAATCTACACAAATAGTAAGGGGAGCAAAGCAGCAATATAACACCTTCTGTAAGGTGACTCTAGTATACGTACTTATGAAAACATACGTATGAAAACATCTTGTCATCAAGAAGTAACCTCCACCATTTTATAAAGAGAAAAAAGTTGGTGACTGAAAAGATAATTTAAAGACAAAGAGATCCTCAGAAAGTTACCTGAATATGTTTGTGTCTTCATCTTTGTAAACTTCAAAGAGGAGAGTAATGTTATTAATCCATTATGTGGTTGGAATGAAATATTTTGCCTTTTAAAATTTAATCTCAGAGATGCTCATTGCTGCCTTTCTCCACACTGATGTTTGTCTATGTGTGTGTTGAGTATGATTAAAGAAAGCACCAGCAACCTGGTAGGGATATGGAAACCTTTGACTAAAATCAGATGTGCTCTGGCTTTTCATAAGTACTGACTTCTTGCTTTGCAATGTGGGGAGCCACTGTCATCAAGGCACTGTCAGTCCTCCCCTATTGTAAGTGAAAAAGTATTCTCCTAAATCCATGAATGCAGTGCTCCCTAGCAGGAAAATCCTCTCTCCACCCGCTAGTTAACCTGTAGTTACATACATAGGACTTAACTATTACATCGATGCTTTAAAACTTGAGTTGTTAATCCGTATTTTTGAGCTATTGCTATTTTCTTTTCAAATTTGTCTAAACATTAACTTCAAGCATATAGCTAGCCATCCAAACAAGTATTCTGACTGTATTGTTAACTATGTGCTATCTAATTCATGCATAAAAAAAAAAAAAAGTAATTTACTACTCCATAGCCCTCAAGCTGCCCTGGAATTAGTAGAGCCTGTATTGGCTTGTGACTACTGAAACCAATATTGTCTTGTTTTCCTGACCCCTTTACACATAAACAAGATTGACATGGCAGAGTAATAGAAAGTGTATTGCATTAGGGTTTAGTATTAAAGATAAACAACACAAATGAAACTGAAAGCATATGGCATTCCTTGCCTTCTACGCCAGCTGATGAGCAATACATTTTGTGTTATGATCCACTTTGGAGGCTTTAAACCATTAAAACCTTGCTGCTTTGTTTTGCATGCTTGAAAGTTGCCAGTTAAACCAACTGGAGTAGCCTAATTTAGCTGATTGTGTGACTGATGTGTCAGAGCTCTGGCTTTGAATTTTTGTAGGCTGGAAGTGAAAAATTGGACAAAATGAATTGAATACAGCAGATTGTATACCATAACAGTGCCTTAAAGATGGACCACTGAAGATGGAACTGAAACATTATTTATGAAAAACATAGAAAGGAAATAAAGAAAATCAATGAATAATTCTGATATTCAGGTAATACATTCAAGAGCTCACAAAAAAATAGCATTTTGTTATGGTTACCTATGGAACTATTCAATATATTGTAGAATTTGTTATGGAAAATTAATTTAAAATGTTTACTTTAGTATATATCAAACAAGATAACTTCAGATAGCTCTACCCCTCCATCCAATGACTCTACTTCAAGATTTGTGCTGAGATTAAGTATAATGGTTTTTCTCAGTTGAAACAAAGGATTTGAAATATTCACAAGGATTGCACTTGAATTGGGTGTATTTGCTTGATACAATGATGTTAAGTAAGTAAAATAACTCAACTGAAACAACAGCAAAAAGAAATGTAACTCTAAGGTCTTGCTGAGAAAATAATTGTATATTCTTTCTTGAAACTTTCCTATTTTGCCCCTCTCTAGGTAGTACGATCCGTTATTTTTGTGGCTACCATCTTATCTGGTATAGTGATGATATGAAAAGACTGACCTAGAGATTCCCAGAAGGGAAAGAAAATTTTCTATGGTTTGAATGTGTTTGGAGAGAAAGATCTATAGCATGCATTCACCATTGGTTTGTAATATATCAGTTTAAAACTTTAAAATACCATCACCTAAAAACTCCTCTTATACATTCAGGTATTGATTTTTACTTGTTAATGAAATATTTTTTAATCACAGATTCTTAAAGGTTAAAGAAATGTTAGCTGAAACCACACCTTTCTTTTGATTGAATTTCTTGAAAACATTTGATCCCTTTGGTTATAAAATAAAATCAACATTCTCTGGGGCATTATTTATCTATTTCCATTTATGTCTGCATCAGCCTTTTTCTTCCAGAGATACAGATCTATTTAAACAGGTCTGGCATAGTGCGAGACAGTTTTTTCATGTTTATTTGAGACTTGAAAGAGGAGGAAAGGCAATACCTCTTTGGATATTTTCTTTTAACTTTCCCGTGATTCAGTGTGTTATGTCGGTGAGTGATAGCCTGCTTGAAGGCTCAGCTCTTTGCTGTTGCGAAATTACTATAGTACTATCTAGACGTAGGAGGGTGGCCTCAACAAAGCAGAATGGCTCATAGGCAAAGTTTTATAGTAGTGGCAGAGCAACTTCTGGAAAGGCTGGAGGGATGAAAAAGAATCAGCAAGACTTCTGGAAGCCACGATAGGTATGGCTGTATGGTCCCCTGGCTGAAAGAGCCTTTCTCTGTGTCTCCTCCTCTTCCTAATGTCTGCACACAGGTCCAGCTAATCTGGTGTCATTAGGGATCTGGTACTTCTTTTGAGGACTTTTCATGCTACGTTGGAGGCAAAACTTGGTGCTGGTTTAAGACTGAGCCTTTACTAGTTCCTCACAGTGCAAGTTGCCATGCTCTGTTATAAGTGTGGGATTTTACGCTTCATATGACCTTTTTTGAGGCTCTCTCTATGCATCTGGGCTGTACCGTAGTAACTTCACAAGAGCAGAGATTCAGAGTCCTCAGTTATGTTATTCTTCTTTTTCAAGCTAATTAGACCAAAATATTTAAGTATGCTGATATTTATTGCACTTATGACAATGCCAAAAGTGATTCACTATCTCTTATTTCTGCTCAGTCACTTAAATAATTAGATTACGTTTTTCTGCTTCCAAATTCACTAAAGTAGAAATTCACTATGTAGAAAAAGAGTGGTGTGGTTTGTTTTTTTTGTTTTCCTTCTACATTATCCCCCAAATAATTTAGTAAGTGGCAGCATATTGCTCATTCACACAAGTGGTGTTGCTTCTCAGAAGTTGCTAAGTGCCAAGAGTTTTGGATGGCCAGTCTTGTGATCATAGAGAATCTTCTTGAATTGGTTGAAAGAGTCATCTCTGGAATATTGTAGGTGAGTCAAAAAAAATGAAAACAGTTACAAATAGTGCCGAAGCACAAAAAATGTTGTTCACTAATACAAACTTTTTTGTTTCACTCAGCATCTTTCTGAATAAATCTTACGTAGAGTTGAGCAGCAGAATAATCAGTACATTAATGTTCAGTTTGCATGTCTATCTAAATTCAATCTCTTAATAAAACTCAGTTATTGATTATTACATTTCTAATTTGCCTCAAGGCTCTTCTACACAATTATGGCAAAGAAACAAAACATAAAATAATTTTCCTGTGGAGAATTATTCAAAAAATGAAAATAGAACATAAAGCTGAGTTAAATTTATGTTATTCAGCATTAAATCTAACAGAGAGCTTTAGTAAGTAGAAAGTTTTATGAAAGCTAAACTGTTTAGACAGCTACACTGAAAGTATAAAAATGTAAAACTGTGTACTAAAAGTAATAGATAGTAAAAGTTAACGTATATTTGGCTTATGAAATTGCCAAGTTCAGGATATCTAAACACACTTAAAAGTTAGAGTTGAAAATTCTAACTGAAGGGCTTTGACTTTCATTCCAAACAACCACAAACTTGGAAAAGGTTTAGGTTTGGATTTGACTCTAGTTTCTACTGCTTAAGTCTCTTTCAGGATTTTCAGTTTAGAACCACCTTCATATTTTGGTTATGGTACTTCATAAGTAAGCGTAGTTATCCAATGGATATTTTGTTAATCAGAAGGCATTTTTTCCTGGGGATATATATATCTAAAAATATTCAAAGAAGTACTTTGTCAGAAATAAGTATTGAAAGATGTGTCAACTTAGTTGCACAGGGAGTTGCTTCTAGAGAAGGTTTAAAAAAAAAAAGAAAAGAGAAAGGAGTTACACCAATGGTTACACCAATGAGTTACACCAATATGGTCAAACAGGTACTTAGCTTCCTGCATTGTGAAACCATTTGTGGAGTTAAACGTTTGACTCATCTAAGACTCTATGTATTTGCTTGCCTGGTTTTTGTATAACAAAAAACAGAGAGGTCCCCAGAATATTTCATTAGCTCAGTGATTGGAGTATTCAGCTGGGACTGGTGAGAATTTTTTTAAAAGAAATGAACCTTCCACTGAACAGAAAAAATCAAATCTGTAATCTAGAATTACTAAAATGTGAGTTCAGATTACTTATCCAAAATAATAGAGCAGCTCACAAGGAAGTCTGAGAAACTCTCCTCCAGAATACCCAGTCTGCTAACTTTAGGCCTGGGGAGGGAGACTGAAGTTTCAATTCCATACTACAGATAGTAAGACATTAATTTATTCTTACATAAATAATTTTGACAAGGGCTTCTTCAAGCTTGATTTAAATTATTAGACCTCAGTGTCAAAGCATTCCATCACCTACTTTTAACATCCTAATCTTGGGCTATTGAGGGATTCACCTAAGAGTAAGGCTCTGAGCTTCAGACTATAGCACTGCAAGCTATTGCAACACTACACGAGCATGTGAAATGGGCGACTCAACTCTTTCATTGTATAAGAGAAATGCAGCTGTACCTGGGAAAGGTTGATCTCCTCAAGAGAGTCAAATTAACAAAAGACTAACAGATGTCTAGACCTGCCCATATGTTTGTGGTCTAACAGATAACTAGTACAAAAAGATATTATACAATGATGACATCATGCAACGTAGGAGTAGTTCAGATAGCTTCTGAAGTTATATGGCTTAATGCACAAAACTAAACAGATGCTGCTGATAATAAATTCCTTTCAAGTATATTTTTCAGTTAGTAAAGTTACTAACCAATTATGAAGTGTATAACAAATATAAAAAAGTTATTTGCTGATAGTAGAATTTATTTTATCGTGACGAAGGAATCAAACCAATGAATACGAAACACCATGACGCTGTGCTTACTTGTCTGGATCAAAAATTTAAGTGGCTTTTCTGGTTCAGTTGGTTTCCTACCTATCACGAGTGGAGTGGAGCACTAGTTGCGTGTTAGTGTACCTGGTGTGTCAGCAATGGCTGGGGAAGAGGTGGATGCTGGGAAGATAAATCAGTACCTTTTAAATGAGAATAGTATCAATTTCTGGGCAACGTGGTCCTAACCAGAAAAATTTAGTATCCTCTAGAATCTTAGGCAGGGAACTTAGACTTCAGTCTCCACTTTTGTCACCAATTAGCAAGCAACAATAAAGGGACTATATGATGCTGTGGGACTCATTCTGGTGGTGGTGAAGTGCTGGTCTTAAATTTTTAAGGCCATTTTCATTTCCAAGAAGAGGTTATCATGGCTAAAGGATCGCTACAGATTTTATTATGCTTCTGTCTAACATGACTT
>VYZM01012344.1:0-30901 GCA_013398915.1 Dromas ardeola
CCCTTCCAACTCTGAAATTCTGTAATTCCATGAAATGTAAATTTGCTTTTAGCATCTGCCGTCATTTTGCCTCAGTTACATTTTACTACAGAACCAAGAAAATGAGCTGTTAAATATTCTGACATTAAAATTGGATTCCCCTCCCTTCCCACTTCTCCCCCAGCCCAGCAATAGCCCCTGTTTCCTGGGCAGGCAGTTTCACCAGAGGACATGCAAGCAGCTGAGAGAGTGACAGTCTGCATTACCTAAAATGGTAGCTCCTGTCTACCATTTTAGCAAGAAAGCAAGCAAGCAAGCAGACAATGAAGCTGGAGAACTACTGCAAGCTAAAATAACTCTCTGCCTCTTTCAAAATTTATTTATTTGTTTGTTTGTTAATTTGGACCCGCTTCCCAAGCATGACTGTCATGTGCTCCAGTAACCAGTTGAGCTAGCACAACTGACTGGAACTCTCTCTGAGATTGTTTCCTCTGAATTGCAGCCTGTACCCTGCTGAGATCAACTGGGAAGAAACACGGTAGTGAGTCCCAGACGATTCTCTGCCTTAATCAAGTCATGCTTATCAGTCAAAATCAAAGGAAGCCTAGTGGGATATGCACTTTCCTTCACCGAACAGGTCCTCATGCACTTCTACAGACAGGAAGAGTATTATATACTGGGGGTTTGCTTGTTTATGAATGATGATTATATGGTGGTATATTTGCTACAGACCCTGAAGGAAATTTTTTTGTCTCTAACATGCTGTATTGATCACCGTAGAATCTTAACTATAAGCTATAAGATCAGTTGTGCTGGGCAAAGTCTCAGCAGTGGAAAGTGATTGAGAAGAGTGATTCAGAAGAAAGCACGTTGAGAGAGTCGGCGTCTTAGCAGCTGTAAAAGAACTGAGAACAAAGTCTGTCTCAGTGTCAGCTGAGGATACCAAAACAAGGAATAACCCTGGTAATCTAAGGCCATGCACAAAGAGCTCAGTATTTGGTTTCGTTGTTTAGCCACCAGGTTGTCCCACGTTTTATTGTTATGAATGCAAGTTCTGATTTTTGTCCTTGCTTATGTATGTACAGACTGGAAACTTCCTTCCCAAAGACTGTCAGCCTCTAGATACTTTTTACTAACCGGTAATGCAGATAGCTGATACTAAATAAAGCAATTGCATTTATTTATTTAACCACAACACATTCAATTTTACATGGCAAATAATAGATTGTTCTTTAACTTTTTTTTTTTAAATACAATAATAAAAAAAGACAATAAAGTTGCTTGAATGTCTGCAACAACATCTCTGGTTCTACACGCTCCTAGATAATTACTGATGGCATGATTAGAGCATCCAGTGGTTGTTTTTAGGGACCATTCAGTGGTTCTTAACAAATCTTAAAGCTTTACTTGTTTCATATACAAGGGTAAAGTCTTCCTGAGGCACAAAGACCTTACTGGTCTAGAGAAGAAAAAATTGCAGAATTGGACCAACATAATGGTCCATTTCTACATCATCTCTGGATATGTGTGTGTGTGTGTGTGTCTGTGAAGGAAGAGAGAATGAGAGAAAAGAGAGAGAGAGTTATGTGAAGGAAGAGAGAATGAGAGAAAAGAGAGAGAGAGTTATGTTTAAATTTCCTAAAATTATTTAGGAATCATATTTCAATTTGTAGTGATCCCAAAGACTGTTCCGGCAAAACTGTCTCAAATTTAATGTGAAGATTCATGGATGTAAAGTTTATCTATACATCTCCTAAATCCCTCTATTTTAATTTTTCAGATTTATGTCTTACGAAAAAATATAATTAAGAAATTCTAGCAAACTAGCAAACTCCTCCTCTTTAACTTCTTAAGTGGAGTCTTTATTCGTACTATACTAAACTGAACTGTAATAAACTAAACTATTGTATTCGGTTTGTATGGCAAGGTTTTTGTAGCCGGGGTCTACAGGGTTGGCTGCTATGAGAAGATGAGTCTTCTAGAACAGTAACACATTACATTGAAGAAATAACATCTGTGATTCTGAAGGCTCAGTTTGATTGCCAGTTTTCTATTACTGAGTTTGTTTTGTGTTTGTTTTTGTTTTTGTTTTTTAAATGTCCTCAAATGGTTTTGCCTTCTTTCATTCAGAATGCAGATGCCAAGAGAGTTTGATGGCCACTTCTGCCTAACGCAATGATGACAAGAGCCATATTGCAATAATTACAATATAGCTTACTTATTATTTGAAGGCTTACTTGCCAATTGCCCATATCAACTCTTTTTACTAGTTTTTACATGAAATGGAAGCACTCAACTTTGTTTAAGTGAGTAGAAGAGTCTTCTTCTGTTTAATTGAGAAAGCAAACAAATTCATTTACAGGCAGCCCTTCTTTTGTAAAATTAATTAATTTATTCATTGCTCATCAAAAGTGACTACATCTGGGAGATAGTAATTTACAGTGACAAGGTATGTAAAGTACTATCAATGCCCATATAAACTTTCAGTAGCTAACATCCTACCCATTACAGGAATGAGAGGTAAGAGAGGGGAAAAAGAAAGAATAAAACCTTGACATTTTTTGGAAAAGAGCTATAAACTGACTCATTCTCCATTTGAAATCATTATTGGATTAACAACTTAATATTGACTCTAGTCGTCTTTCGTTATTCCTAGAACTCATCCTGTGATGTCACATTGCTTTTTATAACAAAATGTAATCAAACACATCACCGTGTGCCATTTGAATAACACTGAAAAAACCTTATGTTTATATGACTTTCTATAGTCTTTCATATAAACTGAAAATAATTCAACCTTACTGGTCAGAGCTGTGGCCATAGAAAGTATGACCAGTTGATCTTATGTTGTTGTTTTTTTCTCTGGAGAATAAGTGAGATGAGCTAAGTTGCTGCCTTTCAAATAAATGCAAAGCAAAGTAATTCACTAGAGATGCCTATACAATTATTAATACTTTGTTACAGATGACATGAAGTTCATGGAAAGACTTGAAAACTGAAAAAATTGCTTCTAGATACTTTACTATCACAGTGATAACTATTTAAATTACAATGTCATGAGACAGAACTGATGAATACTGTGTCCAGCTCTGGAGTCCGTCACGTTAAGAAGACTTTGGTTTCGATATTTGTCTGTCAGGGTCCCAGGACTTTCACTGATCTACTATCAGAGTCCCACCAAAGGACTTTCACTGAATCAGATTCACAAATAATTGAAATTAGTACTTTTATTGAGAGCGACAGTTGCAGATTCAAGATTGCCATTGATAAATTCACTAACTACAATAGCGCTAATTAATTAAGGTTAATATTGCTAGCAAAAATAACGATAGTACAACAACCCGGGGTAACATTCACCAGAGGGTGAAAGGCGCAGCGCTTACCCAGAAAGGCGTCCCTGCCTGGGGTGGAGGAAGAGAACGCAGCCCGTCGACTGGTCCGTCAGGTATCAAGTTTCTTCTCTCCCAATTTAACAGTCATTTTCTCCATCCTTTTATCTCCAAAATTATGAGGTTTCCCTCCCCTAGGTGACGTGTAGTATGATTTGGGTGGAGAGATGATTTATAGTCATATATGTTTAGCATGATCTCTAAAATCTTCATTAGCATATACAGGGGTGTCAACTTTAATATGCATTTCACAGGTAATGAGGCAAAGGTCAATTACCAGGCATGGTAGCCTCTCAAGGAAACAAAGAGCTACACAAAGTCTCTGTTATCTTGATTTTACTGTCTCTGCTGATGAAAAGAAGGGCTGTCCTGGCTCCCCAAGACTACTCTGTTATTTATGTATCCTGTGATAGCCAGGCAAGCCTTCACTCCCCTGGGTTGCACAAGAGATAGAAAAGCCAGTCTTAATTGTTCTTTGATCACACAGACTTCACCTCATTATCCAAATTCCACAGTCCCCAACATAAGAAGGACATGGACCTCTTAGAACGGGTCCAGGAGGGCCACGAAGATGATCAGAGGGCTGGAGCACCTCTCCTATGAGGACAGGGTGAGAGAGCTGGCGTTGTTCAGCCTGGAGAAGAGAGGGCTCCAGGGAGACCTTATTGCAGCCTTCCAGTGCCTGAAGGGGGCCTACAGGAGAGATGAGGAGGGACCCTTTATCAGGGAGTGTAGTGATAGGACATGGGGTAACAATATTAAACTGAAAGAGGGGAAATTTAGATTAGACATTAGGAAGAAATTCTTTATTGAGGGTGGTCAGACACTACAACAAGTTGCCCAGAGAAGCTGTGGATGGCCCATCCCTGGAAGTGTTTAGGACCAGGCTGGATGGGGCTTTGAGCAGCCTGGTCTAGTGGGAGGTATCCCTGCCCATGGCAGGGGAGGTTGGAACTAGATGACCTTTAAAGATTCCTTCCAACACAAGCCATTCTATGATTCTATGATTCCATGATTCTATGAACTGTTGGTAAAAGGTATATTAGCTCCTCTCTTTAAGGGAAAGATAAAATTGTATTTACTAGTTACTCCTGAATTGTGTTCTCTGATAATTAACCTTTATTAAAAACTGTGTTCTCTTTCCCATTTACCCATTTATTTAGCAGATTTTTTTATTCATGGACTACATTCTGAATGTAGTACCTAAAGATCAAAGAGGCTTAGGATTAAAAATTCTGGCATGAAAATGACATTATCGGCTGGTAGGGAATTCAGATATTCAGTACTTATTGTCTTCTGGACCTCATCTAAGCACACAGAACCCTGTGGAATTGCTACCTCTGATTTCAGTGATGTTTTAGATGATATTCTGACTTTAAAATGCAGAGATGCTACTGTCGTAATGACTGCCACATATGGGAATAATTTGAACTTAAAGGAAACTTCAGTTTTTGCATAGTGGGAGCTTAGGATTTCCCTTTACAAAGTTTCATAGACTGCTGTGATACAAAGAAATATGTCATAGTAGGTTTATATAAGTACTGGTCATTTTCGGAAAGTTATTACTTATTCATTGGCTTCCCATTTAAAAGGGAATTTCTCCCTGTTTGTAATGTTTTTAATGTTGAAAGTGTAATTAATGTAGTTTTAATTTAAAATTTATTTTAATTTAATACTTCAGGGAAAATATAAAACCAAAAATATGCATTTTCCTAAAGCTTGTACTGTCTTAATAAATTGTCTATTTAACAATGCAATTTTAGCCAAAAGATTTGTAAGTCCATAGAGAATGTTAAGAAAGTTCATCTGTTCTAGAATTTTGAGATTTTCTTCTCTCTTAAAGAAGAAGACAAAATAAGAAAAAACAAAATTGCTATTTATAAGAAAGAAACCACAGGAACAGTGTGAGTTCCGAATGACTACAGACCAAATTTTCCTCTCTCATTGCATTTAAAACCTTTCTGAGTATTTCCATGATAAAATTTTTTAGTCTGTCTGGGGGATGCAAAGAGAAAAGGAACTGCTGGACAGATTTAGTGACAAACTTACCCCTATGTGCTTAGTTTTTTTCAGGTTGCAGTGGAGTTAAAGGAAAAGCACACGTGGTACAGAAATGGGTTGAGCATTTACCGCCTTGTCAGTCAGGCTTGTAGATGATTAATTATGTAAGTATGTAGAACCTTTTAAAATATTTGACTGATGCACATTGTTAAAAGGTTATAAAACCATTTAATAGAAGGTTTGGCACATGTATGGGCATAACACCACTTCAAAATCTAGTCCAAATCTCAACAATCCTCCAAAAATGCTGTATGTTTAACTGCGTCAGTTTTAATGGAAGTGAAGTTCAGATACACTAGTGTGTGTGCCAGCATACTCTGTATGAATCACTGAGGGTGTCATCTATGGATAATGCTAGAATTTTATTTAGGGTTTTGTTTTGTGTCTGGATATTACTTGAGCTTGGCTTGCCAAAGTGGAATTTTGCACATTAAAAAAAAAAAAAAAAGTACTAAATCCTTTGCTTAGAAATACATTATAGACTTTTGAGGTAGGCTAAAGAAAGTACTAGAGTAAATCAAGAAACATTTATGAATTCCAATTTAAATATATACATGAAATTAACAGGGAAGGAAATAAATGCAAAAATTTGCATTTGATTTCAACTTTCTGGCAATAACCGGTCACATAACATGTGTAACTCATAAAGCTTTAGAGTGCTGTACAATGAAATAATTCACACTGTTAGCTTTACAGCAGAGAAGAACGGGGAGATTAATTGTCAGCAATTTGGTCTAAATTACACATGCAATTGAAAGCACAGCACTCTATGAATAGAGCTAAGATGTTCTGAGGAGTAATCCCCTGGCCAAGCTAACATTAACACACTTTTTTATCTACCTGGAGCCATCAGCTGATAAATCTTTCCAATGACAGCGTAGTAAGTGGGAGCACAGATGGGAGTAGTCTTTATCACTTTTATCACTTCTACTGCTTTTATCACTTTTATAACTTTAAGGTTGCGTTCCTCTAGGGTGAGAGTCATAAGAATCCAAAGTGCTGAGAACCTGAGAAATCTGAGAAAAACAGAGGCACTACAATACCACCACTACACTGTTTTGCACTTGCAACGCCAACAGTGTAGTTCTGGTGCCTGGCTGCTTTTTTTTTTTTTTTTTTAATGGCCACAGGCTTCACATCCAGGAACTTCTGTTTCTTTTCATCTCCTTCCTTCAATTTGCAAATCTCTTGCACATTCTCCCTCAAAGAAAGGGAATCAGCTAAAGTTTGAACTGTTTGGAGCAGATAGAATACAGAGATAAAAAAAAAATACAGGAAAAGAGAGGGAGAGTTACAATAAGACAAACTCTTCACTTTGAGTATTATGCTTTTCTCTACATTTTAACTATTAATGATATTGCATAAGGTTTCTTAAAACCTGAAATAATGCACTTAGCTCATACAGAAAACAAGTAAGATATTTGGTACAAAACACTGTTGCTATTACTTTCTCTTTTAAAACTTTCAGACTTTCTTTTTTTAAGTTACTGGGTGAAATATAATTTTAACATACACTTCTGATTCTGTGATGCAAGATCCTGACCCTTATTTGGGGCTGGAAATGTTTTGAATTTAGTTTCTTACGCCTGGAGATAGTACATATCATAGACAGAAAATGTTTTGTTGAAATAAATATGCTTGATGTGCAGTGAATAAGCATTGAATAAGGATTTAGATTCTTCCAGGAGGGTACTGAGATGTCTGGTCATCTAATGCTACGTAACTTTCAATGTATTATAATTTCTACCATATTAAAATAACTTTTAACCTCTCCAACTACTTCTGAATATGTATCTCTTTTGGTAAAAGATAAAGAGTGATAATTAATAGAGTTTATTGAATAAAATGAAAAGACAAATGTAGACATTTCTGCCTACTATGAGTTAAAATAGAAATGGATAACAATAATAAAAAATGTAATGATCCAAAAATAAACTAAATTAATGATCTTATCTAAGAATGCATAGCAATAAATGTCCCTGCTCAGCTTATTCCCTTTCTAATAAAGGAAGTTTATTAAACAAACAGAAGACAACTAGAAAAAGCAAAGAAACAAACAAAAAATATTCACTTGGCTTTTCTAGCTTCCCTTGAAAGGATAAAACTTCACTTTAAATTAAGCATATAAAGAGAAATCTAAATTGACAAAATTACTAGAAATGTCCATTTGATAAACATCAATACAGTCATTAAAATCAGAGATTTGTCTGTCTTCTTACTTAAAACCACATAACTTTTTTTCTCTCCAAACTGTTTGGAGTGAAAAAAAAAAGCCTGAACAATCTTATTTTTCAATGACTACCTGTCGTAGTTTTGGCCAAACTGGCCAATGGCCAGCGACACATCCTCTTCCCCCACCTCTCGCACATGGAGAGGAGGAGGAGAGATAAACAGATTTATGAGTTTAGAAGAAACTAAACTACTAAACTACTTTAATGGAATATTAACAATAAAATAAAAAGGAAAATAATGACATAGATACAGTATATACAAAACCGTATTAAGCTCCCAGGATGACATCACCGGCAGGCACTGGACTCAGCGACAGGTGGGAAGTGGATTCCAGAGTTGGAGTCAGGAACACATGTATCAGAATCAAAAGCAGATGAACAGACAGGGTCCTCCTTGCACGTCGGCCATTGAAGAAAGAGAGCTGACCCCTTGATCCCTCAGCTTTTATAGTGAACATGGGGCAGATGGGCTGGAATACCCTGTTGGTCAATTTTGGGTCACCTGTCCTGTCCGCTCCTCCCTGGAGGTGGGACCCCTCTACGTTTTTCTGTTTCCGACCCTCCAACGGGGCAAATAACAAAATCAGCTGACCTGTGTCTGAACTCATAGCAGCAGAAATTATAATACCCCTGCCAGTGCTAACTAACATGTTACTTCTCAGAATGCATTACTGAGTTACAGATCACATTGTTTTCATTCAGTGTTTGCTTTCAAGGGAGTCTACCAGGAAACATTGGAAATTACTCTTAAAGAAGCATTTTAGTTAAGTGTAACAATGTTGAATGCTTTTGGTCACTTTTTTTGCTTTGTCAGTACCCTTTCTCTTTGTTTCCTCTAATTTTCTTCTGCAAGTTGTAGACCCAATGAACGTGAAACCAAATGAACCTTGGATCATGTTGTTCCATCTTATAACATATCTATTAAAGTTGTTTTGTAGCTTGAGGTAAACAAAAAGTTCAAAGCTGTGCAGTTATTGAAAGATTAAGATTCAGACCATTAAAACAGAACCCTGAAGATTTAGCATTTCCCATTGGGCACATTAGATATCACTTTGTTAATGCATTAATCATGTCCCTAGCTGCTGGCATGATTAAATTGTTCCTCATTGTCTCTTATAACCCATAAAACTTTTCAGTGGGAAAGAATGCATTCCAAAATTTACACCCCAAATGGAAAGACAAGGCATCTGCATTTAAGCCACTCTATGTGTAGTTTGACATGCTGGCAGACTGAGATTATGTCAGCAACTAAACATGAAGGATAAGAGTGCTTGTATGTGTCAGTGAGAGAGAGAGAAATAATTTATGTTTAACCATTTTTTTAAAAAGGTGCATCTGCAGAATCCAAGGCTTATAGGAAGTACCAGTAGAGCAAAAACACCCTTTTACACAAACAATAGTTATATAGCATCTTCTTTAAGGTATTTTTTGCTTTCCTGAAGATATTCAGGAGTAAATGGCTGGTAGTCATTTAATCAAGGATCAGTGTCACTGAGTTGTCAGAGACCTGGAATTTTTGTTGGGTTGTTTTTTTCTTTGTCTAGGACTGAGTGTGCCCAAAGTTTGTTCAATGGTACAACCGGCTCCCTAAAAGCTACCAATATTTGACCTTTGAAAATGTTGAGGTCTCAATTTAACTTCTCACTTTTGTCTGTAAGTATTTTGAGTTTGACAGTCTTCTGGAAATGCCTTGAATGGTGTGTGGACTGATGTCTAGGAGGTGGAAAGTAGTTGAGGTTCTCACAGTGATGCGCAGACCAAGTCAGTGACTTGGGTGGATGTTTTTATTATCTGCATTTAAAGGAATAAATATAATTACATATGCCTTACTTCCATTTCTATAGCTAGAAATAATTTCTCCATCAGCCTGCTGAGCAACACAGATATTTGGAAGTCCAATTAAAAAATTCTGGGTTTGGTAACTCCGTTTCTAGCAAACAGATGGTAACAGATGATAAGATGATATGTTCTGAAACATTGTATTTTAAATGTGGAAGAGATTTCTAGAGTTTTCTTCCAATCCTATTACCTCTGAAAAGTTCAATATTCTACTTTGCATTCCAATAAAGTAAAGAGAAGCTGATAGGACTTGCGCTTTTTTGAACACTTTGCTTTCATGCACCACTGCTTTTCCCACCGTGCGTATAAAATTTCTTCAAACATACATGGAGGTATAACACTAAGCACTGAAGGCATGTGCTGATTGATTTAAAATTTAACCAGTTTAAATCATGATATTTGGAATATATTTTTTCTGAAGAGACTAACAATTCAAATATATTTGCTTTTATGGTACTTTAATTGTACTAGGCAACAAAAAGCCTGGTAAGCAGCTCAATAATCTCTGTAGAGACAGTAAAAGTTTTAAAAGACAAAGTAGTCAGAATGGTTCTTGTCTGTCTTTCAGGTTTATCAAATGAATTCTTAACATCAAGTAAAGATGCGCCTTTAAAAGAACAAAGAACCGGACACTTTCTTCAGAAAATCCTCAGTAGCAGATAATCAGGACTTTTTTAGCCAAAGATATTTATATTTCATCATAGTAAATTTGGCTTCACTGGTAGGTGTCCTAAGAACACTGAAGGGCAAAGTTCATAATGGGAATTAATGAGTTAATGGCAAAATCCTGTGGTTCTTCTCAGCTTTGACCTCTTACACTCCATCTGTCTACTCAGTTCCTTCTCAGAAAAGAGCCCTCTAAGTTGTGCACAGAAAAGGGAGTTTGAATAACCTCTGTGAATTTCATTAATTTTTTTCCTAGGCTACACAAATCTCTTACTGAAACCTGATTTTTTGAAATGGAACATCTGAAGGAAGTGAATGCTTTTTGGAAACAGAGTAACAAGTGAAGTGGATGCTCTGTTATGTAATCTTCAAAATTAAAATGTAAATTTTTATGGTATTATCTATACAGTTCTATTATTTGGTTTAATGGCTGAAAAAGATTAAATAGTAATTCAATGCAGTCTCAGGATGTACAATGTTTTGGTGTTCTAGGCAGATGACAGTAAGATACGTAGATAGTTCACCTTTATAGTACAATAAAGCATAGCTATATAAGACATACCAATAAATGCCTTATTTACTTACTGTGACTCCATATGACCATGAGTAATATCATCTGCTTAGTATGGAATAAATTAAATTTGGCAGTTTCTATGCATGTTGCTTTTGACTGAGAAAAGATAGTGTGTTCCTCTGAGGTAAAAGGTACACTTTTTTCCTTCTTGCGGTGCCATGCTTATTTGAAAGGTAGGTTGAATGTTCCTTCTCTATTTATGACATTAAAAAATTTCTAACTTTGCTTGCAGAAACAGCGCTTACTGGGACAAGATACAGCTTTACAATTGGGAAGTTTCATAGTTACCAGTAAAACCACCAATTAGTAAAACCACCAATTAGAATAGAATAGTAATTAGTAAAACCACTTTACCGCTTTACCATTAGTAAAAGCACTAATAATTTAGCATTATAGCTTCTTACAAACTTAACTATTGTAGCTGGGATACTGTTAAGGCCAAGAAGTGGTGACAACTCTGATAACACTTCACAAAACACTTTAGTGTATAGATTATCCAACAGATATTCAATTTGAGAGAAAAAAAAATCAAAACCTAAACATCTAGTCAGTGAAACTGTACTCTGTTTTGGTGTCAGATAAGAGAAGGAAATTATGAATAATTGTGGTAGAAATGAATATTTTTCCCATTATTCTCAAAAAGTTCTTGACTAAAGTTTTGGCAAATGATATGCCAGCACTGCATTAACATGTAGCTATTGCATTTAGTTGAAAAAAAAAACAAACAAAACACACACACACACACAAAAACCCAAACAAAAAAAAAAAAACAAAAACAAAACAAAACCCAAGCAAAAAAACCCAACAACCCACAAACCAACCCAAAAAAACAACATTGCTTTGTAAAGACAATCTCTGCTTCTGTCATTCACTCTGATCTTTCTTTCTGGAGGAAAGCTTCTGAGAAAGTTACGGATAAGCAGCTGTAGAGTCCTTTCATTTTGCTTTAGATATGCATATGAAATAAAAATTAGTTTTCTCATGCTGATTGAAGATTTCTCATATTATAGTAGGATGCCAGATAACCATACTGATTCTCTTACATCTGTTGACAGCTTTTTGGAGTTCATTAACCAGGAGCTTTTGTTGAGATAGCTTTCATCTTTGAAGGGGGTGAACTGACACTGGCTTGCATGTCACTGCTTTCTGTTCTCAGTGGAGCTGCAGTTGGCAATTGGTTATTCAATTGCTCCCTCACTCAAGGATTTCACAGTTCCTTTTCTTTGGTGCTTTCTGTGAGAGAGGACAGGGTTTAGGCCAGCCATAGGCCACTCTCCAGACCACAGACTGTGAATCAGTAATGGCTGGAGAGTGCACTAAGAGGACACGTGTATCCAAAGGCCTGTGGGTTCCTTAAAATGAAGATTGCTGCCAGGCATATTCGGGCAGAATGTTTGCAGTCTACCCATATGCTGGGGACATGTGAGAGAGACAAAGCATCAGGGATCACTTTTTCAGGTCAGGATAGATGGTGACTTAGAATTTGCTGTAGCCATCTCGCTGAGAACTGCTAAGTGAAATGTTGAAAGTGACAGCTCCTTCCAAATGATCCATGATATAATCACCTTGTTCAGTCCTTGTACCATCACACATTTCCAAATGCAACATTTGTTTCTGGTCTTGTCTGTGATCTTTATCACCTCAGTTCATCTTATCTTTTATGTCTGTTTGTAGGTCTTCACTAGAGGTTTCCAAACTTCCCATTGGTTTTATAAAATTGACTTTATCTCTTGACACTTTTCAAAGCCAGTTTGAAATGCTCTTTTTCTACAGGTGTTTTCTTTTTCTTCTAATATTTTTAATAAAGAAATACATAGATGAAACTTGAAATAATTTTATGCTGGAACAAAGTACCAAATGACAAATACGTTCTGTTATGCATTGCTCCCAAATACACTAGGATAACTAGCTAGCCTTGCTGGAAATCTGTCTTTATTGGTTTTAGCCATAGAGTTTTTAATATTTTCCTGTACATGTAGATTCTTTGGGAATATTATTATCTAATTATTTATTTGTAAAATATGGAGGCATTCCCATGCAATTATTTCTTTGTCTTTAATCACATATTCAGTGAATGATGATGAACGCCCTGAGACATTTCAGAGAATTTAAAGCTAGAATGACTTTTTTTTTAACTGTGAGTCTGAAAAGTGTGGAGAATCACAAACCACCACATACAGTGACTCATCTTTGGTTTATGTCAACAAGACCTGGCAGATACAGTATGTAAACTAGCTTATGAAAATGTATGACTGTGTTGCAGGGTGCTTCCTTGGGAATATTATCGGTTAATTTTTTTTCATTACTAGCATCCTGCTGGAAGATATAATGGATTTTGATGCAATATCTCCTGTCTCTTCCATTCCAACAGGTATTGAGGGAATGTAAAGACCAGAGGCAAAATGTTTCACATCCTCTTTTTCCTCCTGTCAGAACTGTTTTCCTCTAAACCTTATAAATACAAAGGAAATCAATGCAGAACTTTCATGTGAAACTCTGCAGAAACCTCTGCACATTTGAACAGTGAGAATGGAATGCATGGAGCCTGATTTAATTTTTTTCATTGGCAGTGGGATAAATGCACTGTCACTATAAAATGTAAATCTTTCCATGGAAAAGCAGTTTTCCAAAAAATGTTATTTACCAGGCATACATGTTTCAAATATTGCACAGTCTGAAGATGTTGTTCCCTTTTGGTTTTTGTCAAATGCAGGGCAACCGCAAGCATTTATTTTACATTTCTGAGGATAGTTTTGATGGTTATTTTCTAGCCAACTAAGTGTAAGGCAAGTTCATCTTCCTTGTGAGTGTAATACCTCCCCTCCCACATGGAAATACTCATTGCAAGCAGTCAGCGTCGCGTATCTACAAAAAACATGTTAAGTAAATTATTGCCATTTGGGAATCTCTCTCCATTTAACATGAAAATAGTTGTTTTTGATGTGTTTTCTGTCTGTATTATAGTAAAGAAGAAATTTATCTTCCATCATGCCCCATCAAATGAGCAAGTCCCTTAAAATAGGAAAAAGTCTAAATGGTTACTAAAATTAGTGTCATCTTATGTAGTGCAGAGAGAGCTTCAAAAGGCTGTAAGAAAATAACAACTAGTCATTCTGAAGCACTGCATTACTACATCATTGTAGTTTTGGTTATTTTTGTTGTTTCCTCTAGCATGGGAAATAAATATATTTTAGAAATAGAAAGAAAACCTATATTAATGTAAGAGAGCACTCCTGCTTTTCTCATTCACATTTAAAGGATAATAAAATCCAAGAGGGAGATTTTTGAAGATTTAAATGTTTATTACCCTTTGCAGTACTGTATCTCTATTACAGGTAGGAGTAAGTGTATGACTAGCATTATGTAAAGTAGTGATTCATTCCATTCAAAATATCATACATTATTTGTTATCTATCACAAGAAAAATAAACTGAAGCTGAAATACTAGAACCACTTTGGTTCCAAAAATGTCATTATAATGATTGGCAGGAATGGAGAAGAGACAAAATAAGCTAACTTGCTTTGTCTAACAAAAAAAAGGCCGAATGGAATATTACAGACCTATATGGATATATCGTTATGGCAAATGTTTCAAGCAAAGAAAACATGTGGACACAGCAACAAATGAGCATGAATTTTCAGTGAATAGATTTAAGTTGGAAATTAAGGGAAGTTTCTAGCAATCAGTGGAATAAGGATCTGGAACAGCCTGGGGAAACTCAAAGGAGCTGGAAACCTTGCTGATTTTAAGATAAAGCTCCATATACTGTAGATGCCTACATGAGCTATTTATGTATAATAAGCAGGGTGCTCAATTCAGTGACCCAAGACATTTTTTTCTCCTATGAAGGTTATTAGTCATGTAACAGCTGGCCTGTTTTTTCAAAGACCCCCTACAAATACATTACCTAAGTCAACACATTACTATGTAAGTAAGAATGCAGTAGGACTGAAATGAAGCAGTGAAACTGAATAGAAATTTAAATTACTTTTATGCAAGGTACCATCTTTAATGTATGTTTTATTTTGAAGAACATTTTTCCAGTTTTACAGAACATGTATTTTTTAAGTCAGAGAGGTCACTTTCAAAATCTGTTTAGGATTGTTTATTAATTTGCATTTCAAATCTGCTGCATTTTTTACCAACGCATGACACTTCTCGTTTCAAGGGTTTGTAAAAAAATCCTGGGTACTATACTATCTTAAAATAAAAATGGTGTTTAATTTTAGAATGGAAAAGTATCTATTTTTTAAAAACTTATTTCCTATAACCTGATATGTAATAATGTTGAGATCAATTTAATCTCATTTTTTGTACTGGCAGAGTTTTCAAAATGTAATTTCTTAATGACCTTTTACTATCATGAAGAAGGTTAATCTGAATCACAGAGACAAGCTAATTGCAATGAAACTTGCAGATACCTTTGATCTGAAATGTAGTGTATTATTAATAATCCTTTTCCCCTGATTAATAGGATAAAAATGAGCATATTGCATATAATTTAACATTCATTTTCAGGACCAATATTATATATTGCCTCTTTGATTCAAGCTTGCTTGTTTTCTTTTTGACTCATTGACCAGGAAAAAAAATTAGGAATGAAGAAGCTAAAAAGATATTTTTCTTTAAATTAAAAGACAAGATGTTAATGATCTCAACTAAGTGTTCTCAGCAGGGAGTTTTGTAACTAGAACTTTCATTATTGAAGAAGCATTTTAGATATTCAGGCTACTGGGGTAAATGAGTAAGCCAAGACTTCAGGAACTGCTTTAGAGTGGTGGTTTATGGTCAGTAATATGCATCCCAGCAGTTATTTATGGCCATGAGTATCCAAGAGGCACTCTTTCTTCCTTCTTTTCATTTTTCTATAATCTTATACTTATGAGGAATGTCTTAATATTAGAACTTAAATTTTCTGTTTATCTTTATCTCTGTAACAATTTAGATTTTGGAATTAAAAATAAATACTTCATTTAAAATTTTCATTCCAAATTTTAAAATCAGTCAGCTGGAGATTGAGAGATATCATGCTGAAGCTGCAGTACAATTCCTCCTTCTACAAGGGAACTAGAAATGTCAATGATGTAATGAAAACATCAGGAAACAGAAGGACAAACATACATTAATATTCTGAATTATCATTAGGCAATTATTCACATGAAATGCTAGATAGTGTATAAAAATGGAAATGTTTTTATCACATTTAAGTGTTTCTTTTGTATTTCATTCTAAATTGGTCAATCGACTTTTATTGCTGTAGCACAACCTGCTCAAACAAAAACTAGCAAAACTTTCCACTCCTAATTTTTCCCATTTGTGTCTCTCTCCAGACTCATTAGCTTCAGTCTTTTTACAGCTCAGGATTTTTCAGTCAAGTTGAATAACTATGAACCTTTTTTCATGCTCCACTGAAGTAATAGATTCATTCTGTAGCTACTGTAGGATATGTTTGTGCAGACTTGTTTGTCTGTCTATTGGCCTCTTGCATGTGTTTGATCATCTTTTGAAATTAGTCATAGAAAGGAGACCCTGCTGTATAGGGAGGATAGGCAGTTTTTAACCCTAAAAATCAACTTTCTGGTCTCTTCCCTTTCAAGTCTTGCACAGTTGTACTCCTCCAGAGGAATCAGAATAAATGGATTTCAGAAAAACCCTCTAAATCAGGACCATTGATACAAGACTAAAAGGTTGCTAAAAGAAAACCCTAGTAAATTAAAGATTTATAACCCAGGAGTCCAATTCAGTACAGGTCTATTTCTTTAAGAGCTCTTTATAGGTGAAGTTCTCTTTTGGACCCAATCTGCTTTGTTGGGCATAACAGCTCATAAGTACTGAGTACAACAGAGGCTTTTGGTAAACACTTTTTCATAGAAAAATTCTCCCTGCCTCCCAAATATTATTCTTTAATTAAATAAGGTACGCCTGTTTGAAAGGTTGTATTGGCGTGTGATTCTCTGAAGGTGAAATTGAAGTGCCATACAGGGTACATAACTGTTGGCTTTGACACAGCGGTAATTTGCTTGAATTCTTGCCATGTTCTTTCCACTTTATTTCCACTTCATGTCACTGTCTGTTAGGGAAATACTTTTTTTGTTTTGTTTTTTTTTTATTAAAGACATAATGCAAGTTCTAAAAAGACGCACTCAAAGTGGATGTTACCAGAACACATTGTTATGCTTGAAATACACAAGTAAGTCAAATCAGTATTTGAAAACTACATCTTTGTCATCTTCACTGGTATGCTCTTAGTACTTCATGTTACCCTTGAGAAACTCAAAGCAGCTACAACAGCAACCTAAGTTATTTCAGTAAAAGTATGTACTTACAAACCAACACAAAATGTTTAAAAATTTGAATACCTGAGAATTTCAATTCACGACATTGAGACTGAGTAACTTGGCATAACAGATTATTTTTGAAAATCAGTATTTGGCATCCTATTTTTTTTTTCCCCCTCCATCTAATTTTCATAATCATCTGATGCTGGAGGGTGATGCAGCTTCATTTTTGCGTGACTGCTCTCTCTTGCTGCTCTTAATGGTTGCATCAAACTGACCTGTAGATGAATGCTGTGCTATTCCACTTCTTCCAGAGTTTAAATTGGGAAACTGTGCATCTTATATAGGCTTTAATGGTTCATGTCTGCAGGTTTCCTTTCCATACAAGCAGAATGCATAGGAAAGTTGGAAGGAATCATGATATGGATGAGGCACATGTAGATGTGGAATTCTTCCAGACCCCCTGCCCTGACCTGCTCTAAAATTATGCTATTGAGAACAGAGAGAGGTAAACCTTCCAGAGAATGGTTTGTTTAATGTGAATTATAACAGGATTTGTGAGCTACCTTCTACACATAAGACATGGGCATGGGAACTGTTCTTACAGGGGCTGTTGTACTCAAATGAGCTGAGGAAGTGCAAACTAGATTTTCTACTTTTGCTGTACAGTGACATGAAGCAATAATTCGCATGATTAGATTTACAGTGTTTTGTAAGCGTGTGTTCATTCTGAGTCAAAGAAATTTGTTTTATTTGTGTCATTGCAAGGCAAAGTCTAAGTCTCACCCTGAAATATTTGTATTTGTGACAATTCCTTTAGGGTAGTGCCTCTATTACCACTACATAATGTTCATACTACAGAAGGTGGGTGTGTAGCAAAGATGTTTCTGTCTCTAGCTTCCTTCAAAGGTACCAAGGAATCAAAGTGACCCAAGAATACCACCAAAGAGATGGTGTTTCTGTGGACTTAGTCTTGGTGCCACTTTAAGATGTGGGCTGTGCCATTATCTGGAGTGTGTCTGATAATTTTCTCACAAAACTTTACTGGAAGAGAAATGTAGCATTAGCTTCCTTTCAGGCCCTTCGAGATCTGCCATGAGTCACCTTTAGCAAAGAAACAGCAACTCTGGAAATCCTCCATCTGCAAGGAATGTTACCTGAGCACTTCTTGTAACAACTAAGCAATCTGAAACATACTCATTATATCCTCCTTTACTCTGTACACTCACGCAATGACCATGCTCCATCAGACATACAAAGCTTCTCCATTTTCATTAATATAGCTCTTTATGCACAGTTTAGTGGAATTTGTACAACAAATTCCCTCTCCCACAGTAGGTTTTCATCATTGTCATATTCTCCATAGCTTTAATTATTTATAACCCACCAGGATTTGTTCTTTGAAGACAGAAGCTTTTACAGAGGTCTGTCTACTTAATTAAATACAATTAATAGAATCATAAAATCATAGAATCATAGAATGGTTAGAGTTGGAAGGGACCTTTAAAGATCATCTAGTTCCAACCCCCCTGCCATGGGCAGGGACACCTCCTACTAGACCAGGTTGTTCAAAGCCCTGTCCAGCCTGGCCTTGAACACTTCCAGGGTTGGGGCATCCACAGCTTCTCTGGGAACCTGTTCCAGTGTCTCACCACCCTCAGAGTAAAGAATTTCTTCCTAATGTCTAATCTAAGTTTCCCCTCTTTCAGTTTAAAACCGTTACACCTCGTCCTATTGCTACACTCCCTCATATGGAGTCCCTTCCCGTCTTTCCTGTACCCTTTAGGTACTGGAAGGCTGCAATAAGGTCTCCCTGAAGCCTTCTCTTCTCCAGGCTGAACAACCCCAACTCTCTCAGCCTGTCCTCATAGGAGAGGTGCTCCAGCCCTCTGATCATCTTCATGGCCCTCCTCTGGACCCGTTCTAAGAGGTCCATGTCCTTCTTATGTTGGGGGCCGGGGGCCCCAGAGCTGGACACAGTACTCCAGGCAGGGTCTCAATTAAGCATACTTTATGGAGAAATCAAGGCTACAGGAGAGCAGGATAAAACGTATTTCCTGTAAAATGTGGGTGAAGAGTTTACTCATAACATGGATTGTTTCTATAAAAAGTCCTTAGAGTTATGCCTGTGGTGAAAAAAAAATATGCTAATTATATTGATTTTAACTGTAGCTTGTTATTATTAAAAAACTACATGACAATCAAGTTCATGCTTTTGAAGCAACGTGTTCTCCCCTCTAAAAGCAGTGATCTGATTTAGCAATTAGATCAGTTGGTTGCTAGAATCTGCTTGTTTCCCAAACCAGACCTTAGTAGTCAAAGATTATTAAAAAGTCTGTTTAAAATATAATCATCAATCACAAATCAATCACATGCTCTATTTGATAGCAAAATAACCTTTTGAATGTGAAAAGAAAATTATATAAAGTTGGAAAGTAATGAAAAGAACAATTCTAATGTAGGTGAGTTTTGAATAGCCTTTAGATCAGTAAAAGATGATATAATTTCAGAATTATCTGAGGATCACTATGACACTTCTGCACATTGATTAATTTGCGGATCATGGTCTGGGAGACGCTGGTCTGACAGATTAAACTACTTTTAAAATAAGTATTTACCTACACAAAAGGCAACTGTTTTCTTGAGAACAGTAATGTTATCACTGAAAGTGCAAAGAACTTGCAGGCATTTTGCAGCAGGGTGAAGGCCATTTAAAAAATTTGAAGATCTTTTAATTACGTCTATGGAAATTCAACATATTCCTCACCAAGCTGTAATTTAATAAGGCTAAACATATTTATATTTGATAGAATTAGGCAGCTTATAAAATATAATTTTGATAGTATCCCTGAAGTTTTATGAAACTTACTCTGCAGTCATAGAGTGCCATATTTCTAGCTGTTGTGCCATTTGCTTATTTGAACACAAGCAAAAAGCATAGCAGTTTTTGCCCACTTATCTTTGAATGTGTTTCCAGTCATTCTACATTAATATCATATAAACTAGAAAAGATATTACTTTTTACTGAAGAAAGAAAATACTATGTTTTGGAATTATTTTTTTGTTTCTGAGAATGACTGAAAAAGAGGCAAATTCCCTTGGAGGAATCCTGCCACTTAAAGTAGATGTCATTTTTGATAAAGCCAGTAGGCATTTTGCTTATATGTAGAAATTTCACAGATAACTATCCACTTTCTTATTAAAAAAAAGGAATTTAAAACCAGTCTTCTGATTTTAAAACTTAAATAAGTTTTACTTATTTAACAGTTGTCCAAAAATTGTGCATACCAGTGATGTTCCTTTGTGTCATGTAGAAAATATTAAGGATTTTAAATATTGTGTTGCTTTTTTAACACACAGAGTAAGAAGTCCAATATTTAGTAGCTCACTTTTGACCACCATGACATGGCAACCACCTGACATGATGAATACATTACATTGAACCTCTGACCAGACCATGACAAATGATCAAGTTAAAATGGTTTAAGTATTGATGAGTGAAGCTTACCTATTTTACTTAATATCGTACGTACAGACATAAAACTTAAAATAAAAAGGATTGGGCATTGTCCATTCAAGGATTCATAACATTCATCACAGACATTTGACCCTCACTTTGTACGTCTTACAGTAACATTCAGAGCTGCTTCAATCTAGTTTGTGTTATCATTAAAATAAGATTAAGAAAAACAATACATTCTTGGTCAGTTTGTGTATATGTAGACATTATTGCAACTTCACTCAGAAAAGCTTTTCTTTCTTGTTAAGTAATACCTGCATTTTTGAATATTGTTTTTAATTTAACAGATTTCAACAAGAATAGTTATTTTTGTTTAAATTCTTTGAAGGAAAGAATTACTTCTGACACAAATTGAAAACTAAAATGCTTTAGCTACAAAACCATCCATTGAGAATTGTAACTGTTTCCTGGGATGTGTGTGTCTTTTGTAGAATGTTTCATCATCTGCTTTCAAATACAGAATGAGCCTTAAGTTCAGAGAAACACTCTTGAGGTATGCATAGCTCCCTTTGCTGCCTGCCTGTTGACTGATGGGTAGTTTGAGTCCATTCTCCAGATGGTTCTCAAAAGAGTTGGGAACGGATGTCTCTGTAGAGCGCAGACAGTTATCCTAGCACACCATATTACATCAGAATGCACACAGACTCACATGCTATGTCTCCTATGGCGTGACTTCTTCATCAACAGCTATAAGTTACATCAAATTAACTGTATGTCTACTGCAAATAAAGAAAGATACTGCTGAGTGAGATTTCACCAGATTTCGTGAATCGCAGAAGGGAAGTTCAGGTTCTGCTGCTGCCTCTGGTGTGCTGGTGCTAGCCCTTCATAATGTTAGGTCAGGACCTTCTTTTCTGTTTTCGTCTCTCAACATTCCTATACCACCAGTCACTTTTTATAAGCTCCTAATTAATATACATAACTACTTTCTTCTGTCCATTCAGGGATTCATAACATTCATCACAGACATTTGACCCGCACTTCATAAGTCTTACAGTAACATTCAGAGCTGCTTCAATCTAGTTTGTGTTATCATTAAAATAAGTTTAAGAAAAACAATACATTCTTGGTCACAAGCTCAGTTATTCACTGATTTCTCTCTACCAACTTCTCCGGCTAGATATTTCACGAGGAAATTTGCAGTTTCTGATATGTTGTAGCAGCTTTCAGGAAACTTTCACAGAAGATGCCTTTTTTCCTGAACTTAATTTCCCACTTAGTACTACATGACACTCAAATACAATGCTCTGCTAAAATCTGCAGAGTATGGATATGTATTTTCAACTGTCATGGGTCCTAGGAAATGTAATTTCATTCTCTCATATTTGTATCTACCTCTGTGAGGCCACATCTGTTTAGGCTTGTTCTATGATCCAGCAGCCTTTGAACGAAAGTTTCCTGAAAGTTGGGTGTCTCATGGTACTATTTTCCTGTATTTTTTTAGAATAGAATCGGATAGAATAGAACAGAAGAGTTTTTAGTTGGAAGGGACCTACAATGATCATCTAGTCCAACTGCCAATTTAGCTTCCATTTCATCTTCTCTCTATTTAATAGCAAGTTTGTTTTTCATACACATATATATTTATTCATATATGTGAAATTATTTTGTATATATATATGTATACATTGTGGAATGATGTTCTGGTTTATTTAAGCATCTAGGCGTGTGCTCAAATTCTGTTGACTTTACATTAAGAATATGGGATAAAAATGTAAAAAGCACCTCAAATGTTTATTTTTCATGCATGGACGAATGAACTATATATGACCATTAAAGCTACAATATCTCTGGATTGGGTAGTGGTAGATATGTACAGACAGCAGTGCTCACAATTTTCATGAGTAAATTCTAGTAGCAAACTCATATCCAGACTCTTTAAGGAATGTATGAAGCCCTGAGACATTCCCTGTACTCATGCAAGGTTGTGGTTTCTTATACAGAGCGTGGAGAACGGGTGGTGCCTATAAGAAGACTGATTTGGGCCCTACATGTTTTATCTGCATATATATTAGTGTTATTAAATTCTATTTCATTATCTCTAAATGGGTTATGACATACCTTATGAGTGTATCTGTATTATTCAGTAAATTCCTTGCATAAAAATCAATTCTCAATAAAAATTTGAACAATATTTTCCCCTCAACACTGAGGTTTAGAAGAAAACATTGCAAACCTGCACATCATCGATCTTCTTAATAGAGACTGTTCTTTGGAGTGATACCAGTGTCTTAATAAATTGCAAATGCATATAGTTAAGTTAAATAAAATATTTCCAGTGTGCAGTAATCTGGCTGTAAACAGTACCCTATTCTTATAAATCAGCCCTAATATTCATGGCATTTTCATTAATGTACTTATAATAAATATAGTAAGGGAGACATAAACACATTAATAATACACGTTACACTTAATAGCTTTTGCCCTTGGAAATTCTTATCTAGCTCCTACGAAAGTCAATGGAAAACCTGCACTTGAATGCATTTGAAGAAAACTTGAGCCAATTTATCAACAAGCACATTCAAGATAAAAGAGTTAAACTGCTGAACTACTGCACTTCCTACTCTTCACTGCCTTTTGTTTCAATACTGTGACAGATCAGTTCTTGTTGCAGGTGTTAAGTAAAAATAACAGGAGTAATACAATCTGTAATTCAGATGTGATATCTAATGAAGAATCATTTTTAAAAATACATAAATAGTAAGATTTTATTTCTTCAGTATGTTTCAGAGATGTGCACTAAAACACAATGAAAATATCTATATCAAATTACTTTCACCAGCCTAATGCAGCTGTATTTGGTGTCTGCCCTGTTAAAAAAAAAAAAAAAAAAATCACATTTATTTTAGCACAAGATCTGAACTAATTTTTTCTTAGTTTGCTATGAAAGCTTAAGTTCCTTTTTGCAAGCAATGATCTCTATATGTGCACACACACACATGTTCACAAATATGGTTTAGCAGGATAGACTCAATATTCATAAGGATATTGCATAGCCTCCCGCATTTATTTCTATAACATTTAACTTTTTGTAAGAACTATTAAGAGAATTTCTTAATAGGAATGTGTACAATTAGACAAGATGGATTAAAAGTTATAGTAGTTAAGAGCTACTTAGATGTTCAGTAAGTGCTAAGGCATTTTACGAAAATTGCTTGGAAATTGCTGCCATTACCATGTCTTCATCAAGCCCAAAAAGGGACATTTTAATCGTATCTGCTTTTTCTTCATAAAGGGTTATCGCGACCAGCAGCAGTGTGACAAGGAGAAATTTCAAAAAGAAAATGTATCGCTTTTGAATAGAAAATGAGAGCTGGAAACCTGAGTAAAAGGCAACGTGATTTTTTTTTTTTCCCTGGGGGAAACCAGAGGAGCAAAGAAGACCAAACTCTAAACTCTTGTCAACTCTAAATTATTTTTTTTGGACCACATTTATGTTTATCTTGCCCTCTGAAAGCAGACAGAAAGATAGTCTTAGTCTCAATGATAGCTGCCTGAAGTAAGGAAACAAACAGTATAATATGATTCGTTTCATACCTCAGTGACCTTGAATAAGATGATAGACTATATAAATATAACGTAAATTTATTCCAGTGTCTGACACCTACTAATTCAAGTTTACTGGAGGAAGGGGGAATCATGTAAAAGAATATCTTTCGCTATCCCAAGGTAACAAGGAGAAACATGTTGAAGGAAGCACACCTAAGGAGTTTTGGTCTCAAGTATCAAATGACAACACCAGCAACAGAACTGTAAGCTCACACAAAGAATATGGACATCATAATAGGCCAGCAGAAATGTAAATAGCTCACAGTGATTGTTTGCATATGATTTTAAAGCATGCTAGAGAGCTTTTACTGCAGAAAGGAATATATTTGCTTATTTTTACAATGTGTAATTGCTTTAATAAGCACAAGCTCTGTCAGAAACGAACTTTTCAGCAAAAAACATGCTAAATGTATGTTAGAACATACTTATAAGTCTGTCTTGGCCAATTATGTAAACAAAAAATAGGTACATTTAAGAAGGGTATCACGATCATTTTTAGTAAGAGGGGACAAGGGGATAAAGCACTCATGAACATTAGCAAAAACAACAACAAAAAAAGAAGCCATTTAAAAATAAGTTACGTATTCACTTGCAGTGGATATACCTTCAAGTTGTAACCCATGATGTGAACCATATCTTATAGGAAGTACTATAGCAGGACCATGAGCCTTGCAAGAAGCTGGGCAAGTGCAGCAGTGACCAAACCTGAGATGACTTTGGAGCCCAATAACTCAACACAGCACACCACCTCTCCTAAGCACCCACCGTAACAGGTGGAACCCAAGTCATGGGTTGAATGGACTCTGGACATCTTATGGACGTTTTACAGGGGTGGCCCATAGACGGAGGGAATTATATCTGTGTATATATCAAAGGATGGGAAGGGGGAAGGTGGTTAATGAGGGTGTATTGGATAGTGAGAGACCCACTAACACAACGTAAATGGTATGGCAAAAAGGGTGGAGATTTTACTGGGTTTGCCCACGATGGAGTTAATTTTCTTTATAGCAGCCCGTATGGTGCTGTGTTTTGGATTTGTGACTAAAACACACCAATGGTTAACAACACACTGATGTTTTAGCTATTGTTGAACAGTGTTTGCACAGCATCAAGGCTTTCTCTGTTTCTCATGCTGCCCCCCTCAGCAAGTAGGGTGGTGGTGTGAAAGATGTTGGGAGGGGACACGGGCAGGACAACCGACCTAAACTTACCAAAGGGATGTTCTATGCTATATGACCTTGTGATCAGAATTAAAAGCTCAGGGAAATAAGGAGTAAGGGGTACATTTGGGGTTACGGCATTTGTCTTCCCAAGTAACCATCATGCACGCTGAGGCCCTGCTCTCCAGGTAGCAGTAAACATCTGCCTGCAGATGGGAAGTAGCAAATCACTCTCTACAATTACCTGAAAGGAGGTTGAAGAGGGGTGGGGGTCTGTCTCTTCTCCTAAGTAACAAGCAATAGGACAAGAGGAAATGGCCTCAAGTTGCACCAGGGGAGGTTTAGATTAGATATTAGGAAAACTTTCTTCACTGAAAGGGTTATCAAGCATTGGAACAGGCTACCCAGGGAAGTGATGGAATTGTCATCCCTGGAGGTATTTAAAAGATGGGTAGATGTAGTGCTTAGCAATATGGTTTAGTGACGGTTTTTGTCAGTAGTAGGTTGATGATTGGACTCAATGTTCTGAAAAGTCCCTTCCAACCTAGACAATTCTATGATTCTATGAATGCTGCTGTGCTTGCACGTGCAGCTTTCCTTCACTTATTAAGCTGTCTTTATCTTGACTCACAAGTTTTTTCTCCCCTTGCCCTTCTGATTCCCTCCCCTGTCCTGCTCAGGGAGGATGGGGGTCAGGGGCTGAGCAAGCAACTGGGTGGGGCTTAGCTGCGAGCCAGGGTTCACACACCATGGCACAGTACATACATTGTTAACTCAGTTTTGAAGTATGGAGAATTGTTTTCATAAATATACCATAATCCCAGAAGTTGTGTTACTTTGGTGTAGTATTTATTTCCAGGAAATCTGTGCAGTATTGTTGGGTGGGGTTTTGGAGTGGGAAGTTGCACGTGTAAAGATGTGAAGTCTCTTCCAGATGTTCTACCTGCTGCGGAAAGATGTTCTTCCATGACATTAACCTTATTGTTTTAATTAGCAATATTTTTTTCCCCATTTTCAGCAGTTGTTAAACTGATGCTGAGAGTAATTTTCCAATCTCTTTACAAGTGACATAAGGTTATGATGGAAAATACATTCAATTATCACTTTTTATATGGACTGTACAAGGAGACAGATGAATTTGAATGCTGACATGGAAAACATGCTGCTGCAGGAATAAACAAGCTCCAGCTTAAATGAAGTCAAGTATCATATGTGAATATTGACACTGCTTCTGAAAGAGCTTTTTGACCCTAAAATTATCAGACAAGACAAATAATAACAATCTGTATTATTAAAGGCATAAGAGAAAATGGAAGAAAGGTGGAGATGTAGTGGAGTTTACAGAGAAAAAGAAAACAATACATGAGACATTAATGTGAGATTATAATGTCAGATCTCTTTGTATTTACCTGCTACAGGTTTTACCATTCTACTAGTTTCTATGGGGAGTCATTGTATATTGAAAAGAATCTGGAGGTGAAAATTTGATACTCTTGAGTAACGTTGAAATAATTGAGAGAGGACTAAAAGTATTACATTGTCATTTCTGATGTCATTTTTAATTGGTTTATTCTTTACGCATGTATGGAAAAAAAAGTCTTTGTTAGAAGAAAGATAGATTATGTGAAAGTGCATGTGAAAAGCATTCACCCACTCTAGGAAACGTACTTTCTCTAGAAACACTCTTCTATCCTGCAAAAACATCCAGCTGTACAAACAGACTGATGATCTATGCAGCTATATCGTTTGTTTTCACCTCAATATGATGAATTACTATATTTATCATCTCTCTATACAACGGTTAAATTAAAAAGGAAAACAATTCTGTCATAACGTCCGAATTTGTGTAAAATGTAGTGATTTTGTTTGTTTGTTTTAATTCAGAAAATAGCTTCTTGATGCTGGTCTAGATTTAAATCTTATTAATAGGAAGAAACGAATACACCAAAGTCAAACGTAAAGATTGAATTACCTTGCTAAACCGCATCTCCCTCTCTACTGATATATCCATAATGAGTACATAATTTTAATACAATATATTCATCCTGTGTAAATGCTGTTTAGAGAAAATGTAAATGTACAGCATTAGTGGTTTTGTTCATAAAATATCAGTGAACTTTTTTTGTAATGTTACTGCATATTATTAGACATTGAAAAATAGGGAAAAATGCCACATAACAAGGAAAAGGTGTTCCAAATTTAATTGAGTGTTCTTACATTTCTAAAACTACACGTTTCCCTCGTGGTGAAAATTTTAACATGAAAACAGCACAGTACCTGTTAGACAGCAATGAAATATACAGGAACAGAAGAAGTGTATATCAATACTCCTCCAGAAGTGTCTTTGTCTTTAATCCTAAATGGATTATTCTGTACAAATTTGTCCAGCCAAATAAAAATTTCTAATTTCTGAGCCAAATAAAAGCTTCTAATTTCTATAGACTTTTGAGGATAAAAGTTTTGAAACTCTGTAGAAATATTGCTATTTTTGTTTTGAACTTCCTGCCTGTTAGTTTCAGTTGTGTCATCCGAAATTCTGCATAAGAAAATATCGTTCTTCATGCAAACCAAGATCTAGTAGACCTCTCTTAGCAGAGTGGAACCATGCTCTGCTAGTGTTTGTCCTTCTCTGTGAAAAAGTAATATTTATTCAAATCCCTTGTTTTGTACTTTTTACTTACTACTTTTCCACATTAAGACATTCCTCCTTTTCCTATGGCAACTTCCTTTTTGTAGGTCCCATTGATGAGGGATGCTGCTGAGTGTCTGCAGAAACCCACCACAGCAGCCAGCAACTAGACCCCCCACCTGCATCCTTGCTGGCGGACGGACACCTCCAGAGGGCACATCTCCCTGGATTATGTGGCCCGTTTTTACTTTCCCCAAGTCATACTTATCCAGGTGATTGTTACTTCTATTCTTTATAACATCTGCCACTAATTTACCAGTACTGGCATCTAATTTAGTTGTTCATAACTCCCTAGATGCTTCCTTGAACCCTTTTTAAACACTGATGTTATTAGAAGGAAGTAATACTGGCATTTTCCTCATTAAGCCTGGTAATTCTGTCCAGAGGGCATCTAAGTTACTTGTTGACATGGTTACTATGTTATTACAAGATATAATATTTACATTATAATAAAATTGCAATGTAAATTATACATGGCATATACAATACATAGCTGTAAGATTGCTTTAATATGTATCATCTCTTCTCTAATAGCATGATCTATATTGTTCATAATAGGTTTGTACCCTGTTATTTCTGTTTCACACTCAGTGCAACGTCTTGGTGGGAGATTATTCCTCCCATTTATTTCCTCGACTTTAGTTTTTAGATAGATACAGCTATTACTCTATTTTTAAGCAACTCTTGCCATACCTTTTCCACTTGAACCAAAGAAATGATTATGTGACCCAGGAAGGTGGAATAAGTGTGTTGCAGCCTGAACTTTGCCTATGTGAGCAAATCCTTTCAGTGCAGACAATAGTCAAGCAAAACTCTTTAATTTATGTAACTTTTAACAGGTGGGTAATACCAAGCCTTTTTGAAGTGTCTTATGTATTTGGCTAGACAAGGACAGTTGTGGTTTTTTCCCTACTTTAAAATGAGAGTAATAATATTTCCAATCTCACCAGGCTTTTATGTTACAGTAAATGAATGAATGTTTAATATACTCAGATGCTATAGTAAAATCCTGTCACCTTCTGGCTACAAATAGCCTGACTTGGAAAATATCATTTGCTAATTAATTTAATTAATACTTCCCTCAGGAAATTTGTACAATAAATCTTCCTTGATGCCATTGTGTGGCAAAAAGAGCCACTCTCTTGCGTATAATTTTTTACTTCATTAAAGGAAAGAATCATAAAGTACATGGTCAAATTGAGTAATTTGGAAGGCATTTCTGGATGTCCATGTGTCCAATACACGGACTGTCTTAAATCCATGTACTGGTTTTGGCTGCGATAGAGTTAATTTTCTTCAGAATATCTCATAAGGATACTATGTTTTGGATTTGTGACCAAAACAGTGTTGATAATACAGGCATGTTTTAGCTATTGCTGAGCAGTGGTTGCACAGAGGCAAGGCTTTCTCTGTTTCTCACTCCAACCCACCAGTGAGGGGGCTGGGGATGCACAAGAATTTGAGAGAGGACAGAGCTGGGACAGCTGACCCCAACTGACAAATGGGAGATCCCATACCATATGACGTCATGCTCAGCAAGTGAAGTTGGGGGAAGAAGAATGAAGGTGGGGGATGTTCAGAGTTATGGTGTTTGTCTTTCCAAGTAATCGTTACGTGCGATGGAGCCCTGCTTTCCTGGAGATGGCTGAACACCTGCCTGCTAATGGGAAGTAGTGAATGAATTCCTTATTTTTCTTTGCTTGCATGCACAGCTTTTGCTTTACCTATTAACCTTTCTTTATCTCAACGCACAAGTTTTTGCACTCTTGTCCTTCCGATTGTCTCCCCCATCCCACCAGGGAAGTGTGAGCAGGCGGCTGTGGGGCTGAGCTGCCCACCGGGGTAAAACCATGACAATCTATTTGGAAGAAAGCAAGGAAGAGAGATACAAATCTTCACTAGTCCTCAGCAAGTGATCAGTTTATAGTGTTTTGCCAGCAGTTGTCCTGATGAAATATCAAGAAAACAGGTTGTGATATTTTTTAAAGACATTTTATTTGTCATCCACAACTATATGGTTTATAGGATTCACACAGGATTGTGATAGTTTTCACAGGGAAGCCATGAACATTCTTACTGTCTTGCTTATGAGAAAGGTAGCAAATACTGGTGTAATCAAATGTCAGAGGTTAATCTCAAGTCTTTTCTTTTTTTTTTTTTTTTTAATTTAGACTCACTCAGATCAAAAGCTTAGATCTATCCCAGTGACACATAAAATGAAAGTAAAATTGGGAATAAAAAAGGAATTTGAAATGGAATTTAAACTTGTTCAGGTCCTATAGTTTACAATAGCCTCTCTTTAGATGCTCAGTATTTTAGATGCTGAAGTCTTTTTTTTTAATGCTGGAGCTCTGAAGTTTAGATAAAAGATTCCCTCCTAAGGAACAGGCTTTCTTCTCTTAATGAGCTATGAAGGACTGGACACTTTACAAAATGCATCTTCTTTATAAATAGCAGCAATGAAAGCTAAAGTCCTTTTCTTGCATAAAAATAATAATTCACATCCATGATGAAAGCAAATGTGATCGTAAGTCTCATCATTTGAGGCATATTCAACAGAGAGAGGGAATTGTTTAATTTTATTGTATTAAGCGCTGATTGACTTAATTTTGAACACTGCAGAGTTTTGATGGACTGTTTTCAAGAACAATTAACTCGTACTGAAACAAGAAATTGCTTCAAGGATCATCAAGAGAAAGAAGAGTACACATAATAAAAGAAGAGCAGGTGGGCACCAGTATGTTGCAGAGGGACTTGATTATTGTGTATACATACGATGGTAAGAATGTGACGCAAACCCCAGGGAGGAAGAAGACGAAAGTCATGTTGGCACAAAAAGAGGTGGATAGAAACTATGATAAATAACTTCTGTTTGGACATTAGCAGGAAACCCCTAGAAAGTAAAGTGGCATGTTTTTGAAGATTTAATCAAATCAGAAGGTCACAGAGAATCATAGAATCATAG
>VYZM01012359.1:8720-41128 GCA_013398915.1 Dromas ardeola
ATACTGAAAAATAAGTGATAGTCTGAATAACAAAGTCCTGCCAAAATTCAGCTACTGAAGTTTGATGACTTTTCCATGAGTACATGTTAATTCCTGGAATTAATTCCTGATGGTTCTTTTGCCTCTAATGGTGGTTCCTTTTATCTCCAGATAATTTGGTACCGTGCCTACCTGCTGTAACTTACTTCTGTAGACTGTATAAATGCCTGTTTTGTATAGTTTAAAGTGTGTTCTGTGGGGTGCAGGATCTCTTAGTTACATGTGCTCAGTATTGTGGCAGCACTATCCTATCCAGGAATACAGCAAAAGTAAGTTAACTTAAGAGAAAACTGTTTGCTAAGGTTTTACCTACTTCCCTTTTTCACTGCTCAGCAGTCAGGAAGATGCTTCCATGAGTAACTCTTACTGAATCTCCTTGCTGAGGTCTCTTTGCCATGAAATGTCAGAGAATGGAGGGGAGGGCATTGTGAAAAATCTACTGCTTAGTCAGGATGTATATATAAACCACAGAACGTTTTCCAAATCAAATTTGGATTTGAGGCTTAGCATAAAATCAGGGCACAAAATAACTACGCTCTGTGCAGAAAATGTTAATAGAAAAAGTCAGGATTACAGTAATGCGTTTTGTGTGGTCTTTGGTGAGTAGAGAACAGCAGAAGGGCATGTGGCAGGACTGTCCCGCTTGTGTTTTTGCTTCTACTGCTGTGAAAAGCATTTTCAATACTTGCATAATTTAGAGCATGACATTATGATTTTCAAAGCTTCAAACTGGAGTAAAGCATTTACATAATCTAATTAAATCATGTAAATGTTTTATGATAATATTCAAGTAAGTACAAAACTTGTTCTGCAGATGCATCCCATTCTTAGACCATTGGGGAAACCCAATTTGCACATGCAGATGTATGTTTCTAACCCTGAATGCTCTGGGAGGTCAACAGGGTACTTACTGAATGCTCTGTTCTTAGTGTAACCTCCGAAGCCTGCTTCGCAGAGCATCATCTTTCCGAGAAGCTTGAAGGTAGGCTGGTACCGGAGGGAAAGGCAAAGCAGATTTAAAAGGCTACTTGCGACCTCTTATAATTTGAATGAAAGCGATGCTACTGCAGTATGTAATAAATTGCTTCCATTTCAGTGAACATTAAAATAATCCCTTGGTGACCCTCTTAGCAGCGGCCCTGCCACATGTAGTATCAGATCTCACAAAGCATGCATCGTACTTGGATGGGAAGCTACCAGGGGAAGCCCCACAAATCCTCCTGGTGACTGTTGGGTTTGTTTTTGCCTCTGGCTGCACTAACTCACAAAATATTGGAAGCACTTGGCCAGCATCCATGATGAGAGATGCTGTCTTCTAGTGGGATTATTTAAATAATATTTTTTTATCAGCACATTCTCACTAAGCTGTCTTCAATAGTAGTTCTTAGTGAATCCTGTCTTTGCTAGGCCACTACTACAAAAAGCAAGTGAATTACATCCTAATTTTCCAAATGTAGACAAGCTAATGCTAAGCTCGTACTAACGACGTTCTTTTAGGAAGTATAGCATTGCTTTGCTAAAATGAATTCAGGTAATTGGCAGAGGTTCTTCAAGACCACATCCCTCTCTGTTTTAAATAAGCTCATTGCCATTGACTTTTATCAGTGCCACGCTGATTTACTCTAACTGATGACAGAAATGTGTGTGTATACACTGCCAGGTGTTCTGTGCTTTCACAGTAATTATAATGGTTAGGAAGCACTTGGACATTATCTGTGCCAGGCTGCTGATGGAACCCGTGTGCTGTTAGAAACATAGGGCTGACTGCACACACAGTGTTGACCTGCTTTGTGCATACTGTGACTGTGGTGAGACCAGCAGCTCTGATTTTTATCTGAAAGTGTGGATGTTTTAGGGAAGGCCTGGATTTAACATGCGTTTAAATCTGGGGTTTCTATTATTTACTGTTACGGTACATAATAATATCCAAAGTTTGTAAATTAGTTTGGAGCTCAGTGGTATGGAAAGCTCTGAATATGTGAAAGTCACTGCTGAAGTAGCTCACAGAAAGGTGAAATACATCAGTAGTGAATTAAGTCTTCGCTAATTAGACATAGAAATCTAATTACTTTGCAAATTTTTCATCTAATTTTTAAGGGAGTGAAGCTAGTGTAAATTTAAAATGGAAGCAGAGATGTTCAGCACATAGTGTTAACCGCCAAGGAGAACAACACAGTGACCTTATTTGCAGCTGCACATGCATCATGTGTAGGAATGCCTGTCATAGCCATAATGATTTAACATCAGGGCAGGCCAATATTTCTTGGTTCTTCCTCCGCAGTGTAGGCAGTTTCCTTTATAGGTGGAATGGGAAGCTGTAGGTGTTTCTGGTGAAAAATGGTAATGCTGGAGAGGTGCCCTTTACTACAAATCCAGCACCGTTTGCTTTAGTTCACCGCCTGAAAAAGAATTTGCAAAGTCACAGCCCAGGGAATGAAGTCACAGCTGGGTGAAGTTTAAGTTTTGGCATGGTTGTATTCTGCTTTTTTGGCTTACTCAGCTGTTGATTATACAGTGTTTAAGCATAGTAGGTGACATTGGGGAATTTTAAAGCTGCTGAATTTTTTTTTAAGGAGCCAAGACTATTTCATTGCAGAAAAGAATGCTTTTAGTTTAAAATCTGCAGTATTTTGGTCATAGTAGATACTTTACATTTAGACATGAAAGCTCGTCGAGCTAAGTTTGATTCCAAACACTAAGACATTTACCTTGGTGCAGCTATTCATAATTAAGGCATTTTGTAAGAGTACAAGTATTAACTGCCACTAAATACCCTATGTGAATTGCTGTTAATAGTTCCATAATAAAATCCCTTTCAATTACCTCTCAATACTATACCGACTTTGAGCCTGATATATCACCTATTTAAACTCTACTGAAGGATCTCAGGTGGCAGTCTTTAAAAATGTGTGGGCACTTACCCATCAGGCTTTGTAAGCACCTGATCCACAAGCATCCGCGGTCACTGGATCACTTCTGAAGTCCACAGCTGCTCTGTTTAACCCTTCATGGTTTATACTCCTATCACTGCTCACCTGAGGCATCCACACTTCAACAGGAGGCAGAGAATTTAAATCAGCTTTTTTTAATTGCTAAAAATTTAGGTTGCAGATTGGTGGTGTTTGTAAATTCTTGTTTCCGAATTATTGTAATTTTTGAGAAGAGTTTGATCTGAAAAGTTGGGGAGAGGGTAGAATAAATGGAAGAACAGCTAAGACAAACTTTAATCCTCTCTCCGCACCTACAGAAGACTTTTTCAACCTTAGCAATATCCTCAGATGTATATTAACTGCCTCTGCAACTACGAGATGCAGCTCATAAACCAGGATTATTTTAAGAGGAATAAATGCTGAGGAGTAAAATGAACAGTGAGGAGTCTTTCTCTGTTTCTCACAATGCGTCCAGTGAAAATACAAGGTAGCAAGTTTAAAAAAAATAATGCTTTTTCTCATAGCGGGTAATTTTCTTGATGGAATTCACCACTGATGGAGTGAAAACCAAAGGAAGGAATCTGAAAGAGGCATAGGCATGTTGATGGACGGTAGTTTCAAGGACGGCTATTTTAATATCTAGTCCCACGCAACTTTTGCCTCCAAGGTCTTTACTGTGGATTGCTGGGAACTGAACAGGTGATATGGCTGAACTGGCCAAGGTCTTTCATTCTCTTGAAGCACGGCCGGTCATGGAGGTCGGGTACAGGTTAGATGTCTTTGATATGATACAGTGCAGCGATTCTCTGTCTTCCTTAGGAATGCAGTCTGACCTCCATAAATAACCATTTCCTTACTTAGAACTATGCTCTTTTCCACATTTTAAATAATAATTTTTGAGAGACTTATTAAATGTCTTAAATACATGTATGTATTTGAATCATGAAACTATATAACCCTGTCTGGGGCATGTATGAAAACTGCCATCACTGTATAAGTGCCGTCAGGGGAGCCTGATGCAAAGCTCTTTGATGATGAGGAATCCTTTGCTGTGGCTGCAGTAGTTGTTAGGTTAGTTACAATATTTGTAGAATAGTTACGTGCCTTCTACGAAGGTGTACAAGCTGAGGTTTGCACTTCGTGAATCCATGAAACTAGGTAGATTTGTGTTTAAGTTTTTGGAGAATCATCATTAATATTGTCCGTTTAAATAGAAAAGAATGCCTAACCAAATACTAATACTGAGAGAGAGTACTAATTTTTTTCCTGTATTTTAGCATATTTCATAACAAAAATCTTAAGGTTGTGCCTTGCTAAAATTTAGAAAATTAATCTTAAATATCCTACACAGCAAAAGGCAATCTTTCTCAGTATTCAGTGTTTTTGTTGATTTCAGTTTAAAAAAAAATTTAAAATCTGAACTTGGTTTAAGATTTTTTTTTTTTATTACTTTTTTTTTTAGTATAAAGCAAAAACTTCTACAGCATGGGGGATAGAAATTCTCCTTTTGGTGCAGAGCCGTGAGATTCCATTACTCTGAATTCAAAACCAGCTCAACGAAGGTTGTTCACACTTGGGGTGGGAGCGGGGGAAGAGGGAAGAAGCTTTTTTACTAAGCAGCAACAGCATTAAAAGTGTTATTCTTTTCTAATCTAAAGTGGGAGAAACTTTTATTGCCGCATCATATTATTGATCCTGTTCTTTTCTAGATTGTGTGGGCTGTCATTGCAGCTTGTGAGCATTGAACACTTTCTGTGTTCAAACAGGAAGGACTCTGACAATCAAGTATAAAATATGAAAGATCTGACAGTTTTAAGCTCAACTTTAAAAGGATAGTAAAGTGATTTTAATGCTTTCTCTTGCTTTCTCCTCCATCTGCTCCAGTCCACCACTGAAGGTAACATGTTTACTTCTCATAAGAATATGGTCCCTGTTGCAAGTGAACAAACTTGGGGTTTAATTTAATTTCCTAGTCTTTGTCTGACATTTAACTGACATTTTGATGGGGCAAGAAGAATTCAGCTGAGTCTTAACCCAAAAAATTAAAGTGAACCCAATTATAGTGTTGCTGACTGTGTACCTGCAACTGCTTAAAAGAGTGAAGAAGCTACATGGAAATATTGCAAGAAATTTGAATATCATAGCAGTACTTGATAACTCTCAAAAATTTTTGGAGGAAAGCATAAATTGAGTTGTATTAAAAAATTTCTGTGATTCTTCAGCTCTGGTTTGTTGGCCCCAATCATTTTTTTTTAACTATGACAAATCCAAAATGTAAAAAGAACTAACTCAATCACATTATTGACATAGTCTGTATTTGCCTTTATACATTGTTCCCAGCATAAGAGAGCCTGGTTGCCAAATAAAATGTAGCTCTGTCTTCCTAGAGACTGGCTTCGGTTCATTCAGTACTTTTTCAGAAGTTTTTGATACATTTGTTAATGCAACCTTGGCGCGTTCATTACAGCTTTTTAGCATGTTCACTGCTTTTTCTCTTGCTGCTATCTTAAAAGATGGTTTTAACAAATACCCCAGTTAGTGTCACTGACAGCAGACTTAACACGAATAAAACAAGAGGGCATGGTCTAATCTTCAACAAGCCCTGAGTCTAACATGACTCTTCTCTTGTCCTTGATCAAACTGATTGGCATGTTATTCTAGTTGGCCTTAGCTTAAAATGATAACTGTATATTTTTCTTGTATCTTGGGAATGCTCTGGGCCCTGTTAATCTTGGTATTTTGAATATAGAATCCATTTTGTCTTCTACAACTACAGTGTCTGTACACATAACACAATTAATTTTACTTGCATAATATACAACTGTAAGAGAGAGAAAGAAGGATGCCCTTTGTAATAACAGGAAACAAAGGCAGAAGGTGATCACTGAAGTGATTTACTCAGGTAAATTGAGCAGAAGGTGACTGTGGATGTTCCTGAAAATGTACCCGAGGGTCTTGAGATTCTGTCCAGAAACTCAGTTTTTAGGTCATCCTTTTTAGCATTCTAGAAACATTACATTCTGTTGATATTTATTAATAGCATCATGATTCAGGAAAACACTTGTTGGTACAGTTTTTTGTTAGATAAACATATAATTGGAAGAAAGTAGTTAGGTGATTAGTTACTTTTAAATGTCTGAATCAGTTCAGTGGCCAAGATCATGTCCTCAAGAACATCCTTACCAAAGCAAAATGTCTGTTTAGAGAAGGAAGCAAGCTGTCTCCTGTGCTCCATACCTGGTTGTAGGTCGTGGAGCTGTTTGCCATGCTCTGTGGTCACAGTCCCATCAGTTTTTCTTTCACGCTTGGAGAACACAAAGATCGGCTCAAGTGAATAGAAGAATGGCAATGCATTATAAGAATAAAATCTCTTCACTGTAATTCAGAATTAAATAGTCTTTCGTGATCTACTCTTGCAAAGTATGGTCAGTTCCTGCTCCATTGTGATGGCATGTGATCTTAAGTGTTGGGAAGGGAGTTTAATTAAAAAAAAAAAAAAAAGACTTCAGTGCATCTGGCAATGGAAAAAAATTAATTTTGTTTAATTTTTAATCAGACAGCCTGAGACAACCACTGAGCACTACTTGACAATTAGAATACTAATGAACTGCACACTGGGTTAGCCTGTTTTTAAAGGACAGCAAACAATGCACTCAGACTTTCGGGATTCTATTTCGTTCCAGTCAAGTCTTCACATGTTTACCTTCTCACTGTAAGAATTCAGGAAATGTTTGCCTTGTCTTCTTTAAAAATCCTACCCCATGGTTAATTATTTTTCAAATGCAAAAAGCACAGAAAGTGGTAAGTGGCTTTCTTGAAAGCATTCTTCAAAAATATATAAACAATGTAAAACATTAATCTCCACTGTTTGGCACACCTTCAGTGCCTTAAGTGTGTTCTTTTTGTTTGTTTGTTTGTTTTCATTCTTCCTCTAGCATATTTGCAACTCTCTACCATTCTTCTAACAGTTTGAAGTCTTTGGTTTTCATGCTTTCTATAGATATTGTAGTTATTGCTCTACAGCACGCAATTTCACAAAAGATAGTCAGGTTGAAGGAAGAAATAAATTGCCCATGCCTAAGGTGTTTATTTCTTATAACCTTTATAATCAGCTATCTGTAGCAAGGCTGAATATAGTAGGAAATGCTTAATGAATTCAGATGAGTTCTGAAACATAAATTAAGTAGCCTAACCATCCATAGGTGCCATGTCATACCAGCCTCACTGTGAAATGGATATTTTATTGCCCCCTCTGTGTCACATTGTCAAGCAGAATGATATAATTATACCCTTGCTGGGATGAAGGATGCACACTAGCTCACATTGGACTCTCTTCCAGTTCCAGCTTTAAAAGTTTGTGGAAGCTGTAGCTGACTGTTCTGGGATGTACTCACTCCTTTTGGATGTCATCCTTTTGTTTGCTCTTCCAGCATGTGGCTGCCGAAGTCTGAACTCTGGCGCTTCCCTGCAGCCCTGACCCAAGGCTTGGCTCTTGGCACATTGGGTGTTGAGGCAATGTCTGGGGCAGATGTTTGCTGACCGTGGCAAAACAGCTTAGGGGGGGCTGACAGCTCGGTGTAGTCCAAGGTCCCCAAAAAGCCAGGCTTGCTGCATCTCCTCTCGGTAGTTGAGGTGAGGCCATTATCACTAAGAGGAGGGAGGCCAGCATTACCCAAAATAGAGCTGTTGGCCTGCAGCCCTCGTGCTTCCATGGGGGAGCAGAGCATCAACCCTGACTCTTTAGGGCTTTTAGTCCCCTTTTCAACTAGCTCTTCAGTCTCCCCTCCTTCTCTCCTCACAGCAGGAGCTGTCAGCAACCAGCACCTCAGGCTTGCGAGGCAACACTCAGTTCTTCCTGCGCTGCTGAGCTCTGCAGATTCCTGGTTTACCCTGATCCATGGACTCACTGCCCTGCATTTGCAATATCAGTTTGGTCCCATTCCAGCTCTGAAGCTGTTCCTGTGGAAGGCAGAGCCAACTCTAAAGTAGGGAATACTACTTTGAACCTAACTGGTTCGAAAGGACACCAGCTAGGGATGGAAATACAAAACAAGCTGATGGGTCCCACCTTACGCAGGAGTTATACTATTGCTGTTGAGAAAGAGGCAAGCCTGAACTTATAATGACGTGAGTAAACTTTGGTTCCAATACCTAGCAAACCAGCTGAAGCCCAGATCATCCGGGTCAAACTGGGATATACCAAGCCAACAGCTGTCAGTCTTCAAGGAGCGGTTTGCTCACTGGTTGTGAATTTGCTTATCAGACAATGTATAGGGAAGTTTTCTGTTAAGAAAGGGCTGCTTAAATGTGATTTCTTTGTAAGATTGTTTCAATCTTGTCTCTACTTTGCAAAAAAAATGTGGAAAATTCTGATCCATGTCCTCATTCTGATGTTTTTTCCATAATACTGTGCTGAACTAAAAAAAAATTAGTTAATGAAAGCAAGAGTTTTGATTTCTACAGTTTTCTGTAAAACCTAAAAATTGAACAAAAGAGTTGAAATCAAACCTCAAAATTAAATTTGTTTAAAAAACACAGGTCAATTTCTATCATGCCAGTATGTAAAAACAATCTGCCTTATATCTTTCTGCATAATGTTCCTCCACTAAAAAACATAAATTTAAGAGCTTATATTGTCTTACATATGCATTCCTCATATCAAGGGGTTGAATTTCTGTTAGGATTTTTCCTTATATGATTCCTGATTATGGGGACTATCATTGGTTTTCCTGTTTTTTGGAATGCACAAAAACATCTGTCTTTGTGGACTGAGGGAGAATTGGCAAGGGGGACTTTTACTGTAGATTGAGAGTTTGTATTTCAAGAGAAGATGCATTTTTAACGGTTTGGTGTGGAATCCAGGTTGTGTGGTAAAATATGTATGTATCAGTAGAAGCCCTTATTCTTTGGATGCCCATAAAAGCTTTCTTACTTTGATGAGATAGTTAACATTGTATTTTAGTGTTTTGTTTTGTTTTTCCCCAGCTGACATTACTTCAGGAATAGAAAGTTATGTAAGCAGTCATTGTACAGTAACAGTGTTATGTACAGCTAGGTAAATTCTCATGAAGTGCGGAATAGCTGTTGTTTTCTTTTAGTTTTATATACTAAACAATTAAAAAACTAACAGTTAACCAAGAGAGACAGAATATTACCCGATTAGGGTAAGTAGGAATATAGGAGCAGTTGGCCATGTGTTGGAAATAAAACTCTGCCTCACTTAAACTGCCAGTACCAGTAAAAGAACACCACTGTGTTTGAAGAACTATTTAATATGTAATACTAGGGAACTAAGATATTTAACTGAGGAACCTTTCTAAGATCTTACCTGGGATATGAACAATTCAGCAGTGAAAGCAAGAGGTAAGGAGTAAAGAAGAAATTCTGAGAAGAATCTGGAGAATACCTTGTCCTCCAAAGTGGGTGTAGCAGCCCATGGATGACTGTAGGGTTTTTCATTGTGAACTGGGGTCAGATGAGCAGGAAGCCATGCATTTTAAATAACAAAAACTTATAAACAGAAAAACACTGGCATGAGAATGAGAACTTCATATTCGGTTCAGTGTCTTGGTTTTCCTCCTGTAGAAGCCAGTATCTGGGATCTAATACACAGTAAAGATGGAACCAGCGCCAAAGAGGTGTGGTGTCTCATCTAGGAGTTGCTTTCTCACGCAAAGGCAATGTTCCAGCTCACTCCTGTAGGAGGTGGCTGCTCCCCCAGTGCAGGGATGTGAGGTGGGAGCTGCTGGGTCTTTTTTGGAGATCTACTGAGCAGCTATGTCTTGTCTCCGTGTGAGGCAGCAGCTCCTGCTAAGGTGCAGCTATTTGCCAGAGGCAGTGAAAAATAACATTGGTACTGAAGAGTGGATTGTATGGCATATTGGCACGTGCTGCGTTACTGAGAGGCACAGAGCTCCCTGACTGTTAGACAGCACTCGGGCTCCAGAGCTTGCTTGCTTATTTGTCTGTCTGTAATCCTCAGTAGTAAATGAGCAGACGCTGAATTTACATTAGAAAGTGTGGGAATTCAGAATGATGTCCCTTGATGCTAGTAGTCTAAGCAGGCACTCTGGCTTCATTTGTTTTTTTAGTGAAGGTGTAATGATATATTGAGGTACCACACTGGGTGAAGCAAGACAAAGAAGTAACATTTCCTTGTTTAGCAAGCTGAGACTGTCTTCAGCTAGATAATAGAGACTTTTCCTCTTTTCCTTCCCCAACCTCTGCTCTTTTGGCCATCAAAGTTACAGTGAAAGCAATTGCACGTTTGTTACTGCCCTGACTGCTGTGCTGCTGCTCTGTGGTGATTTGTACTACTCTGTCATCGTAATCTATTTTTCAACCTTGCTGCAGTATGTGTATGTGAAAGCTACCTGGCATGCCTGACGGTGCATGGCAAGCCAAATGTCTTCTGGTTTACAGGTGGCATTTTTTATGGCTCATCAGAAGACACTAAAAAGAGAACTTCTCATTTCTTAAAATGTACTGATCAGAGAAAGTGGAACAAAATAGTAAAGCTCAGTGTTTTGTACTAACAGTGAGTAGTATTAATCAAAAGTCAGATTCAGTTGCGTGGCTCTAGTTATAAGACAATCCTCTGAATGTGACTCTCCTTCTTGGAAAAAAGGGATTTTAGTTACTTGTACACGCGTAGTTCTGTAGTGATGTCTTACAGAAACGTGTGGTATTCCCAACTAACAAAACAGTATACTGGAAGTACTGGTCTCCTGCTTTATAAGAAGGAGCTTAAGCGAATCAAATCCATGCATGGAAATAAAGTTTTCTCAAGAAGTCCCAAGCAGATCTTGACTGGGATATGACTGATTTTATCCAAGAGAAAATGAACATACTGAGAGGGAGACTTTTTATAACCCGGTCTCTCTAATATCCATGTTACGGCATCAGATTATCTTCTAAACTGAATAAACAAACTTGCACTACTGAGCAGCACAACATACTCAAAAGTTCATCCGAATATATCCAACTAAGAAAGGGAGAGAAGTTGTAACAGCATATAAATATGACATAAATAATATAAACAGACTATCACATCTCATAATCACATCTCTAAATGTTATTTAGTGATGCTGAGTGAGATTATAGACAGTAGTTGAAGACTGAACCAGGGTTCTTTTGATACTGGGTTGGTTTAAGTTACTTTCCTTATTCCACAGATAGGTTTTAACATACAGATTGGGAGAATGATGAATTTGTAAGTAACTAACATCTGGAAAATGTACTTAGATGCCACTGTCATAAAAATAACTGGCTAGACATAAAAGGCCTGATTAGCAAACTCAAAACATCCACCAGCTTCTTTTGAGAAAAGCTCCATGATGCTATCAGAAAATGAGAGAGGGTGATTCTTCATTGTTCAGAGAAATGAGCCAGGTCCATTCATCGAGGAGTGTGAAAATGCAAGTTTCAGGCAAGTTGAGCACGTTTTCAATGCAATCAGGTTTTGCATCCGCAGATACATGCACAGAAGTGTAGCTGCTATCTTTCCAGTGACTGAGGCAGCAATGTTAATAGGTTCCAAGCACAGACAAGCACTATCTGCTTCTAGGAAAAAAAGCACAGTAATTGGAAACAATTAGGAGAGTACACCCTGAATACAGAATAAGTTGAATAGTTAGCCTGCTTGTGCTGTCTGATCAGTTTAATATTGCTGTGAGACCTGGAGAGAGCGTATTCAGCCCAGCAAAATTCTCCTCAGCAGCTACCTCACTTGACATCTTTAGTTTGCTTCCTCCTCCTGACCCTAAATGTAGCCAGGGATATTAGAAGGAGTAAATGTGGGGAGATTTGCAAGATGGCTCTTTTCCTGTTATCCCAGTGTGAATATATAACTGGGATATATCTTTCCCTCTTGGCCCTATTTTTCAACATACATAGGATGGCTGAGGAACTGAGGTTGCCTCTGTCCTATGATCAGAATCCAGAAAATCTACTGAATTTAAAGACATCCATTTCTTCGTCTCAGAGGGAAGCTCAGAGGAGACCTCCATTGATTTCAGTGTTAGGAATTTCAATTAGCAACCTTTAAGTCCAAAAATAGATTTAAATAGGAGACAGGGATTTAAAAGAAAATCTCTAGTTTTGTAAACAGGCATGCTTGATAAACAAAAAGTATTACGGGAAAGCTGTATTGCTACATTTTGGAATTACTCAACATTTTAGAATACACCTCTTGTTCAAAAAGGCCTCATAAAACACTATTTCTAGACTTCTTCCTTTTGTTTGTTGTGTATTTAGGTTTACACTTGTTTAGCTCAATAGGCGGGTTTTTTTGCCATTTTCAATTGCGACAGATTTGTATAGCTATGGGAAAGAGCTGGACTCTTTCTAGTGTAAGTTTTTGTTCTGTTACAATTCTGGTAGCAGTTAAATGGCAATTTTACTCTGGAAAATGACTAGGAGAAATAGTTTCCTTGTCGTTTATTAACTGTTTATAAACCACTCTATGATCACATTATCTTTGTTATTCCTCACACATCTGTATCAAAGGCTGGCTTCCAGATTACTTTGTGGGGCTAGAGATAATTGAGAAAGAACCCTTGCAGTATGAAAACATAGCCTGTTGGATAAGGCTTTTTGAAAGTTTTTTGGTCATTATTTGCTGGAGCGAAACTGTATCTTTAAGAGTTTTCGGGACTGTCAATAATACATAACATTTGCTGAAGTTGACAGTTATCGTGAATGAAAAGGTTTTTTGGGACCAAATGTGTGTTATAACCACTTCTCTATTTAAATATAAGTTGAATAAGCGATTTTTTAATTATGACTTTGTCTACATACAGAAGCCCAGTTGTCCTCTGTTTTAAACCCAAATGGAAGCTAACCAGAGTTCAGTTGTCTTCAGTAAAAGATAAAGCAAAAAAACTTGATGCCTAGTGATACGGTTTTCAGAAGGCAGCTTGCTACTCAGACCAGTGGTGGGAGGAACAACTGCTGTGAGAATACCTGTGAGGTTGTGACAGAGCATGTTCTAGCCTGATACGTGAGGAGAATGCTGAGTAGCAATTCTTTTACCTCAGGACTCTCATGCTCTTCAGCGGGCACTTTTGGTGATGGGTGAATAATTGAGTGTAATTATTTTGGGAATATCTGTCTGGAGGTTAGATTCCACCTGTCATGTCTTTTCTGTAACTCATTTTTCCCTTCCTTTCTATTCTTATCTCACGTTATTTTGAGCTGCCATGGTATTGCTTGCCTGTAATATACTCAGTATGGATGCCACAATACAGAGCAATGTGCCAAACCTCAACCAAATTAATTTAATTGGACATCTACCACGAATTTTTGGGGAGAGAAGTCTTGAGGCTTAACAAGGAATGGTATTGTATTTCCCTGATACTTGGAAATTATTTCAGAACAATTTTAATGAAATAAGGAAGCTTTGCTGGAGAATCTTATCTTCGTCTACAAAAGTCTTTGGCTTTGATACATTCCAAGGATTGAAGTTAGCAGTTTCTCTGTTGAGTCTGTTCAGTTCTTAGTTTGTGTTTTTACTTGTAAAGTGAATAAAGCATCTATATATTTATAAGCTACGCTACCATGGCCTTCAGCAAACACTGCAGTAGATTAAAACATTGGGCAGAGCAGATTGATCTGACTCCAATTCATCAGCATCCAGAGGTTATGAACCTCAGCTTATTAGGGTGTATTAATGATGTGATTAATGGTATAGTACTTCTTCCTTCCAGTTTTGCTCTGGAGGTTGACTTCCATAGCAACAGGTCACCATCAGGAAAAATTCTGGGGTAAAGTGTATTAATGATTCCCATCTTATGGCTGGAAACTCTGAATCGTATTGGAGATTCACACTTAGCAGTTAGAAATGAACCCTTAGTAGAAAATACAGTAATAGAAAGGGAAAAATGGATGGGACTTAAGTTTCATTCTGATAAAAGTGCAAAACTCAAATGTGTCTCTTCTCTGTATTTGTGTTTTGGGGTGGGGTTTTTTCCTACCTTTGCTGTCAAAGATGCAAACAGTGTTTGCTGGTATTTGGAACGACCACATCTATAAACCCACTCTTTTAGAATTAAAAATGTTGAATCAGTGTCCATTGTACAACAGATTATGTTGATGCAGAGGAAATGTACGTGTGTCCTTAAAAGAGGAGGCAAAGAGAGGAACTTGTCTTGGAAAACTGCCTTGGAAGAGACTTGGAGAAGCCATACTCGTGCCCCAAGTAGGATGAGGTTGTCATTTCTGTTTTGTAGATCATCAGAGATGGAAAACCCATAGCTTCTCTTGACACTCTATTCCAGTGCTTTATTATTCTCAGTGGACTGGTTTTCCTAAAGTCTATCCTGGATCTTTCTGCTGGGCATTTGAACCCATTACTACTTGTTCTGTCCACCACTGATATGGAGAACAAATGATTTTCATCCTTTTTTTCGTATTTTGTGGCTCAGGTTTTCCAGCTCTGCTAGTTCCTGTTGCTCTGTTTTTTAATGTCTTCTGTTTGTTCACATCTTTCTTGAATATCCAAAACCATTGTGCAGTGTCATGCTTGTGATTCATAGATTGGAAATATCCAAATACCCTCCAGGGGACACCCTACCTTTTTTTTTTTTTTTAACAGAACGGATACTAACTAGGTCTTTCTTATCTTATGTTTGTGATAGAGGTAATCACAATTTCTTTCAGCCTGGAGAAGAGAAGGCTTCAGGGAGACCTTATAACTGCCTTCCAGGACCTAAAGGGGGCCTACAGGAGAGATGGGGAGGGACTCTTTAGCATGGAGTGTAGCAATAGTATGAGGAGTTAACGGTTTTAAACTGAGAGAGGGGAGATTTAGACTAGATATTAGGAAGAAACTCTTTACTGTGAGGGTGCTGAGGCAGTGGAACAGGTTGCCCAGAAAAGCTGTGGCTGCCCCATCCCTGGAAGTGTTCAAGGCCAGGCTGGATGGGGCTTTGAGCAGCCTGGTCTAGTGGGAGATAGCCCTGCCCATGGCAGGGGTCTTGGAACTAGATGATGTTTAAGGTCCTTTCCAACCCAAACCATTCTATGATTCTTGGCAAAATCTATTTGAGTCTTTCTACATCCTCCAACGTACTTGCAGTGCCTCTTACTGTCAGGAATATTTTCTTCTATCATCTAGGTTGTTAAGAGAAAAGCTGAAAAGGACTGGACCCTGGACAGACCCTTTGAAGCACCGCGCAATACATCTTCATATTTGACAGTCAAACATTGGTCCTCCATGGGTACAGTTATCTAATTTCTGTTTCCAAATTTCATCACAACTTACTGAAGTCAAGATGTCTGACAATTACTCCTCTTCCACTAAAACGGCCTATTAGCTACACACAGGAAGAAACTGGATTATTCTGTCAGTTTGTTCTTAAGAAATCTATATTGATTGCTACTTACGTCTGCGTCATCATATAGCAGCACATGATGATTTGCTGCATCCAGAAATGTTCTCGAGTCTGAAGTCCAGCTTGAGTTGTCTGTGGTTTCCCAGCTCCTCTTTCCTCCCATTCTAAGCACGAGCAATACTCTTGCCCTTTCACTCTCTTCCATCACAGAGCTGCTATCAGTTCTCATGTCTGTTCAACTATTTTTTTTTATATATCTTAGCTGATGTTTGTCAGGCCAACTAAACTTGAAAAATGTAATTAATCTAATAATCTCTGTTCTCAGTTGAGCTCTGACTGTGGTTGCTATTAATTCTGCTTGACACCAATAGACCTCCTTCATGAAGACTAATGCGAAAAGTCCTGAAACCCTCTGGCTTTCTTTGCATCATCTCTACATTCTCTCTGAATAGTTGGTTAGTGTCATCTGTCATCTTTATAGTTGTAAAGGCTGATACCTGCTTTATTTGTTTACAGCTTACTACATAGATACTTTATGTTGTGTTTAATAGCTCATATGGTTCCCTTCTTGTGGCTCCTTGTATTTGGAATCGTACGGAAATCTGTGGAGAGGGTGATTGCGCCTTTCCCAAGAGCATGCTCAGGAGGGAAACGTTTCTGGAAGGTAGACTGTGACAGCTAGGTTTTGAAACAGCAAATTAGGAGAGTGAGGGACTTACGAGACAGGCAGGTAACAGACGGGCCAGGAGGAGGCTGGAGTATTTATACACCTAGAAAGGGCATAGTGGCTGCGGGATTAGAACAAGACAAGAGGAAAAACTTAGTCTGTAAGGATGTGGTAGGAAGAAAGAAGATTCATTTTCAAAGCTTTTTACATCTTTCTTATTTGACCAGTCTGAGACTTTTTGCCATTTAAAAAAATTCCTTTGTTCTACTTCATGTTTAGAGATTCCAAGCACTTTGGTGTTTTGGAGCATCCACTTTAAGGGCAGGTTATGGTCAGATTCACTTCAGAAGTGTGCCTGACCTGGTCTCCGCTCAGCTGTGATCATAGTGCTCCTTTGTTTCTTCTGGTCATGTTTTGTGTCTTGACCTTTTTGCTTGTGCTCCAGCTGCTTGTGCCATTCTTTTATGCTCTTCTTAAGTGCTCTGACCTAGTTGGTAAGCTTCTTTCCTGTGTTTGAGGTCAATGATTTACCAAGGGTAGTTTCTTACAACACTTCTGTCCTTTTACATGGAGATGGGCAGAATTTGTGTCCTCACTATTAATTCTCTCCTGTGCTGCCAACTGCATTTCACTGTGGGTTTTTTGTACACTGAAAACGGCAGTAATGCCTTATTTCAAGGACAAAAGGTACACGCTTCCATAGGGTTCAGTCTCGCCTTCAGATGATACTAGCAACCAGCTTCTTCCCTGTGCAATTGCCAGATTATTCTTTACTACTGGCTCATGTTCTGTATAGCTGCCCGTGTTGTTTGTTATAATGGCCTTTTTGTCCTTTGGCATCCTGTGATCACAGATGTATCCTATGTATCGTATCCTTTAGCTCTCCTTCTTGCTTCCTGAAAGTTTATACCAGCAGGCATCATTGAATCAGACATTCCTTCCCAGCCTTCACTGGAGCAGAAATGTAGGTGTCTCTTCTGTCGGGCACAGATCAGGACTATGGCCAAGGTATCCAGATTCCTCTCCAGGCATGGCTCACAGCTGCAGGTAGACACAGAACATACAGATGGCTATGGTGATACTGTTTGTCCTCATTGGTCTTCTGTATAGTATAACCTTTATCGACCGTTCTTTATATCCCCTCAGGAATTTCTTCTGTTTATTGCACAAACATATTGGGCTATGAAAAGTAGTAATAAGTTAGTGTTAATTGCCAGCTAGTGAACTTCACATCTTCTCCACCTCCAAACACACAGTCCTTTTGTACTGAACCCCACCTGTTTGTGTTTTCAAGAAGAAACAATCTGGAATAAAAGATAAGATCTGACTATATCAATGAAGAAGGACACAGAAGAGAAGACTCCTGTTTAAAATGGTGCATAATTAGAGTACTATATGCTGAATGTTCATGTATAATCTTGGAAGAGAACTGCCAGGCATAGAAGAACATATTTAGACCTAGAACTGGGTTATGTGATGAGGAACTTTACCTCAATTATCTCTTACAGGACACTCAGGTGACACTTAAAAGGCTTTTACTGTGCAAACTCTTTACTTGTTGACAGCGGTTTGGCTTCAATGTCGTGAAGTGCAAGATTATTTGTTAAATTACCGTGGATTTAGAAAGTACTCAAGATAATCCAAGGAAAATTTGGAAAAAAAAGATAAAATATTCTACTGCTGTGATGTTTTTAAAAAGTGTATTTATAGTTTATATCAGTAGTGTAATTTATTATAGGAAGATATTGAAGCAGAGATCAAAAGCATATTACACTGCTGTAGGAATTATGGGGATATTCTCATTGGATAAATTCCTGTTCTTGTGTCAGGACACAAACGACTACTGAATTGGCTTAAAACAGAATATAGTTACAATGTATAGGTTTCTTGTGTCCTTCTCTGAATGTCAAATACCAGCTGATGTCCAAGACAGCATATTTAATTCGATGATACCTTGGTTGTCATCTGGAATGACAGTCTGCATATTTTGGCTGGTATTTCCACAAATGTGTAGAGGAAATGGAAATTACACAAGTTTTGTACCAATCTAATATTTTACACAAATCTGGTGTTCTGGCTGTTTTGGTGTGTTGTTTTTTTTCATAAAAGATAGCTGTTCACATGAAATCCAAAGAAAGAAATTAGCAGGAACGAACTGAAGTCGGTAAAGCTGAACATTTTCATGATAAATTTTTATGTGGCTATGAAAATGATGGATTTCATGGATTATTTTCTTTAGTGTAGGAACAGTACTAATTGTAGTTTGCCACCAGTGTTAAACTAGGATTTTGAATTTCGCCTGTGGCAATATAAGAAGAACTTATGCCAAGTTGCAGCGCTGGGCAGCTGCTGAAAACGCCTGCTCTAGCAAGAGCCTTGAAAATGTATGAATGCAGAGCTTCAGCTCTGTCGATCTTTGAAAAACGTTGGAGCAGATTCTACTCTAATGTGTGCCAGTATAAACCTAGAATTACTTCTGTGATGACTGTTGAACAGTTTTCATCAATGCAAGTGTAATAGAGTTTTTGTTCATTTAAACAGACGTGGATTTATAGGGAATGCAAGGACTAAGAAGGCTAAGCCATCCAATTAGCATCAGACAGCCTGGCATACTCCCTTTAAATTGGGGCTGTATCTGTCCCTGAGTGGCAGTAACCAGTGTAGCAAGACTGTAGTAAAGCAGAGGGTGTAACTACACCAAAATAAGGTGGTCTTCACTTATGTTGGTAGATGCAGACAGTTGTGCAACACCCACACTGCCTTTGTTGGTTTTCAAATGCAGCAAAGTAAATTTAGAAACAAGCCTAACTAAAAGACTCCTCTTTTTTTTTTTTGGTGGAGCTTCATCCTAGAAATCGCTTAGGAACATTTTCAAAGTCCATTCTAAGTCACTGTAATTCAGTTTTCCATTAAATTGTTAAGATAAAGCATTTCAGTGGTAATATAGTGGAACACAGAGTCATAGAATTGCCTAGGTTGGAAGGGACCTTTCAGATCATTGAGTCCAACCATCAACCTAACTTTTGACAGAAACTATCATTAAACCATATCTCTAAGCATGATATCTACCCTTCTTTTAAATACCTCCAGGGATGGTGCCTCAACTGCTTCCCTGGACAGCCTGTTCCAATGCTTAATAACCCTTTCGGTGAAGAAATTTTTCCTAATATCCAGTCTAAACCTCCCCTGGCTTTCCTAATATCCAATCTAAACCTCCCCTGGCACAACTTAAGGCCNACTTATTCTCCAGACCCCTCACCAGCTTTGTTGCCCTTCTCTGGACGCGCTCCAGCACCTCGATGTCTTTCCTGTAGTGAGGGGCCCAAAACTGGACACAGTACTCGAGGTGGGACCTCACCAGTGCTGAGTATAGGAGGACGATCACTTCCCTAGTCCTGCTCACCACACTGTTCCTGATACAGGCCAGGATGCCATTGGCCTTCTTGGCCACCTGGGCACACTGCTGGCTCATATTCAGCTGGCAGTTGACCAACACCCCCAGGTCCTTTTCTGCCAGGCAGCTCTCCAGCCACTCTTCCCCAGGCCTGTAGCGCTGCATGGGGTTGTTGTGACCCAAGTGTAGGACCTGGCACTTGGCCTTGTTGAACCTCATACCATTGGCCTCAGCCCATCGATCCAGCCTGTCCAGATCCCTCTGCAGCATCTTCCTACCCTCACGCAGGTCGACACTCCCACCTAACTTGGTGTCATCTGCAAACTTATTGAGGGTGCACTCAATCCCCTTGCCCAGATCATTGATAAAGATATTAAAGAGAACTGGTCCTAATACCGAGCCCTGGGGAAATACTCAACTAAATCTGGGGAGACACATATAATTCCTACAAAGCTGAGAAAATACACATTCAGGAATCAGTTGTTTGTCATCTCCAGGTGGAAGAGAAAGGTTGTTTCTTGCTATGCAGTCTTACAGTTGGCAGGTACTACTATAAGTATCTTGGTGGCATTCTGTGATTTAGCTTGCAATTGCAGCAAGTTTGATTCAAGGAGCCTTTGTCACTTGAGCTTTAGTCAGTTCCAAACCCAGACTTTATATTTTTTTGATAGTAGGAGAATTCCTGACATTCAGCCTGGTTTTGAGAACTGCTGATTCTCAGGCATTCTTACAGACTCTTCTGAGAGTCCTGGGTACTCTACGTTTCTCAGGATTAAATTTTGCAAAGGCATCTACTGTGATTTTTATTTTTTTTTACTTGATATTAAGGCTACCCTATTCTGCCTGTGCTGCAGCACCATTATAAATTGCTTTCATCTAACCTGTGTTTCCCACTGAGGTGCAGATGCTTTGGATTCAAGAACAGCCCTGTAGAGATGAAGCTTTCCTAAGAATTTTTATTTCTATTAAAGCTTACAATGTCAATATTTTTAGTAAGGCTTTTCAACTTATGTTACAGAAGGTGTGCTTTCCTGAGTAGATGAGGCATGTTATCTCCCTGCGGGAACCCTTCTTGTGTCATAGCCAAAAATGGCAGTTTAAAATCTTCTATTTGGGCTTCATTACATTAGGCAGAACCTTGCAGTGCAAAAACCCAGATGTTTTAATGCATAAAAAAATACTCTGTTGCATACACCTAGCCAAATTAATTATTCGGTAAAATGTTTGTGGCGAAGCAGCAGTTAATAGAAGAGTGGCAGATGTCATACGCAGAAGTGTCCATTTCGCTATGGTGCTTTATGGTCTGTTGTGACAGCTAAATGAAGCACCTCAACAGCTGTCAGCATGTTAACGTTTTGGATTAAATAAACACACTTGGAAGACCTTTCCTCTGATTTTTAAGACATAATGACTGTGAAGGCAGCCGTGCTTCTTTGCAGATGAAGTTTGAAGTGTTTTGTAAGTGATGCCCAGACAAAATGAGGAATAACATTGGACCGTAAGGTAGACCAGGATGTTTTAGTTTCTTTGGGGCTGTGTAACTCTGAACCTTAGCAAGGCTTAGAAATTCTTACTCGATCTAAGCACTGGTTTTAAAGGAAGGTTGTGGTGAGGCAGATACTCTTCCTTTGCTTTATAGTCTTTAATAAGCATAAGAAAAGCATAAGAAAGCATAGGAAAAGAGAAGCTTTTAACTTGTGAAAAGTGAAGAAGCAAATCAATCAAAAAAGCTGAACCCATATAAACATAAACCCAATGTAACTTCTGTCCATGCCTGTTAAATTCAATCCAGAAGACTCAGAGCTGAATGCATGATCATTTTAAAATATTTCTGGTCTGTTTTTTTGTTGGTCAGAGATTGTTTTGTAATGTCATCAGCTGATTCTCCAAGAAATCTTCTGTTTTGCCTGAGGGTATTCTTGATTGCCTTCCTGACCTCAACCGTTTTGGAGTTGCAGTGCCTGATGTGGGTGTAATATACAGACAGATTCTGCTGTGTGTAGCTGGCTAGTCCGTGATCGTTTTCAAGTAGCTTATCCATTCCATGGGATCTGAGAGGGCATCCTTTATTGTTATGAAAAATACAGCTGGTGGTATTCTCTTTAGCATGATACTTTTCATGCCTGGCTGTCAAATTGAGTAGGGGCATATCTTTCAGCACCAAGGCTGCTGGAGAACAATGAGGTAATTATCATCATCGTTTTCTCCTCTCCACCTTGAGTTCCTGCTGCATTTTTCTCTGAGCGTCTGCTTCTGGCTTTGGCTGGCTGGTTTGTGTCAAAAAACGAGAAACACACAGGACACCCAAGGTCTAGACCATTCACCCAGGCTTGCAGGAATGCGTGAAGATTTACCATGATTGGCGCCTCTTAGAAGTTGGAAAGAAGCATTTGTGATGGCATCCGAGGAACCACAAGGGAGCTGCATCTTTAACTGTGTCTGTGGATGGAGCAATGACCACTTATTTCCTGACGCTCCCTGCCATTCCCAGTATCTAATTTTTAAAAAGTGCAAGCATGAGCAATTACTGAATGTCTTATCCTCCTGCTCTGTCCTCATTTGTTCAGCAAAGAGAGTGGAAACTTAGTGAGCTTCTTTGAGGAATGCACCAAGACCATGGAAGACTGGAGAAGGGTTTTGCCTGGGAACTCTACCAAAAAAGTAATTTTTGTAACTTTTTCTACGTTAACCTGGGAGCTTTATTACATAGCTTTCCTTAGGAAAGGTAAAACCAGCAACAGATTGATAAACACACTCTTTTAATCTTTCTTTTTTAAAAAAAAAAAAACCGCAAATGCATGGACAACAAGCAATGATATAAATATTACAAACATTTGTATGAAGTAAGTGGAAGTAAAGTGTAATGCTGTTGGAAAACAAGGCTTGCTGCAACTTAAGCATAGGAGCTTACAGACTCGTGTTCCTTGGGTTTTTCATTTGGTCCCTTTTTCAGGAATCTTGGGGTCGAAGTCATGTGGCAGGACCCCACGTTCAGTCCAGAGGGATCAGAGGGGGGCTCTTAATAGCCATTGCTTAGAGCCCTGTGGGAACAAGTCTGGCAGACTTGTTTCCTGAAGTCTGCTGAGGCCATCGGATGGTGGTAGTATGCCGATGAAGGGAAGATGTAATTGTATTTCTCTATATTCACTTATTTTCCCTCCTGAATTATTGCAGCACTCTCATGAATTAGCAGGCAGGCCATGATGCCTTCCTCAGTGAGCTGTCAGCGTGACTCTCTCTTCTCTCCTGTTTCTGAGACCAGAGCTGCCCCTTCCAATTCTCACACATCTGACCTTCCTTCTTTGGTCTGACCACGTGTCGCTGTTAATAATAAAATGCGCTTTTGAATAATACGGAGAAGATGGAAAAGAAGCTGATCAAAACCCAAGGTGGGCACCCTGATTGCAGGTAAGACAAATATGTAGCTTTCAGAACAGTGCAGTGTCAATAGAACCAGAAAACTGTGGCTACAGGTTCACGGTAGGATATTCTCAGTTCTCTGGTGGGCTGCTCGTTTCAGAAGAGTGTAAGACAGCCTGGTCAGCCCTTAGTCATCTGGAAGCAGTTGAAATGTCAACTGGATTTACATGGTAAAGGTACATTAGCATGAAATTTAGTAACCTAGCACTCAGGGACACCATTATGCTTCCTAAAAGGAATTCAGACTACGTGTTATCTTCCTCTCTTGTATTAAGAATAGAGTAACATAGGACACTTCAACTAAATGGCGAAACAATAGGTTGGTTTGGGGTTTGGGTTTGTTTGGGGGCGGGGGGAGGGTTTGGTGGTGTTTGGTTTGTGGGTTTATTACATTTTCTTTGCAAGTTTGGACATTCACAGTTATAAGTGAAGTTGGTAAAACATGTGGAGGACTAAAACATCTTAAAATCAGATCCTTAATCTGTTGTCATGACAGTCAAGACTTCTGAACTGGTTTTGATGCCACAATAGAATAACAAGTACGTGGCCATTAGTTACTTTTGGGCTTGGAAGCAGCTCTGATCACAATAATTTTTCACTAGCTTTTCTTTCATGTTCAGCCTTAAATTCTCATTTAAGCAAGAGCCTGACACGTAGATATTTTAATTTATATTTTTGAAACCTCCAAAAATCTGTTGCTTACAGCTGCTTTTTTCAACTCAGTAAGCAGATTTCCCCTGAAAAATACTTTGTTGCCCTTACTTTTCACCCGTATGACAAATAAATGAGCTTTAATTACTGTTTTTGTAGGGATTGAGTCTCTTTCAGGTTTTGATTTCTAATTTGAAATTGGGTAAATAAATGTGATTTCTACGTCAATAGAAAGCAAAGGAAGATTAAAAAGTAAGGCGCTACTTCTATAGCTTTACAACAATAGAATAAAAAGTGGAATAATGAACTGTAAATGTATCTAATTACATAAATAATGCATTTGTGTAATTGTCGACTAGGGGTGTGCTAATGAATCAATTATTTTTAATTGTAGGATGCTTGATTGTTTCAGAAATATAATTGATTGTAATCAAGAATCAATTAAATGTTGGTAGTAATTGTATTTATCAAATTTTATATATTATTATAGCTTAGAAATTTTTTCAAAAAAGGAAGTATTAAAGGACTATAGTAGTGTTATGTCTTCATACCATTGGGCTGATGGGGTGGCGCTTACTGTAATAGTGCACAATAAAAAAGAAACAATTCCTTCTCATCTTTGTTTCTGATCTCATCTGATCTGTGAGGATAAGCAAGGGTTTAGACTTGCTCAGTATTCGTAACTCTTAGCTTGCTGTGCGAAGCAGGCTTTGGTAGAAACCAAGTGCCCCCCGTGTGAGACTCTTTCAAAGGTGTGAAACTTGCAGTCCTGGCCACGTCGTAAAAATAGTGCTCTGCACGGCAGGGTGGTGGTGTGCGAGGAATTCGTACCAGCCGGCCTTCCCCAAATGCCCCGGCAAGCAGTCAGCCCTAGATATGCTTTTTCTTCCAAAATATTTTTGGGTTGTAGTGAGTCATGTGGAACTGTTAGCTTTTAACCCAAACTAGCTATTGTTCTTCCTGCAAATAAAACTTGTAACTAATAATTTTAATTCAAAGGAACTTCACGTCCCTGATGTGCAGAGAGGAGGCATTCGGTCTGCCTTCCCATGACTCCACTGGCCATACAAGTACGAAGGACAAATAACTAAATGAAGTCGCTAAGACTCTAAATGGATAGTGAGCTGACCAGGTAAATGAGGGCTCTGGTTTAACCGACCTCTTTTTGGTACCGTATGCAGATGTTTTGTTAAGGCTGAACCCTTTTTTGACCTTTGTGGAAAGGGCTAATTTTGGGGCAATTTACACTGTGGATGGGAGAGTGGATTACCTATTAACTGCATAAAGTACAGATCATATGTACAGGTCACGTTTCCATGGGTTTACGAGCCCTGACAACATACTTGACCAGCTTCTGTGCCCAGGGAAAACTGAAGTCTGCAGTAAAGAGCAGGTAAAGCACAGACCCCCCACTAAGGGAAGCTGTTAAAGGACCTGAGATCTACTGCTGCAGTTCCATGAGAAGAAGCAGTTTTTTGGCAAGTGTGCAAAATATGTAGATAGTAAATATAGAGAGTGCCATCTACTGACGTGTAAGGGGAGAATATATATGTGGCGTTGTCCGGAAATGTGCCGATTCAATAAAGTTGTTGTTACGCTCCAAATGGCTTCCTGACTCTAGATACAAGCATGAGTCTAGTCTGGGCTTGTCTTTCCTCCGTAGCACTGTAAAGGGATCAGTCAAGCTGCCTGATGTAGTCTTGGCATTTCTAAAAACTTACCCTTGTAACCAAAAGCACAAGATGGATGTACAAAATTTCAATGGGAAGGGGGTTGGTTCTTTTATTTATTATTATTTTTGAGTCAGGTTGGGAAGAACCTAACCGTTTATTTTCTGCAGCTTTTTGGCCTCGTGTCACTGGAAACCTGGTGTAACCTGTGCCTTGTCCTTAGGTCTTTTGCTGGGTGGGCTGTGGAGGAGCTGCAGAAGAAGTGGGAAGCTGGGTCACCTCCCCCTTGGTTTTTTTTTCCTCAGGAAATTTTAAAGTTGAATTCTCATTTTACTACAGAAAAGTGCTCTATCGGAAAATATCTGACTATTACTATAAGTTCCTCCTTACTTTGACGAAGAGAAATTATCAGAATTAGTTGCTTTCCTGCCTGTGGGGGCTAATTATTTGAGTAGTGAGTTTCTGAACTTGAGGATGAAGACAATAATTTACCTTTTTTTTTTTTTTTTTTTCCTTTCTGGCACTGTTTTTTAAACATAAAGGATAAAGAGAGCACAGTAATGAAAAAGGAAATTTTGGGCTTCCCCCCCACACCTCTGAAAGCACCATCTTACCGCTCAGAAAAGGTTAAAAAGACAAATCAAATGTTAGGAAATACTAGGCTAGGAGTGAAGAGCGAAACAAAGAACCTCCTTATTCCACTGTATAAATCTGTGGTGCGTCGTATCTGGAAGGCTGCATATGCAGGTTTGGTCTCCCTGCTTCAAAAGAAATGTTACACAAACTAGAGATGGGTAACAAAGATGATCAGGAGTTACAGAGCTGCTGCTGTACTCAAGAGGGTCCTACAGAAAACACAGAAGGGAGGAAATGGTTACTCTCCACTACTCACACTAGGAGAACTGAGAGGCAACCAAGTTTAAAAAAAATGTTACTGTGCGCAGATGAAACTGTGGAACTTGGTGCCATAGTATGATCTGAGCGCCAAAATAATGGGATTCATGAAGAATTCATGAAGAGTACTTTGGCTGTTAAAAGTTGCTGCAGTTGCAACCTTTGACTCGGAATGCCCTTTCCCTTCTAACTTGGGGCAGTCAACGCTGCATGTCCAGGAAAGATCGCTTTATTCTCATCCTATTTCTTGTATTTTCCTCTAATTACAGCCTACTGGACCTAGCAGGAAATAGACTAAAAACCCACCTGGTTTAATAATCTAACCCAAAGCAGCAGGAACCAGAAGATAGGACCTTGCCTCTTACCCTGTGTCTGCAGAGTTGTGCCCTGTTTTCTGTCTGCTCTGTTTGTGGCCCAGAGAGCTGAATAATTTTTGCACGGGTGCCACTGGGTGTCATTTGGGATGACTGGTAGGCTCTGCTCAGGGTATCCTTTAGGAAGGGACAGAGGTGTGCCCAGAACAGGATTCTGACTCTGCTTTGTAACACAGGTGCCTTAATCTAACTAGGGACTGCAGTGGCAATCTTTCAGATACCCAAGGCATTTATTGGCTCTATCCTTTAATTATGAACCAAATACAATATTCTTCAGTTCATCTGTAAATATCTCTTGAGGCTTGTTGTCAAGAGAATTTCTTCTAGCTTTTCAAACTCAAGTGAACTATTTTGATGATAAGATAATATAACATAAACATGTCACTAGTCATGTGAAAACATTTGTATGTGAGTATGCTACATCATTTCCATTAGGTGCTTGAAGTGGAAAATGTACAAAAATTGCAGACTTCTGCAGTTGGAACTTCTCTAGGTGTCCTCAGTTTCTTCCCAGGTACCTGCCTACCTTCAGACATGGTACACCAGCTCCCACATTTCCATAAAAGCTTTGGTCATCAAAGCAATTTTCCTTGTTTATCATTTTAACCGTATAATTTTCCTCGCATTGAATGTCAGCATTGGCCCATGTCAACAAATAACTTTCAAAGGATTAAGTAACTTTTTCCTTCTGTCTCCTTTGTGGCTTGCTTGCTTTCGGTAATTCTTTAACATTGAGGTGATGCAGGGTGTCCTGAATGAGGAACAATATACATGTGCCATCTTCAAGTATACAAAGGGGGGAAAAAAAGACAAAACCAGAGAAAGGTCTTCGTTCCAGTCGATTACAAACCTAGCAGTCATGCCAGCTGCCTAAATCAGTTGCCAGTTACATTCTGTAATGTTTTTGCTTCCTATAATGTAAAAATGCTTGTCACTAACCTTGTTAGTCGGAGGTTCCTCCTGTGGTCTTAACACCCACATTTAATTTCTGGGATCATTCTTTTGAATTTTCATCCTGCTTGCATGCACGCTAGTGTCAGAATGTCTGTTGCGGATGGTTTCAGTGAAGGAGGCTGTCTGGAAGGGTATTAATGTCCTGATGCAGCTGAGTCTTGTGGGGTTACACCTGGGGATGGGAATATTGCACCGATACCCTTTCAGGTTTTTTGTTTGTTAAGTGACGGTGCATGTCTACTGTGAAGAAATGTTCTTAAGCAAAGTTAATTCTTTGTGATTGAAATCATTTGCTGGAGAATGGCAGTTGGATTAGAAATCTCAGTCCTTGCAGTGCCGCCGTGCTACACCACTAGTCCAGGAGGTCACACTTTGGCAAACACAGAGCTCATGCATTTCTTTCAGTGATAATACTGTCAACTCCAATTTACAGCAGTCTGGTTTAATGCAGAGCTTACCAATAATTTGTAGTGATCAGAAGATCAATGAGGTTTAGTGTTCGCGTTCTGAATGAATAAGTAAGGGTTTGGTGGCCTCCTGGGGGCTTCTTTCTCATTTTTGGCTGCGACAGCTCAGAGCCCTCAAACTTGAAGCTGTAATTCATTGATGTAATTTTAATTTTACAGTGTAAAAACCCAAACACTTGGTGTTTTTAAAGTTATGAACTCCTGAAAGTTAAATCAGGGTGCTGTGTCAGTGATGGAATTTTATCCCCTTGTTTTTTAGCCGTGCAAATGTAGGCAAACCCTGGCTAATGGCCTCTGTTGTTAGCAGCAGCGTGCTCCGACACAGCAGTGCGGTTGTGTAGCAATCTTTCTTAAGGCCTTTCTTTCCCCCATGGGGTGACCTCTTTCCTGGCTCATTGCGAGAAATTCTCCAAGATTCATGACCTGATCCAATGGAGGCGGAAACTGAACGGCAGTTTTAAAATCAGTAGTCTCCACGTGAGCGCTGCGTCTAGCACATATTGTGCCTTTAAAAATGAAATAAATAAATACCTTCCCTGCACCCAGAACCCAGCCATGGCTTTAACATCTTCTGGGATAGAGGCATTTCATGCCACCTGTTGAACTAAAGGGATTTTTTTTCCCTTCCCCATTTCTAATTTTTATGTATACAACACTGAACTTACTCAAAGCAGCAAGGCATGAAGAATAAATTGCTGAGAGCTCCAGTGAGAAATGTATCATGTGAAATCACGGACGAAAAAGAGCCAGCAGCTATTACTGTATTACTAGGAGAAAAACCCTTTCACAATGAAACACAGGGATAAGACAGAGGAAAACATATTTTAGCTCTCCTATGCTCTAGAGTTCCTTTTTTTTTCTGTTTTCCTTTTTTTTTTTTTTTAATAAACCTGGAATCTGTTCTTTTATGTTGTCATTTACTGCAGCCCTCTCAGAAGGAAATCATTGAGATCTGAGATTGCACACTTGATATAAAGCCACTTTTGATTTAGAGAGGAGAAAAGGTTATTAGGGAAAAATTAAGTGTTTGTCTGACATGAAATGCAAATTACCTGTAATACTTGTTCCTAGTTGTGGTCTTGTAGATTGGTCAGAGTATATAAAATTCCTCCACTAAATTACAAGATCAGTCCGGATTTTGACATATTTGCAAATATTTATGATGTTTATCTTTCACACACATCAAATACATGTATGTTAATGTATGTGTTTTTAAAAGAAATCATACATCAACTGCAGTTTGTGGTGTAAGAGTGATACAAGGACTTTCTTATCCTTAAGCTTTTGTACTCAAGAGTAGTTAAGACAGACAAAACAACTTCACAGTTAAAATTAGCAAATTTCTAAGATGTAGGGGTTTGTCAAGAATTGACAAATTATTTTTTGCTGCACACAAATGACACCAGGTACAGAATAGTTACAGTAAATTTGGTAGGTTATTGCTCAGAATCCGGTATGTCCTAAACTCGAATGAGTACAGGCGCTGGATCTGTGGATTTCATTAATATTCCTGAACTGAGTCATATAGGCATGAGTTATTTGAGGTGGCATTGCAGCTTTTCCCTACCTGACCAGGAAGAAACTATTCAGATTCTGCTCTCGCTGCTGGAGGAAGCTGGCATGTTAATCCACTTTGCTTACTTTGCAGTTATTTGAATTTATTATGTTGGGGAGGATTTTTTTTCAGAACCTTGGCCTCAAATTGCTAAATGCGCAGCTCTGGAGGAGCTTTTATCATTGTTTCATCTGTATAGGAAGTGACAGTGTAAAGGATTCTTGTGCTTCCACGTTGCATTTTAAGATGCAGAGAGCAAATGGCCTGAGCAGAGCAGGGTTGTCTCAGACAATGTGGCCAGGATACGTACCTTGCCTATTGAGGGCTCTCTGCATTCGGTATTTCTGAGTCTTTTCCTGTCCCTGCCATTTGTTGTGCTGACTGTTTTCAAGTGCATAACTGCTCCCAGTAGCCTGTAATTGCAAGGTCACTCTAAGGTGAAGCTGTGCCTTGTTTAGGGAAAGACATGAACAGTCTGTTTAGCCCATATGTTGCTGCCTTGTCCTTTTCTTGAAACCTTTGGGTAGCTCAGCGTGTTACGTACAATGATTAGGAGCACCAAAATCTTTCAGAGCACACGACTGGGGCCAGCTTAGCTTCAGTGTAATTGGCAGCTTTGTGGAGTCTGTGCTCGAACCGTAGATGGGCATAGCAAGAAAGCTATTCTGATCTGATATTTGATTTTGAGGGTGAACTACTCCACATTCCCTGATTTTTCTTGCTGTGTTGTGCAGTTCTATTGCAGAGAATGGAACACACCAGGTATTTATTTTTCTCATTTGTTTACAAAAGCATCATTTTTCCCATATCCGTGGACATGACTGCTTTTTATCAGGTCACAGCTAGTGTCTGGAGGAAACTTTTTAAAAAATTATTTGGTTTTCTTTTAAGAATTGAGCCTTTCTTTGCCATGAATGCAAAAACAAGGAAAGGGTCAAACTATGTAAGGATGCTGCTTTGAGAAGCAGTTTGCTTACGGCTTTCCATTGATGTTCAGTCTAGACGTTTGCTCTAGCTATTAATTTGGTTAGAAACACTTAAGGACAGGGATCTATTATTTCCTCACTGAAAAAAAGCACAGGATAAAGCTTTGTTTTAAAACCGATTATGGTTGCTAAGTAACAGTCTTCCCTAAATTGAGTGTCTTCCTCAACAACTAATCCCAAAGTCTTAAAAAGTGAGAAATTAAAGATGTGATAAATCTTACTCTGTCCATGTGATTAACAGACATTTTGATTTAAAGCTTGGTCCCACTGTTGTCGGTGGAGGAAGTTTCCACTGGCTCAATGACATGAGTGTTTCTCCGCCGATTCTCATCCAGAGTAGAGAAATTTCTAGTATAACATACCTATTTGGCAAATTCTGTTCTTTTTAATGAACTAATTACTAGAATTTTCCACGTTTCCTCCACCTTCTCACATCTGCAGTGGTTTTTTGTTTCGGTTTGGTTTTGAGGCAGATGAAGAAATACTTAAATATAGGAATTAAATTGGGTGTTGTCATTAAATCGAAAGGAGAATGTTTCAGGCTCAGCTGACGATGGCTGTTTCCAGCAGCGCGTGTGTTCTGTTCCCCAGTGGGTTATGGTAGTTACATGGGTGTAGCGCAGCTCTGCCTTTTCTCGCAATGCTCACAAAAGGACAGGAAAGCAGATTTAGTTTTCAGGCTGAGGGCTGGAAGCACATCCTTCTGCTTCACAGTCGGTGCTTAATACTGTAAGTCATGGCATCTCTTGGTCATGTCAATAAATCTCTTGCAGTGCAGAGACGCCCAGGGTAACAGCGTCTGAGTTAGTACCAGAAATGGAAGTGGAACAGGCATGTCCGTGTGGCTGTGCACCCGAGCTACGGAGCTCTGCCGGAGCAGGTTTATGAGCTCCAGTGAAGTGCTGTGCTAATGCTTTTGGACCAGGGTTAGTTTGCCCGAGCGATGCTGTGCTGAACAGAGCGAGTAAGCGAGCGTGGTCAGGCGCTTGCTTGGTTGTTTAAGCACTATCCACCCCCATTGCAGACATGCCTTCCAGTAATTTTCTTGGTGAGCTTCTTGGTTGTGCCATATGGTTTCTATCTATTTCTTTCTCATTTGAAGATCTCAAAGCTGTTGACAGCTTACAGAAGTTGATAAATATTATTGCAGTTGAAACTACTTTTATGTTTTTCTGGAAAAGTCTGGGGAGATGATTAGACCTTGCAAACTGACTTAGAATGTGAATTTCTCACTAAAATCTGTAGGAAGCCAGTTTCTCAAGTCTCTCAACGTGGTTACATTTCTTCCCTGGCTTTCAAATGTAATTGTAAGAACAGTACTCATGCCGGCGTACACAGGATGATTATTTTGTGTCTTTGCAATTAACTAGACAATACAACAAAGTTAAAATTTTAAGCATTCCATTTCCCAGCCACTTGGTACTTCTGGCATCTGAGCCTTGTGCTCTGAGGGGTTTTATGCCTTTGACATTGAATGTTTGTGTTTGGCCGCCATACGTTCTCCATCCTGTCCTCGCCGTGCCGTGCTTTCAGAGGTGCTCGCCTCTTTTGCGCTCATGCTTGAACCGCTCTGAACTCCCGTCTCAGGCTGGAGACTGGCCAGTTAGAGCACGTGTCGTTGCAGGGGAAGTCTGTGCAGAGCTGCATTCTCAACTGAAGAGCTCCTGGTTCTTCTGCAGTTGCCAAAAATACAGGAATAGGTAACCCGTGTTTTTAGTGGAAGGCTCCAAGTCGGGTAATCCCCCTCTGCCCTCGTCCCAAAAAAAGACATGGTACCCAGAACATTGCCAGACTCAGGAAAATGGGAAGCTCATGCAACTGCATTGTAAACCAGGGACTATTAAGTTATCTTCCTCTCCCTTCAGATTGAAGTCACTGAAGGCTGTTTTGTCGTTGTCTGTCTAAATGTAAACTCTTTTACAGACAGCTTGTTTTTTAAAATGAGGGGGGAAAAAAAGCCCTGTAAAACCAGATCCTCTCTGTCTTCTGCTCAGTAAAAGTAGCGAACTGAGAAAATCCTGTCTGGTAGGTGTAATTTGTGGTGTTTCATCACAGAGGTTTTTTTTTTTTTTTTT
>VYZM01012359.1:41152-67561 GCA_013398915.1 Dromas ardeola
TTAAAGCATTTTTGTGTGTTGTGACCATTTAGCCAAGTGATTCAGATTGTTTGTAGCAGTAACCAGCTCCCTCGTTACTCACTGCTCCATGAATCTTTGTCAACTAAACCACTTAACCGCCAAAGATTTTCTACTCTCATTCATCAAAAATATTCTCAGATCATCAATTAAATATATTGATGAGAATTAGACCAAAAATGATCTTTGAGGAACCTCACTGTTTAGTTGCCCAATTCATTAATATTTTCCCAGTCACTTTATTTTCAGATGTGCTGATAAAGTAGTTTTTAATACCTTTAGTGGGTGTTGCTACTTCCGTATACTGCTATTTTTAAAATGATCAGATTTTAAAATCAAGATGTCATGTAGTACTGTCAGATTTATTTATTTGTTTTATATCCAAGTACTTTATCAACAGAAATTTCTTTAACACCCAAACTTGTATCCTGTCAAAAACGGTTAGTGATTTGTTTGACAAGACAGTTACCATGGAACTTGTTGACTGAAATCGTTTATTTTTTTAGCATCTATTTCTTTGTTGATTGTCTCTATTTTTGAGTGATCTATTTATGTACCTTAGAAGCCGTATCAGGTTACTCAGACTCTAAGTCCTTATCAACACCACTGCCCTCTTTTTTTTTTTTTTTTTTTACTTTTTAAAAGAACTCCCAACTATGGAACAAAATTTACATTTCTGTAATCACGTAGAAATAATCTGTTTTTTCAAAAGATTTATCAATAATTAGCAAGATTTGGGAAAATTCCGAGTCTTTTAAAAAACAGTAAGTTGTACTGTCATTATTTTTCTTTTCTCTTGTTATTTGTATATAGGTGGCTTTTATGTTTCATCATTCCTTTGGGGCATCTAGTAATGTATGTGTCATTTGTTCCCAATTTTTACAAATACTTCTCTAATACTTCTGTGCTCCCAAATTACGGTTCTGGTGACAGCTGCTTAAAGTTTTGGGAAGCTGGCTCTTTTAAAAGTTTTTACTGTGTTCTTTAGTGTTTGGTGTACCACATGCTGCTTAAAGGAAGTAAATGCAACGTAATAATAGTTTTTTTCAATTCATCCACTAACTTTTAAAGTCAGTTTTCAATTCTCTCAGTGAAGCCTAGTATTGTGTTACCTCTGTTGGGTGCTGAGCATGGTCACAAATAAATTATTGTCTACTGTTTTAAAAATATATAAATATCAGACGTTTTCCAGTTTCCAAGTGTTCTTCTATTGATGTTCAATATAAGAATACTTTTTCCACCTCAACGTAAGAATACTTTTTCCACCTCAGTGTAAGAATACTTTTTCCACCTCTTGCACATCATGGACAGCTATTAAAGGAAAATTTTGCCTGTTTTCTGGTGATACTTGGTATTTGGAAGGGGTGGAGTGGATGACCTCCAGTATCCTGTCTTTGGTGTTGTGAGTCAGAGTCCTCAAAGTCTAAATTATCTGCTGGAAAAACAGTGTAGACACAGTGACGTACCACGTGGCTGGTAAACTTCAATTTCAGTGTCTGAGTATTGTGATCCATGCCACTGGTTTCAGTAATATTTCCAGTACTTTGTTTTTTCCTCTCTATATAGATACCTTCAATTCCTCTTACCCATTACTTAGGCAGATAGCGTTCACAGATAGATACTTTTTAACTTTTTTTTTTTTTTTAGGTATGTTCTCTGAAAGGTTCAGTGCAATTAGATTTATGTTGTTGTGAGACGAGCTTACATAACGGTGTTTGTGCCATAATTATTCTATTGAATGAAAAACCTTCCTGGCTACGTAATCATGTTTATTACTTTGGAGAGTGAGATTTTTACAAAGATGGGTCCAACTGAAGCATAAAACTCCCTCTATCATGATAGACCTTTCAATACTTCACAAACCAGAACCTACCTCTCGGTCCCCCACCATTTTAGCTCATCCACAGCTAGCCTTACAGATTTAGCAAATTCCTTGTTCTTGAGGGAAAGGACACATTAATGACATAACTCTCCAGATACTTCCTCCTTCAACAACCTAAGGTTTTCCAGGACCAGTGGAACACAGGTTGGTAAGGCGTCAGAGGTACCAAAGGAGGTTACTGCCAGAGGAAACGCTCTTTATCATCTTTACTCCTTCAGTTCTGGAAGGAAGCAAACTGTCCTGCTTGTAAAATGTCCTGAGTGTTCAGGTGCTCTGTGGACGTTATCTCCACAAGAAGGCTTTCTTACCTTGCGGTAAGTGTGTGTGCTTTGAGCTGGACGGCAATTCAGTTCTTTCCTCCGGCTGCTTTTTCCTTCTCCTCAGATGCCTCATTCAGCACATTGACGTACACACCTGTGAAGATATACATTCAGTCAGCTTGCAAATTGACATTGTGACGGCGTACATTAATGAAATACATAACTTTAAGATGCGTATTCAGTCTTCTTCCAGACTACAGTTGCAATACTGTCTGTCTACCAGTTTATATTGTCACCAACAATATGAACATTAGAACACCTCAACCAATTTTAAAAATTATGAAAGTAATAAATACCTTCATTAGTTTTTCCAAACTAATTTCTTACAGATGAATAATTTGCCTTTAGGAGTAAAATTGCACTTATTTCTGCATGATTTCCACAATTACCCTGAAAACGTATAATTTTATAAGATAGACAAGAAGAGAAAAACTTTACAAGAAAAAAATAGTCCATCAGATATCAATTATATTGTGTTCTATTACCATAGACTTGCTATCTAGATATCTGGTGAATTTAAAACTGCTAAGTAATTTCAGTAGGGGTTTTCCCATTATTTTCTTGGTTTTGCGCTTTCCTTTCTTTTCTAATGTGACATCCACTTTTTATGTTTTGATCAAAGCCAGAAAGATCATTGTTTTTATTTGAAAAGAACTAGTACAACATGAATCTCTCTTCTCTTTTTATGATATGCTTATTTGTGATCTACTGTAATAATTTGCAAAGATGCTTATGAGAACCTATACTCCTGGACATAAAACTGGCTAAACAGAAATTCCTTGTTATGTGAGAAAAGAACATTCTTCCACTTAATTTAAGTGCAATGTTGAAATGAAACATTAGTACAAAGAGATTTGAAGGTGTTGTATTTTAGAGGTCAAGTTATTGTGGTATTATGGTAATAATAAAACATTTTCGTAGGTCATCAAACTTATAAAGAAAAGGATTGAATGACTTAGGGAACCTATACAGAAAATTAAGGCTATTTAAAGTATTCATGACACAGACCCCTGAAAATAACAAGTGCCTTATTAAGAAGAAGTTCTGTTGCTAGGAGACAGTAACCACAGTGCCAGAATAACATGTTTTTATTTCATATAAGAAATGCTGGTTAATGTAATGAGCAAGGATAGCTATGGGATGTAAGATTGGGTTAAATGCTCAACTTGTGAGATGGGAAGCCAATAAAAAGCGCAGGTCTTTAAAGCCTATCTTAGTGTAGTGTGCCACAAGAACAGACGGTGACCAAGATCTGTTTGAAGCTTGACTAGAAGTAGGTAGACACTCTGCTCCAAAGTACTCAGATGAAGTAATTCCAGTTCATAAATCAAATAAGAATAAATAAAGATAACAAACAGATTTAAAAAATTAGGTGTTTATGCAGCTGTTTAATCTTGCTGATACACAATCAAGTTCAGCGAAGGAGAGAATGGCATGGTTCATAATGCCATATAATAAACTAAACTGTCTAAAAGCGAAGTTTCTAAAAGCATCAGGACTTTGGAGAGACAAGGAGGAGGATCTGTGTTATCAGGAGGAATGCAGTACTGTATTCTAGGAGGTGCCAGGAAAGCTACCACAGCTAAAGAAATATCAAAATAGCAGATTCTTTGTGGAAACAATTTCATGACTAATATCCGCTACTTGCCTTAACTAGGGAAATTCTGAAATAAGTATCTAAATATACAGATTGAAAGAGTTTCATCTGGAAAGCATGATCCACATCGCTAATGTGTGGTTATAAAAGCGTGGCAGAGGGGATGTCTTGCTGAACTACAAGGCACATCACAAACCTCACACCAAGCTTTGGTTTTGTACATATGCTCCATGGTGAAGAATATGTACAATTTTCCCAGTTTTGCTAGCTTTAGGGACTCCTTAAAAGCCATGCTGACTGCTCTCTGCTGGACTCCAGGCAGATACAGAAGACTTGTGCCTCTTAACTCCACTCCCCCAGCTCCCCTTGCTATCAGTGCTTTGAGCTGGTAAGCATATAGGCTTTGGTTGTGTATGCAGGAGGAGATATTTATTAACAGCAGCGTCCTGTCATTCTCCCAAATACCTTTTCTACATCTTTTTTGAATGGAAGCAGCCTGCAAGCTGGATGTAGCCCCTAGGGTGCCGGTTCAGGGATGCTGAACTGCTCTTTAATTGTTCTTGTTAATTATTTAACTAGTGCTGATTTCATATTGTATCAAAACTTACCAGGACATCTATTGGTCACTATTACTGTTCTTCCATGTGGGTGGCAATGAAGCCTCAAAGAGTAGCCCAAGGGCAATCAAAAGAGACTTCAGGGCCTTGGGATGGTAGGGGAATCTCAAGCACAGGTTATTTTTTCCTTTCTCCTTCTGGTTGCGGGCGGCGGCATTGGAAGAAACGCATTGGAAGTTGGACGCATCCTGTTAATACATAACTCCGTGGCTGGTGTCACCAAGACAATTTTGGGTTTTCCAATAATGGGACGGCCTACACGGCACCAGGCTTGCTGGGATCAAATAGGGTTCACCTTTCTGAAAGGGGGAAGAGGGTCTTTTCTCACGCACTAGCGGAGCTCATTGACAGAGCTTTAAACTAGGCTGGAAGGGGGATAATACCAGGCTTGCCCGTGACAAGCTGTGGGATGACACACCAAGGTTAGAGGGACGGGGTGCTAGCAAGAGCCTGCAGCCTGTTGCTGTGAGCCGTGCTGGCTACACTGCAGCACACTTGAAGTCTTACAGAGGTGAGCCAGGGGTTCCTGAGGTAATAGGAGCCAAGAGGGAAACACCAGTGAAATACCTCAAAGGAATTAAGGGGTGTTCCTCTAAGAAGGTGACACCGCTGGCAGCCCAGTTGAAGTGCCTCTACAGGAATGCACGCAGCATGGGCAACAATCAGGAGGAGCGGGAAGCCACTGTGCTGCTAGGGCATTCCAGGGCGGGTTGGATGGGGCTCTGAGCAACCTGATCAACTTGAAGATGTCCCTGGTCATTGCAGGGGTATTGGCTTAGATGACCTTTAAAGGTCCCTTCCGTCATTCTAGGATTCTATTCTGTGATCTGTGAGAAGTTATGCTTGATTGCTATTGGTGGCTTATGCAGTGGCTCCTTCTCTTAGAAGTAAGGGAATGTGGGTGAACAGCATAAAAATGCTTTCAGATATGTACTTGCATTCAAAATTCATATGTTCTCCCCTCCTCTACCTACTTCGGACAACCTTCTGGAAAATGCTTTTGTGAAAGGCTTTACTGGCAGAAACAGCAAATGTTAAATACATGTAAGTAAGTAATTGAGGAAATCAGGTTTTTAGCTCTGTCAAATGTAAAATTATCCTATTATGCTTAACCATTCAGGCAACAGAAAAAAAAATAGAACCTGATATTTGCAGCCAATGAAAATTAATAAAAGTGCACATTTTGAATGTAAACAACTTTTTTCAACTTGCTCAGGATCAGACTACATGGGCCTAGGTATGATTTACAAAAATTGCTCAATGAATAATGAATACATTTGTGATTTATATGCAAACATAAAAATTGTAAGCTGCTCCTGGTTAATTCACAGAGAGAGGAAAACAACAAAATACAAAGATTAATTAATTTGAATAATTTATTCCTCAATATAAAGTCAGCCATTTAACTTGAAATACATTTCCATCCCACTCCCCAGAGGCTATATGCCCAAATTAAGGAGTAGCCAGAGGGCATAGGCACATTTTGCACATGATCACAACATCTGCGATGGTATTTCCTCCTCCCACCCCCCGTCACCTGACCTTTAGCTCCCATAACCCTGCTCAAGCGATAACCACCAGTGGTGGTCATAATGGATGCGTCTGGCCGTGATGGCTGCATCCAGCTCAAAGTGAATTCTGGGGAGACGGAGAACACCACCATAGCCAAGGGCTAACTTCATCAATGCGCCCACCTAACCACAGTTACTGGTACTGTGGTCGATAGGCAAGTCTGACTGTAAGTCAATCATCTTACCCCATAAACAGTGAACAGCCCAAGAGCCCTTTGAGTTCTCCTGCACGGTGGCAGGCTGCACACCAGGATCTCCCCTTAAATAGGGATGCCTCTCAAGGTTACTTCTCAAGGTTGAGAGATTCCTTGCCACAACATATCCTCAGTAAGTGACTAATAGCTAAACTTCGAAGCTGCATTAAGATTGATTGTGCATATATAATCCTTTAGACATAAACCGTTGACTATGTCTGGGACTAGGATTGGATCCAGACGCACCTAGACTCCTCTCTGAGAAGGAGTTTAGAAAGCGAGGCGTCCTCTCTGAACCTCGTGACTCAATGGGGGGGTCTTCCTGACAATTCTTTCTGTCCCTGTCCTCTGTGCAGTAAATAACCAACTGTACCTTGCCATTGAATCTTGTTAAACCACTGTTGCATTTACTATCAACCTTTGTCACATCACTGTTTTATATCAATGAATGTATTACTGCTTCTCTCTTATGAGTGAAGTGCATCACTCCGTTCGCAACAACACCTCTAGAAAATAGAGATGGGACAAATTCTAGTTTGACTGGATTCCCACCTGAGGACTACACTGAGCGCGTCCTGCACTTTCTCTCTGGACACTGCTAGTAGCAAAAACTGAGGAACTCGCCTGTTGTTGGTGAAACCTTTCTTATGATTTCAGTGTGTTTCAGATGATGCCTCAGAATGAATTCTTCCTACAAGATAATTTTTTTTTAAAAAGAAAATCCAGCTTTTGGCCAAAGCTCAGTTAGTCTCTAGAGCAGTTCATAGGCCTAGCAGCAGCAGATAAATGTAAGATAGGATAAATGCCTTTCACTTGTATACATGTTCTTAGAGAAGTTCTTGTCCAATCACAGATTTCCCAATCCTTCATAAAATTCAGATACGTATATAATTTGGACTGAAACAAAGAAATAATTGCAATTTGTAAATTCAGGTGTTTTCTTACATAGGTCTGAAATCATGCCACGATGCTATTGCCTTGGCCTGTTCCCATTAAGAGTTATCTCATGTACAAAGTTATCTATGTCCTTTCAGTCCACTTTGCAAAGAATACATAGCAGTTTCCTGAGCAGAGCAGGAAAATACAGGCAGCGGTTTCCTGTCCGAGTCTGCTTTGCTGCCAGTCCCATGCTCATGTGCTTTCTTCTCTCCTTTTAAAATGCTCCGGTATCAATCTCCATGTTTTCTTCTTCTGTGCTCAGATTGCTGTAATGTAAGGACCATCTCAGGCTCTCCATTTGCAGACTGATTTCATGGTCATGTAGGGTAGTTTCTCCTCAGACCTCGCCGTGCCTGTTTGTACCTGAAGCCGTCGGTTCAGGTTCACGTTCCTCTCCAGATTCTCTCAAAACTAAATGGGAAGATTTGTTCTTTCCATTGTTTCAGATATCACCAGATATGAGGGAGTGTAGTTGCGATCCTTTGCTGGTTACTCTTGCTGAATGAATTCAGGTTGGTTAGGGGTCTTTCAGAAATGTCCATACATCATTAGCTATTCTTGGAAAAAGAATGGCTTGTGGGGATCTGTGTTTTCTAATATGTATGTAGGGCTTTTAATCAGTATTAAAACTATGTTGCAGTGAAAGAGCACTTATACTTGGCAAATAATTTAAGTCAGTTGTGGCAAATAAATCCTTTGGTGAATCAAACAGTATATTTTTATTTCACTAGGGTTTTTAAAAAAATCTATATGTTGGTTGTGCTCTTCACCTAGAGCACCTAGGTGAAGAAAAAAACCTAGATACATAATGCAGGAAACAAGAATGGATGCATTAGAAGACAAGAAGACATTATATCTTTTTACTATAGATAAGCAATAAAAATGTATTTTGAGAAGAAACAACTAACTGAAAAAGCAGATTTTTTTTTTTTAAGATGGTTTCTTTATCATAAATTAACAATTTTTGTTGAATTTTTGTATTTACCGTTGCTTCGTCTAGAGGTATGGTTACGAAAAATAAAAAATAATGACCTGAATGTGTTGTTTCTCTTTTCTGCTGAGGTCAAGTTCATTTTGTGGCATGGTGCCTGTTTTTTTCTTAGTGCCACTGCCAAATGACATTAAGATTATGTCCTCGTTTGAGATAGAAGAGAACCAATTTTCTTTCCAGTAATTTTACTTTTCAGTTAAGTCTCTTCTAACAAACTGCGCTCTCTGAAATCAAAGGTATGTTTTTCAGACAGTGTTGGCTTCGAACAGTGATAACGTCTGATGTTTATAGTTAATACCAAGGAATGGCATGCAGAGAGGCCCCTACTTATACTTATTGCTATAAAAACCAAGGTCAGTTGACTTTATTGTGTGCCACACTGGAGGGTCAGAAGCGGAAAAGCATAGAGGGGTCACACCTGCGGACAGGACAGGTGACCCGAAACTGACCAAAAAGGGTCAAAGGGGTCAGCCTCTTTTTTCAATGGCCGGTGTCCAAGGAGGACTCTGTCTGTTCTTCTGCCTTTGATTCCAATCCGTGTCTTCCTGAATCCAATTCTTAAATGCAACTACTGTCTGCCGCTGAGTCCAGTCCTAGTGCTGGTCGGTGACGTGATCATCATCCTGGGAGCTCGATATTGGTTTTGTATATATTTTATATATTTCATTATTTTCTTATTAATATTATTATCTTTTATTTTTATTGTTATTGTTCCCTTAAAGCTGGTTTAGTTTTTTTCAACCTATAAGTCTCTCTCCCTTATTCTCTCTTATTCTCCCTTATTCCTTTCCTTATGGGAAGAAAGAGAGGCTAATAGAAAGCATCTGTCATTCGTTTAGTGGCCAGTCCGGCCTAAACCACGATAAATTACAAATGCGGAACTAGATTAAAAGAACATGATTAAGATTGCGAAGTCAGGAAAAATCATAATTAAGGTTGCCTGTGCAGTTTTAACTCAGTTCCTGCATGTACGTCCATCCTGATAAGAGTGTTTAATTACATAGTCATGGATGTTTTTTTTTCACAGGGCATTTTCCCAGTCAATGAGCACCATCAGTCCTCTATGTGGGTAAAGTAGCTATTCAAAACTCTTTTTCCTCCTGTTACACATTCCTAGGCCTCGCTCGTTGCTGGCTAGCCAAATCTTGTTATGGAGAGAGAATTATTAATTGCATTGGGTCTCTTCAGTGGTGTTTATCACTGTTGTATTTCCTATGTCTTTCAAGTAAGAATGAATGTATTTTCACGTGAGAGGTGGGTGCTGTTGTCTTTTTATAAAGGGGAATAGGGATAAATTGTTGTCATTGACATTTGCTAATTTTGAGCATCCAATTTGAAGTGTCTACAACTTGGTATTTGAGTCAACTACAATACTACTAAAGCCCACTGACTTCTGCGCGGCTCTTCCTTTGGACAGCTTCTCCTTGCTGTCTGGGCTCAGCAATGAGGACACAGAGGGACAAGGTCTCTGCTTTCTGGCCTGGACTTGAGATGTCTCGTACTGCTCCAGAACTGCAATTAATGGGGAAACCTAAATGCAAAATGGACTTTTGATATTCTGAGCCTTGAATTCTCTCCTGAAAATGTAGGTAGTGTATACGCTTTCTGAAGGTGACAGATGCCATCTTTCAAACAGGGGAGGAATAGTTGCATCTCCTATCCAGTGTGCTGTCCGTTACAATTCCCATCTAGACTGAGGCATGGGCTCCTGTTCTTCTTCTTCCTGAGGGTTTGCAAACCTATCTGATATGTCAGGGGTTATCTCCACCCTGCCAAGAGATTAAGCTGAAGATGGAACATCTTACTGTCTCCTATTAAATTTCTATTTTAATTGTTAAGTATTTTTGTTTGGATTTTTATAACTGAATTAGAGGGTGGAAGAGAAGAGGGTATGTGATTCTTTCAGTTAAAGATCAGAACATTCATATGCTGACAGTAGCATTCCACTGTATCATAGCTCCTGTAGGTCCGAAGGTCCTCAACCGGAACAAAGTATGTGACCAATACTGTTGACTGAACCATTCCTATACCCTGCCTTCCCCAGCCTCGCAGAAGAACTCAACTTCAAGTCCAAATACCCAAGTACGGACAGATAAAAGAAGCATGAAGCAGAAATAAAGCAGTGAAATTTCAGATGGTTTCACTAAAGCCAGAAACACCTGAAAATATAGTTTTATGATGGAACATTTTGGTGATAGTTTGGTTTTGTCCTGTTTTAAGTTGACCTTATTTAAAATGCTACCACCTAACTGACAAGTGAAAGGAAAATTTCTGATTAATTTTTTTCCTTGTTAGAGCTATTTAAATTATTTCATTATAGGAACCATGAAATTTTCAGTATTACATTTCTTTGTGTACAGTGAGTTAGGTCCCACTCGTTCTTCCCTCCTTAAACAACAGGAATCTTAGCATAAGTTCCCTATACCTGTGAACAAGTTTGCAAATAAAGGATTTATTTTATTTTAAATGTAACTTTGGAATAATAGGAGTTCAATTCTCATTTTAAGATGGGGAGGGTTTTTTTGTATTTTGAAAAATTAAGAAGTTATAATTTAAATTTATTATGAAAACTGTAAGAGCAGATAACAGTAGAAAGGACTTAACCAGAAGTAAGGAAAAAAGAAAATATAATTCACCAGTTACAGGTTTTGTGGAATTTTCATTGACCTTATTGATGGGAACCTTTTGAAGTTTAATCAGGACAAATGCAAAGCCCTGTACCTGGAAAGGAAGAACCTCTTGTAATAGCACAGAATGGGGACTGCCTGGCTCTGGTGAAGAGATCCGAGGGTCTTGGTGGTCCACAAGCTGAAATAAGCTTGAATGAAAGCATAGTTAGAGGATTGATTCCCTAGGTATTGCTCTACCAGTGAATGTTTCGCACACTTGTATATCTGGCAGCATTTAGGACTTAGAGTACTGTAGTGAAAGAAACATGCAAAGAAAGTCCTAGCTGATAACCATTTTTTGAAAACTTGGCCTACAAGCTTTGAGTAAAGCCTTCTGCAGCTTTGGTGATTGTAAACTTTAGCCGGGGCTGACAGGCAGTTCCATGACCTGAATTGTCAAAAGAACAGATTCCCAGGGGATAGCTGGTGAGTTTGATCGTGTTTTTCCCTGTATCACATCTGTGAGCCTGTCTATTAAAGAAAAAAAAAACGAAAAACAAAAAAAAACAGTTTTTAGACTGCAGAACTCTTAAAATGTCTGAATCAGAAGAGTATTAGTAAAAATATTTCAGAATGATAATTTAGTTCCAGGGGTTTGTGTAGTTTAATCCAGTATCTGGTGGTCATGTCCTGATAAAATAGCAGCTGAGTAATTTCTCTAGTCTCACCCAGTCATATATGCTTCATTCTTCAAAAGGATAGTTCGGAAGACATGACCACTGAAAAAAAGCAAGGTTTATTATACAAGGTTCACTGGTTTGGGCATAATGTGGTGCAGGTAATTAGCCTGACAGTTTCCATACTCACACTGGTTTGTGTCCAGCTAGGTAGGTGCATGTACAAGGGTTGCTTCTACCAGTCTGTATTTACCTGCAGAGCTGTGCCTGCTATTACCATATCTGATAAAGAATAAGTTGTGATTATAATATAAAGGACATGGGAGGTCTTGAAATAAGCTTTCTTCTCAGTGATTGGCAGGAGAGGCTAAGTGGCTTTAGCATAGAGTACTGAAATGTATTTCTGAACTGGTTTCGCCTTTATTTCAGAGAAACCAGAAGGATAATAATTTCATAATTTCATAAAAGTGTTATCAAGACCTAGAGAAGAACGTTGTTCATTTGAATTTGGAAGAGAATCCAAGTGACAGCTTTGCATCAGTAAACTTCAGAGTGCTCTAGTAATTCATCATGCTCGACAGGAAGAAAACCAAATTGAAGGAAGTGGGTGTATAGTGCTCTTAGCACAGTTTTGGATTTAGCTGAACTTTACTCTTCAGTTCACAGGCTTGCGTGACATTAAGAAGACAAGAAAGGTCAGTCAAATGGCAACATCAAAAAAGTTCTTAAATTTCAAGGATAGCTCTTGACTTTGGCCAGGCTGGTGAATCCTTAGCTAATTATGGTATACCGGTAGACAAGCACTCTACATTAGATGCAAAACTATAGTCTTTTGATTTTCAAATAATGTGCAGTGGTGTAGCAACATTCCCAAATTCCCACCACAATCACACAGAAAATAGATTTTGCAAATGTGTTACTTAACTCTTTTAGCAGATTCTAAAAGATGGAGGCTTTGATTTGTGTAAAGCTGTTTATGGTACCACTTAAGATTTGATATCCACCTTGATGCTATTATAAGTGGGAATATAATTAATATTTCTTCCTGGCACTAGGGCCAGCAGGTCAGTAGCTGCTCAGGAAAGGAAAAATGTTACACCTGTGCCAAGTAGGAGCTCTGCTTTGTGAAGTTCTGCTTGTACCAAGCGGAGTTTCAGTTTGGTATGTAAGGGTGCTCTAACCAAAACCTTGAAAGTGCAGAAATGAAGGTATGCTTGAATTACATTTGACCTACAAGTTTTTTTAGCCTCAGTGGATCTCCTGCATAGCCTTGTAGCCAGTTTAGCATGCATTTATGCACTCTACCCAACTCTTCTTCACATGACTGGTGTTGAAAATTGTAGTAAGGCTGGCAAGCTTCCAGAGTTAGCAAACCGTTGTAGAAGCACCTTCACTCTTTGAAGAGCAAACAGTAAAGAATAAATGAGTCTCTCTCAAATGTCCACAGATGGAAATTAGCCCTGATCATTTGTGGATGGATGTTAGCAGAAGAGTGGCATAAATTAAAAATACCAATAAAATACTATTCAAGTGATTTAATCGAAGGCATCAAGGCCAGCTAGTTCAAGAAAGAAAATGAAAAGGAATAATTCCAGAGATGACTGCTGATTTAACCTGTTGCAATTAATACACTTCAGTGCCCTTGATATGTCTCCAGTTGATGAATGCAATGGTAATGACTACTGAATCCATCAAAAATAAACATATTCATTGTGGCTGACTTTTGAATTTAGAACAACCAGAACAGAAAGTTAAACCATTGGGCTAATTTGAGGCACCTCACCACTGCAGTAGATAGTTGTCGTGGTTTTGGCTGGATTGGCCAATCAGAACGACAGATGGCCCTCCCCCCCCTCTCTCCTCAAAGAGGAGAGGAAGAGATAAGATTTACGAGTTTAGAAAAAAAACTAAACTACTTTAATGAAAATAATAATAAATAAGGAAATAAGAAATAATAAGAAAATAAAAAAAAAAGTATACAATATATACAAAACCGTATCCAGCTCCCAGAATGACGATTGCATCCCCAGCAGGCACAGGGAACGTCCCAGACTGGAGTCGGTGATGGACAGGAGCTGAATTCCGGAACTAGAGTCAAGAGTGCTCGGATCGGGATCAAAGGCAGACGTAACAGCCAGGGTCCTCCTCAGACGTCGGCCATTGAAGAAAAGAGAGCGAGAGAGCAGACTTGCCCCTTTGATCTCTCAGCTTTTATACTGGGCGTGATGCAGATGGGATGGAATACCCTGGTGGTCAGTTTTGGGTCACCTGTCCCGTCCGCTCCTCCCTATTGGTGTGACCCCTCTACACTTCTCCGCTTCCAACCCTCTAACAGGGCAAATAGCGAAGTTAGCCGACCTTGGTTGTTATAGCAATAAGTATAAGCAAGAGCCTCTCTGCGTGCCATTCCTTGGTGTAATCAGGTCTTATCACTCTGAGAGTGAACAGTTTCTGAACAATATGCTGTTAATTTCAGACTTTAGTCAGTTAGAAGAGGCCCAGCTAAAAAGTAAAATTACAAATCAGAGAATTGGTTCTGTTTTACCTCAAACTAGGACAATAGTGTTCTCATTTCTTGTGTATTGTATGCCTGTATGCACCTAGGAAGAGGAAGACCTATAGAAGTAATGAAAACCATCACTTAACAGAAAGTTTTCCCTAAGTTCCTAAGAGGTATTTATGCATCGTTTCATTTTCCAGGTTAAACACATTTTGCAGGTCTGGGTGTGTGTCACCACCGAGATAAACTTGAGTGTGCATCAGTACAGATTGATTATTCTAGATAGTGCATCATGAGCATTACATTTGTTCCCCCAAGATAAAAAGCAAAGTTATTCCTTGGAACAACTTTTTGGATTCTGTTAAACGGCAGTTTCCTCTGCTTTGTAGCAATTCAAATAGCTGAATGGACAGATCCTGACAAGAGTAGTTGGTGCCTTTTAAAAGTTTTGTGTGGCCATTAGGCTTAATTTTTGTTATGCAGTAGACTGACAAGTTTCAGTGCCTGTAGAACACCTGTGAATAGATGCCACTGTGGATGCAAACGACATCTTAAAGCTGATATCCCAAAACTCCAAATACTGAATCAATAGCAGTTTTGCTGCTGACATCAACAGCAGCATCAATACATAATGATAACAACAGCATTAAAAAAACTGTTCTAATGAAAAGTATAAAAATCTGAAGGAAAGCTAGACATAGAATAGAATATTTCAGTGGGAAGGGACCTGCAGTGATCATCTAGTCCAACTGCCGACCACTTCAGGGCTGACCAAAAGTTAAAGCATGTGATTAAGGACATTGTTTAAATGCCTTTTAAACACTGACAGGCTTGGGGCATTGACCACCTCTCTGAGGTCGATATGCGATACAGAATCCATAAGAATCTCTTATAGCTAAGTGCACCAAAGAGTTGCACCTCTATCACATGGTTCCCTTTTCTAAGGAAAGGATCTGTAAAACCTAACTTTAACTACTTTTCTGTAGTCAGTATTTGTAAGATAGTAGCTGGTTTTTATTTGCTGTGAAACATACTTATGTAGTTACTTTTTTGGGGGGAAGCCCCCTTTTTGTCTGTGTCATTCAAACCATCTTAATTTTAAGTTATAATGGGCAAATTCCCAACTTTCTGGTATTCTCTGTTAGAATCCGATGCCAAGCCTGTCATCATGATGGTAAGGAACAGAGTCTTCAGAGAGGCAGCATCTCATTTGCAGTGAATTCCTGGATGGTTTTTCTTAAATTGGCTCTTCCCCAGGAGTAGCTTAAATGTGCTTATTCATTTAAATAGTTTACTACTGGGAAAACAAAGCTCTATAAAGTACAAGATCTCATTTTCAAAGGGGGTCCTGGGGACTGAAAGTGGATATACACGTGCCATGTGTTTCAGTCTCCATCTTCTACTTTTCCTGCTGTTAGGAAATAATTTGAAAATTACCTAAAATAGGAACAATATACTCAATGGCTGAACAAAAGGCTCAGATGTGTCTCCACAGCAGAACCCAGAGTGGTAGCCTTCAGCAATAGTTCCTGTAGTCCACAGAAAAAGAAAGAAGCAAGTGGTTATTGGGAAGAACAGCACAGCTTCCTCCCAGGAGGGATGTCACAGACCCAAGGGAGGGCTTGGCTGTGGTGTGTGGAAGCCTCTGGCCGTGACTGTACTAGTAAAAGGTACAATGCACCGAGGACCATTCTTTGGTCATGAGAGCATCTGACACATAACAGATCATGTCCGTGCTGATTTTTAATTTATTTTTTTTTTAAATAAGAGCTCTCTTGTTCTCTGAAACAGAGATGCTGCCTCAATAATGTCTTTGGAAATCATTTTTGGCTGATGCCAAGTCTTGAATCATGTCTGTGCCTGAAGTATGTCAAGGATCTGTCTGACAACAACAAAAGTTATTGACTTTCAGTGCAACTTCTCTTTTCAGAGATCCCTTCGAATTGTACAATGAAAGGTGTTTTCACCTAAGTTAGGGGCAGAATAAACTAAAACCTTGGGTCATTTGTGCTTATCAAGAGACCAAACCACGGGTGATAAAAGCTCTAAGAAAACAATGCTTTTTACATACATGTAAAATTTCTTCACTTGGAATAGTTTCTTGGATGACAGTACAGAGAATATCTTTCAGGAAATACACTTTAAAACTGTCTCAAGCACAATGAATTGCCCCGAAAATAACGGTCATTTTACTAATGACACTTCAGCACTGGCCCTTTTTATCTTAGATGTCCTTGAAACTCAAGAAAATGTTTTAAATGCTATCAGAAAGTCCCACAAAATGATACTTGTTGGAACAGAACCTGGCACCATCTGTAATTTTAGTTTTATTGTCCAACAGAATTAAAAAAAAAAAAGTCTCAGAAACAATTGCCTACTTTTTGGGGGGCTTTTTTAGATTTTAGCCAGTGCTTTGTTCAGGCCCTTGGGCAGTCTGTGTTTGGCTCTCTCTCTGGAGAATCCAAAAGACTTCAGAGATGCTTCTAAAAGTGTTTGCGTTAACTACAGAGTGTAGAAAAGAAAAAGGGGGCTCTTCAAATTTGAATTTTATTCTCTTCTGTACTAAAATGTCTATAGATGGGAAACTGTCTTTAGTGGTTGATGGTACATGGCTTTTTTGGCATACTATTAGAGTTAAAATTTAATATCATGTAGGAGATCATCTGTGCTATTATATGTAAATGAATCATAGAATCGTAGAATCATTTAGGTTGGAAAAGACCCTTAGGATCATCGAGTCCAGCCGTAAACCTAACACTGCCAAGTCCACCGCTAAACCGTGTCCCCAAAAAACACATCTACACATCTTTTAAATACCTCCAGGGATGGTGCCGCAACCAGGGCAGCCTGTTCCAATGCTTGATAACCCTTTCAGTGAAGAATTTTTCCTAATATCCAATCTAAACCTCCCCTGGCAGAACTTAAGGCTGTTTCGTTTTGTCCTATCACTTATTACTTGGGGGAAGAGACTAACCCCCACCTTGCTACAACCTCCTTTGAAAGAAAGAAGACAATTTCTTTTAGGTAAAATATGTAACTTCAAAAAATGCATATTTGTCCTATACGTTCCTCATTTTTTTTCTGCCATCTGTTTTATCATAAACACAGAAACCAGCTACAGTCCCCAAAGGAAGGAATTAAATTTAAGAATGCAGATACCACTCATTTTTTTCAAATTCTCTGAAAAACCGTGATTTAGATTTTCTAAATGGAACCACAGTTATTAAATTCAAGACATGGTTTTTATTTATTTTTCATGGGGTAGCTAGGATAAGCGAGCTGAGGTTTCATATGCTTTATAAAACCAGTATTTTACCATGTTGATGTTTGTCTTCTTCCCTGAACAATGGTTTCTGTTGTCGTCGTGTACAATTATGCCTGTTTGATTATTAACAGTTTCATAAAATTTTTTTTCTGCCCTTTTTCTATTTTGTTGTTCATTCTGTCTGGGAAGTAGTTTTTTCTCTAAAAAGACAAAGAGCTCAGTTGCCTGAATGTAATTGCATTCTCAGTTTACTTTAAGCAGAGATTTTAGTTGATCTGAAGTAAAAAGTGTTGGGTTTTTGCCGTAAGCCAGGTGAACAAAAGCTGCGCTTTCCCATTTTTTCCCTGACTTTATTACCTAATTGTTATTCCTTATTACAAGGTGTCTGCCATTATTTTTTTTATTTATTTATTTTGCAGCAGGCTCCTTTGCTCTTACACTTGTTCTAACTAGTAGTAAACCCTTAACGCCACAGTGACCAATGGAAAATCGCCGTGTCTGACACTATGAGACAAAAGAAGCAGGAGGGATCTGTGAAAAATGCCTGCAAGAAGCAAAGCACAGTGTGGATGGAGATGATTCACGTCTCTGCAGTGATTCTTCAGTAAAAGGTAGCAGAGCAGAACCAAAGACCATTTTCACTCGTCTTGAATTCATTTCACCTGATCTCTAAAGTATTTCCCTGCTACCCACTGGAGCTTTGAAATGGGTTGCATGTCTGAGTACTGCTGCTTTTTTTTTTTTTCTTTTTTTTCTAATTTCCAAAAAAGTGAGATTGAAAAAGGCAGCTAACAGAGGGAGAAGCTGTAGGCAAGTAATGCAGAAAAGAAACCCATTCGGCCATCTGTCCATCCATCCCTTGAAACTTTCACAGATTTTTGTGCAATCTGATATAGAATAAAAAGTTTTTCAAAAACATGTAATGATCTGAAGTTCCTGAGTCACTTATATGCTTTTGAAAATGTTGCTAGAAATTGATGCATCCATATTTAAACAAAGAAACGCTTTCTATGTAACAAAGCTGCTCTTAATTTTTTATCTATTTTTACGGCTATTTTAGTTGCTTCCTTGGAAAATGAGCATTTTTTTTTTCTCTTTTGCAAGGATTTTAATGACTGTTTAATTTAGTAACTTAGGGCTATCTTATTCCTATTCAAGTCTATGTAAATCTGCTGGTTGCTTTTAATGGAGCAGAATCAAACCCGTTGCCCTTCATCCTGTAAAGATATAGGCACATTTTTATGTGAGTCCCTCACAGACTCAAAGTAAGTAAATTTAAGCTTGCATGGATAAAATGACATTGGTCTGGGAGTGATCTCATGGATCCCTGTGTTCCCTTCTAGCACAGACAATCGCAACCATCCTATGAGTTGATTTTCCTTGGGTTTAAACCAGTGGTAGGGCTTGCCCTGTTAGTATTACTGAAAAGATGCCCTGAATTTTCCTGCCTTCATAGTTGAAACCTTTCCTGGCATTCCAGCTCATGTTAGCAGACACCTGAGATCCAAGTCCGAGTGCTTCCTGGTTGACTTCAGCTGAAGCTGGAAAAAATCAACAAAGATTTTGCCGCTCCTGAGGTATTGAACCAGGATTCCTCATGTTTAAATTTAATTTCACTGGGGGGTGGCTTACCGTGTTAAACTCTGTGGGAGGTGCCTGCGTTTTTCGGAGCTGCTCGAGCTCCATATGTGTTACCTAAAGTGTCGCAGGTGAGACTTTCATCACCCAGCCCCCCTCTGTTCCTTGTGGGGAACCATTTGCTGCTGCTCATTTTTGCGGCTGAATTTTGTATCTTTCTAAAAAATTGGCCGTGTAGAAGTAATGCCATTGTTCCTCGTGCTCTACCACACTATGTAACCCTTATTATATGATTTAGGCTAATTACGTTGTTGAAAGTTTAAAAGGGAGCTGCTGAGGCCGGTGGATCTGAATCTTTGCTAAAGAAACAGTAATTTACTACCCAGAAAGTGATAGACAATTAGGGCTGGCAATTGCAATGCCATAGGAAAGTAAAGAATGGCCCATTTCCTCTTGCACAAACAGGACATAATCTTTTTATGCTAAGTACTCTGCTTGCAGACACACACAAGACCCCCCGTGCCTGCATCTTAAAAGAATAAGCCCACCGATATAATATATATTATGTTCATTGATGCTATATATTGCAAGGTTTTTACTGTGGAAGTGCTTTTGCCTTGCCAGGGTTAGACAAACATCACATCAACCTTTCTATTTTGCTACCATCGCTGGCGTTCCGGACCCTGATAGCTAGAGGTGGGTTTCGCTACGTGTCAGGGTAATTGCAGAGAATGTAGCGCTCAGCCTGCCCCGACTCGGATCTGCAACTGCAGCTCAGGAGGCGAGACAAAGGAAGAAGAGAGAGAAAACGTGTGTGTGTGCGCACATGTAGGCAGTTTTAACAGAAGGGAATTATCTGGCTCGGAGCTTTGGTTATCAGAGAGAATTTCATCTCTGGTCTCTCGTCTGAATCAGTCAGATCCACAATATCCAAAAGTGGTTGTCAGCTGATGATTGATTGGTTGCCTGTGAAGTAATTAGTTCAAACTGGGCTCCCCCAGCGGGGCTCACCTGGAGCTTGTACACCCTTTCCAGGGGCACCAGGGCCAGCTGAAGAGGTCGATGCCTCCAGCCAGCCCCCAGCTGCTTCCAGCCATCCCTTTGCTGAAGTGAGGGCCGCCTCTCCCACCTGCCGCCTGCCCAGTTGCTGCTGTAATTGCTTCCAAACCCATCTTGGTCAGAGCGAGCCAAATAACCTTAAGAAGTTGAACTAATTAGCCGCAGCTAACCTGGCTGGTTTTGCCTGAGAAGGCTGGAGGTGGCTGGGGGGCTGCAGCGGTGGGACAGGCAGAGGGGGCTGGGGTCAGGAACCTGTCCGGCCAGCATAGCTGCGCCTGGAAGAGGATCTACAAACACTAAGCTGCTTTGTTCACTCTTGTGACAGCTCCAAACCCATTCCCAGAGACTAAATCAGAGTAAGAAATCATCCACTTGGCCTTACTCATCATCCTTTGATTTTCCTGTTATGGGTACCAGTCAGTTAATGATTGTGGCTTAACCTATTAAGACTAAATCTTGGTGCCATTACAAGAGCAACCAAATAATCATTGCTTTCTGTGAAATCGGAGGTTAGTCCTTAAATAACAAGAAGGTTTGTAATTCTTTGATCTACAACAACGCAAAAGTGCTAATTTCAGGGAATATAAACACTTGCCCTGGACCAGCCTGATAAACAAATACTCCTGTTTGTTACACCTGATCAAACTGAATGGTATGGGCTGTGGGAACTCCTGGTTGCTGCCAGTCCTGCAGCCAGGGTGCCTGACCTGGGTGTAAAAGTGCTGTGATTCCAGTAATTTTGACAAGCACTGAATTCACCGTTAAATATTTAAAAGGAAGGAGCAAGAAGCAGAGGTTTTCTTTTCGTACCAACAACGTTTCTTGCGTTGTAGTTTTGGACTGCTGTTGTATTATAAATCATTTACTGTACTAATGGGATGAGCTTAAATCTCTGTGGGGGGGAGCAGCAGCTAAGCGAGGGACAGGTGCGAGGTGTGGCCCTGAGGTTTTCAGTTCTGGGGCCACTTTCTGCAGATAACAACCACCTAAGGGGAGGTGTCACCTTTTGACCTCTGCACCTCTAACTCTCAAATAACAGCCAAAAATGGGAAGTCATTCAAATTAAAAGTTTTACATCTGTCAAGCTATAAATACGTAGAAGAGGAGGTCTGTTATTTAGTCTTGTTAAAAAGAAGTTGAAAAAGCTTCTGAACTGAAGCATGGTCGCCATTATACAAGAATGCATTTTTAAAGAGGATACTCTTATTTTACTAAAATCCTCAGTTTAACCGTCATTTTTTTCTTTCTTTTATTATTTGAATAGCAGCACATGTTAACTCCACTAAAACTAACCCACTCTTACAATACTCTGTGTGCGTGTTTTACACACATCTCCCCTAGCCTGACCACCTGTCGACAAGCTGGTTGCCTCTAATGATGTGTTTAGTCGTCTGGTTCCCATTACTTCAAGGTTCAGTTTCTTTTTCTGACACTGGCCATGCGAGCATGGGATGTTTCCTACGGGGCGTCTCTCCTCTGTGACAGTGGTGGGCAGCAGCTGGCCCACCTTGGGAGGTGCAGGAGTGAGGGCATCTGCCTGGGGCTGCGCCAAGGCGTTGTCTGCACTTCTGGAAGGACCATCAAACCCAACACAGTGCTGGTTAAGCTAACGAGTCCTACGGACAGTGATGTAACCTCGCTGTGTCAGATACCCCCATACAGGTCTGAAAAAGTGACTAGGGTACTTCTGCGCGGCATTTTATTGGGCAAGCGGAGCAATTTACGCACAGCATGGAGTGACAGGTTTGCTGATGTTTGTTTTAATTGAAAGCAGAACTTGGTGTAGGTTTAGCAACCCCACCCCACCTTCTCCAACAGTTTGCATTTAAAGTTTTGCGTAAAGGCATGGCTGGACACGGCTGTCCTGGCTGCCGCAGGGCTGGATCAAGCAGTTCCTGCCCAGCCCACCCCTTGCTGCTCGTTTCTTCTCCTGGTACTAAAGGGCAGCTGTCACGGTTCCGTGGGCTTTACTCTTTGTCTGAGAGGTTTCCAAGCAGGGTGAGAGATGATCCTACTTAAAAAAAAAAAAACTTAAAATAGGGATTGTGGACAGAAGTCGGGAAAGGAGCAAAATCTGAGTTATAGCTGGAGCTGATGGTTCTGTCACAACAAGCATTTGCCAAAATTTGGAGATGTTGCTGTGTCAGTGTACTCTCTGAAGAAATGTTGTAGGACAATACCATCTGTCCAGGATCTGCGAAGTTCTTTATTGATTTACTAAAGTCAGTATTATTAAGGTTTTCTTTTCAAGTATTTATATTTATTTAAAGATGTGTCTACTTGTGAGTGTTTGCAATGCTCTATGCTTATTTGTTTATTTATTTGTGTTTACTATGACTAGATAAAAGCGTGAACCAACACTTACCAGGGCTGATATATTACACGGTGTTATTTTAGCACAAATGCTTACTGTTCAGCACCTGCATAAGATCAGCCATGACAGCTGATGGTTTAAAATTTATGATGCATCATGTTGTCAATATGATTTCCGTTCCAAAAACATACAAACTCTACTTTAGTCTCCTTGTCTTTGCACATATAATTTTAGGTAAAGAGAGAACAACGCTGGGCTCTTCTGACAATTTTATATCTTATTGCATCATATAATGTGGATTATATACAGCAGAGACAGCTGAAAAGTACAGTTTCCCTGCAGACTCGGCCCTGACAGATTTGCAGTCTGCTGAATCCTGCAGAGAATTGAGGATATGCATTACAATGCGTTGTCTCCTGCAGGATGCCGTGAACTTTCAAGTTGTTTTCACTGTGTAATTGCTACAGTTTTTAAAGTCAGGTAATAGCAGTGGAAGACTAAGTGATAGATACAAAAAAAATGCAATTTATGAGCAGTGTTTTCACATTTAGAGTAATACACATAGTAAATCAGATCATTGTCTAGTTTGCTTAGACATGGCACGTTGTACTGGGATGTAAAACTAGAGTAGAGCACTTACCACATCTGGAGTGCTATTACTTAATTGAATGCATATCACGTGCTAAAAAAAGCAGACTTAATATATATAAGGACAAAAGTGGAATAGGATGACGTTATGGGGAAAGGCACAATGCTTTTTGCCTTGACACCGGATGATGAAGTGGTCACAATCCATGTATTTCAACCCTTGCCATTCACCTATTTCATGCCAGCAATGGTATTTATTAATTTATCTTCAGCATTAAAAAGATTAATATTATAACTCGTAAATAACATAGCTGGATGCAGAGTTATATATTCAAAGTCAGTGGTGGGTTTATCACAACACTGCACTAAAGAAATCACGGCCTCGAGATTTAAAACGAAAATGAGTAATGAAGTAAAGAAATTGTTAGTGCTGGTGTCAGATTTGTCAGGAGAAGGCTGAGCAATTTTGTAAATTTAACCCGTCCCCCCAAAATGTTACCTAAGCTAACTATTAGTAATTTGATATTTACTATTTAATGAGCTCAGATTTAAGCAAATGCAAGGCTTGCCACAGACATTTATTTCCCTGTTTATGTTTATCCTCTGGAAAGGGTAAACCGATGTATTATGCAAATGGCATAGTCTTTGGTGAGCCCACCAGCTTCCTACATCCACACTGACTTCTCTGTGCATTCCCATGTTGACACCTTCATTTTGAATACCACTTCAATCCTTTATTTATTCATTTGTAGCCATCTCACCAAGAAAACACTTCCTCAGAGCTTATTCTTTTCTGTTGGATACAAGATGTTGACGAGAAGCAACCTCTTCCCGAGGCAGCTTTGGACTTGCTGCGCTTGGGTTCACGGCTGGCTCTTGGCGTGAGTAAAGGACTTGCTCTTGCGCACACTCTGTGCGTTGAGAGAAAATCAGGTTTTAAATAACCTGACTTTCAGGAGAATCTGAGCCAAACTGTCCCTGTCATGTGGAGTGAGCAAGCCAAGCAAACTTCCATATGATGTAAAGAAACAAGTGTGATAAAGGGGCAAAAGCACTAGTGATGACTAGAGCACAATCCCAGAAAACAAATATGTATAAACTGAATATGAAGAAGCAACAGCATTCGAGACCCTTCAAAACTGCAGGGCAGGATTGCTGTAAGCCATTAGCTTGACTTGCCACCTCCCATCCCGGGCTGTCTTTTCATACCACTCTATGAAATCCAGGCAAGAGCTTTTCATTTATGTACCTCTTTGTAAACTCCCTAATGCAATTTTAGGAAGTGGGAAAAATAATACAGTAGTATTAAGGCAGTATTAATGGTAGCGCTTGCATCATTCTTTCTTTAGAAGCAAGCACTGGTTGTTCCTTATGCTTATTTTCTTTTCTGAAGAAGGTAGTAAGATAATAAAAATAGTAATAAAATAGTAAAAAATCAGGGCGTCTGACTTAAGCGGTCCTCACTGCAGAAGCTTCTGGAAAGCAGGTGTAAATGTCCATTCAATGTATACACAACAGAAAAGGCTGTGCCTAAATCATTGATGTGGTGTGATCAGTGGGAGGGAGATAAGCGAAGCACAGACAACAGTTGTTGCTGTAGGATGGTGCTGAACTTGTCACTGGCCCTGGTGTGAAGAAATACTACACGGAGGGGATGCAGGCGAGTCTGTGCATGAGGGTCGAGGACGATGTATTTATTGTGAGTGTTTATAATTTCTCTGATAATAGATTGTCATGTTCAGTGCAGAGAACAAAGAGCGACTCTCACCTCTCCTTCCCTTGAATATCAAGTCACCTTATCCTGCCATGTACCAGGCGAAGTAATTGCATCTCAAATGTGTGGTGCATTTTTGTTTAGAAGGTTAGTGCAAAATTGATTTATGAAACAATTTTCCCTGTTTATGTCACAGAGGCCATTTTCTGGTGAATAATTAGATGTGGGTTTCTCCTGTATGGTGACATACACTTCTGTGAAGCTAGGTACGGTTGCTGCTTTTCATTACATAAAACTCAGTGGAAATCCTGTCTAGTTGCTCATGAGAAATTTTTTTTCCTGTAACATCATTTTAAAGATTGATTCAAGTTGATTTTGGGAGAGTGTGTTTTTGAATTGTGTTTACCTGTGCTCACCGTGACGTGCAGTAAACAATGATCTCATGCTGCTCTGGAGGTTACTTCCCCCTTTTCATCTCAAAATCAATTACTTGTTAATCTGAGATCAACGCATATGAGAATACCTGTACTGCATCATAGCACTTGACATGGAAAAAAATTGTCTTCCTGGTCCTCAAACTACCACCTGGGCTTTCAGTTTGGTAGCGGACATCTCAGGGCAAAAATATCCTCCTGACCTAGTGCCTTTATTTTATCACAGTCATCTATCCGAGGTAGCCAAGGTTTATGCATGCTGATTGGAGGGGTTTTTTTCATCTTTTTACATAGCTTTTTTTTTTAGGTAATTTTTCAAACTTTGGTTCCTAAAGTTATGTACATAAATTATTACTTGTTTTTTCCTGAGTATACATTTTGATCATGTAAATACTGGATTAGATTCAGATGTCCAGTAGACTTAACCTCCTAAATTTGAAATAGTGTTCTGCTTTTTATTAGACATTGAATTGAACTGATTTTTTTTAAGGAAAGTTATAAGGTTTCCAATGAGTTTCCTTAAAGCATAATTCAAATCTCATCAAGTTCAAAAAAGAAAAGCTGAGCATTAAACGTGCTATTTATTTTTTATAGCCTTATATTTAATCTGGGAATACAGCAGGCAAAAACTTATAGAATACATTTGGTATGTTATTGGCATAATAACACCAAATTTTTTAAAAATAGTGTATTTATGAATTTGTTAGATTAACTGGATCTCTTTTAAATATACTATATAAGAAGGGAATTATAATTCATTGAATTAGATGACGCAGGGAAAAGTCAAGACCCAATTTTTAAGAAACTCAGGTGTTAATACAAATCCAGAATCATTATTTCAAAGAGGTTTCTTTTCATTTGTAGATATTTTAACTTTACTTCCTCCCTTCCTTAGTGTGGACTGAAAATGTACATTTTTTTCAGGGAAAATGATACTCTGTTCCTGATTCAATTTGAACTCTAATTTCAGAATTTGGCTTTCATGTTACTGGAAGTAATCTTAGAAGTGCTTTAACACAACTAAAACTCACTTTATGTGTGATGATTTGTTTACTGCTTGTTGGGACAACAATGAAAGCACTTTTTTCTTCCTACTTAAATGTTCTAGGGTGCTCTCTCTTTTTTTCCCTCCCCTAAATGCTTGTAAATAAAGCACACGCCTTTAACACTTGAAGAACTTTTTTTTTTTTGCAAGCTTTATAATAGGATTCTTTGGAAGAGAGGAAGAGATTTGAGGTACTGGTGGACAAGAGGCTCAACAAGCCATCAGTGTGGACTTGCAGCCCAGAAAGGCAATCGTATCCTGGGCTGCATCAAGAGAAGTGTGGCCAGCAGGTCGAGGGAGGTGATTCTCCCCCTCTACTCCACTCTCGTGAGACCCCACCTGGAGTACTGCGTCCAGTTCTGGAGCCTCTACTACAAGAAAGATATGGCCGTGCTGGAACGTGTCCAGAGAAGGGCCACGAGGATGATCAGAGGGCTGGAGCACCTCTCCTGTGAAGACAGACTGAGAGAGTTGGGGTTGTTCAGCCTGGAGGAAAG
>VYZM01012359.1:69207-90448 GCA_013398915.1 Dromas ardeola
CCCCTAAATGCTTGTAAATAAAGCACACGCCTTTAACACTTGAAGAACTTTTTTTTTTTTGCAAGCTTTATAATAGGATTCTTTGGAAGAGAGGAAGAGATTTGAGGTACTGGTGGACAAGAGGCTCAACAAGCCATCAGTGTGGACTTGCAGCCCAGAAAGGCAATCGTATCCTGGGCTGCATCAAGAGAAGTGTGGCCAGCAGGTCGAGGGAGGTGATTCTCCCCCTCTACTCCACTCTCGTGAGACCCCACCTGGAGTACTGCGTCCAGTTCTGGAGCCTCTACTACAAGAAAGATATGGCCGTGCTGGAACGTGTCCAGAGAAGGGCCACGAGGATGATCAGAGGGCTGGAGCACCTCTCCTGTGAAGACAGACTGAGAGAGTTGGGGTTGTTCAGCCTGGAGGAAAGAAGGCTCCGAGGAGACCTTATTGTGGCCTACCAGTATCTTAAGGGGGCCTACAAGAAAGCTGGTGAGGGACATTTAGGATGTCGGGTAATGGTAGGACTAGAGGGAATGGATTAAAACTAGACATGGGTCTATTCAGAATGGACGTTAGGAAGAAGTTCTTCACCGTGAGGGTGGTGAGACACTGGAACGGGTTGCCCAGAGAGGTGGTGGAAGCCCCATCCCTGGAAGCTTTTAAGGCCAGGCTGGATGGGGCTCTGAGCAGCCTGGTCTAGTGGGAGGTGTCCCTGCCCGTGGCAGGGGGGTTGGAACTAGATGGTCTTTAAGGTCCCTTCCAACCCTGACAATTCTATGATTCTATGATTTTGTTCCATAATATTTTGAGTAGTAACACCATGGATTCTTTTCAGTTGGTTTTATAATTACGCATTTTCTCTAATTAAAAAAATGTACATATCAGGTTAAATGCCTAGAAGTATATTTCTCAGTTGTTGTCATCTATTAGGCAGAAACTTGCACTGGAATTATGAAAAACAGCTTTTCCAAACGCACAGAGAGAAGTATATCGAGTCTGATGAGTGTGTGGAGCATCAACAGAAAGTCCTGCTATCGATATGAGGGCTTCTGTAAATCCAGAACACACCCAGAGGAATGCAGAGTCAGCTCTGTAACAGGATGGGCAGTTTAAAACTCTTCAGGCAGATGATTTCTGACAAGGTGGTCCAGAATTTTAACTGCTGTGACCTTCTCCCAAACCTTAGATAACAAAGGGAGATTAGAAATAGTACTAACTGCGGTCATAAAAATCATCCACCCAGACTGAAATCTTCCTTAAAATAGAAGTTACGGCCTTCTTGGGAGGATCATTCCTAAAGATTAACAGAGCATTCACTACTTGTGGGAAAAAAAATGGGCCTAAAATTGGAAGGCGTCGTTTTATAAAGCAGCTATGGCAGGACAGAGACAGTGAGTCGGGCAAAGGGAAGCGAGGCCACTCCTAGCATCTCAGAGGAAGTAATTAAGATGAACTTAGTGTGGGGGAAAAAATCACCCTCTTGACATGAACATTACTAAGAGACCAGCAGGTCCCCACAGCGGCTGGCTCTGGTGAGTGGAGGCTAGACAGATGCAGAACTCTGATTGTATTGATCTGGGTAATAAAAAATTTAAAAAGCATAAGAAAAAGATCTTTTTTTTTTGGTAGGAGCAAAAATGAGCTAGGAAATTTATTGCAGCACAGACTGGTAATGTATTGATCACTGTTCAGGGCAGCTGGAAGTGGAATAAAGGATATAGGGAAGGGAAGGCCAGCAGCCACCCCACAAACAACTAGATGAACTCTGGCTAGCATGTGGGAAAACCGGCATCCAGATGCATAACCTCTTGATCATGCTTTGTGGCAGGAATTTAAAAGAGAAGCAGAGACGGGAGACTTACCAGTTTGTGAAGTTTGCAGTTATGCAAATTCCAGGACAGTCTTTCATGACAAGTTTCTCCTCGCTCTGTCTTAAGTGGTTGGCCAGTCATTGTCCACTGCAATTTTTTACACACATGTTGACACAGAAAACCATATTGATAAGTAGATGGTTGAGATCAATAGACTTGTGGTGCCATTAACAGACATATATTATAGCATACAGAGAACTGATTATTTATTCATACAGAGAATAGTTCCCAATGGACTAGACGTTTTACAACCTACATGGAAAATAGGCTCAGTGAGATCAAAATATAAATGTTATAACTCACGTGGAAAGGTTTGGAGAGGGAAGAATGTGTAACTTTCTCATATATTTGTTCATTAACCAGTGTATTTCCATAACAAATGAAATACTGACAATGACATGCTGTCCTCAGTTTCAGTGTTCTTAATAAACTGATAGGCATGGCAGCAGACTGACTGTAGCAGAGAGTATTGGAGAAGCCTTGTGGATTGCTTTAGAGAATGTTCTAGATGCTGTGGTGTCCTGGCTTACTCTGCTGGAGAATGCTGAGTAGAATATGTACTCCACACTACTTACGACTTCGTGCTACAACCAGCATGCATTTCTGACGTTCTTTAGAAATTTATATTGAAAATGGCCCTAGTTTGCTAACCTACTAACCTGCAGTATTGTTCACAAACCAGGAACATCTTACATGTTACTTAGCTAAATTGCTGCTTCATCCTTTTCATTCCTAAATAACAGCAGTCCAGTGAATGATAACTCGTACAACCAATGCGTGACTTGATTTAATATCCTTAAAATTTAATACCACTTCACATATGAATTAAAATACAGTGAAAAGATTGTTATCTTTTCATGTACAAGAAAACAAATTTCAGCTTTGGAAGTGGTCTGGGCCTGCTATAGAAACACTCTAATAAAAGCAGTGACCATCTCTTAATGATTTTAGACTGGTGATGACATATAATACTTCAAAATAAGAGAATCTGAGCAAGAATTATTTCCATTGAATGTTGGTGACGAATATTAATCTGTGTTTATCTGTAATGTAGTAACTTTAGTAGTATCAGCTCTTCATACTTTCTATGAAGTATTTGGCTCAATGCAGGCTCAACTTCTTGTGTTTTCAATCCCTCTAGTTTCAATATATCCAGTTTAATTTTTGTACGAGGGTTTGGACTGAGATATATTCAAATTCCTTACATACGTCCCACAGCATTAATTTGCCAGATTAATAGTCTGCAGGGCGTTCTGCTGCACCTTTAATGAGAGAAAGAACCTGAAATCTTACTCATCTTTCCCAAGACTATTTGACATAGTGGCTTTAATGTACTCTAGGTTTTTCTGAGGACTGTAAGAAGATTGTGAGGAAATTTAAAAATTCTGCCTCACGCTTCTATTGAATGACAATCAAATGTATCTGTAGAGAAGAAACAAGGTCTGTAGCTCCAGTATGTTCCATCTTTGGCGATACTTAAAAGCCATCTAGACATGGTCCAGGGCAGCCAGCTCTAGGTCACCCTTCAGGAACAGGGTGTTGGACCACATGACCTCCAGCGGTCCCTTCCAACCTTAAGCATTCTATGATCCTATAATTACTTTGATGAAAGAAATTAAGGTGTGTGCGTGGATATACATTTCACAATAACTTATTGTCTTATTGTCATTCATCAAATATGGTTATTTGAGATTCTCATCACTACAGGGTACAATCAGCCAGAGAAACATAGATTTTCTTCTAATGTGCATATGAGACTGCGCTTTGTATTTTTTTGAGCTTTCAGATCTAACTACGTATTGAAAGTGTATAGTTTATTGGAACTGACATTCTTATGGATTTCTGTACTCACAGGATACTGTTTTTTCACCTCTTTTTCTACAGCTTGACTTCTTGGATTTCTCATACATCACTCCATCCTTTACAAAAGATCTCTATTTCTGAACCACAGTTCAGTTGTTATTGCCCTTCTTAGAGCTTCCATCTTAGTTTCAGCCATCTCCAGCCTTGAATATTCAACTGTTTGTGACCCTTTCCTGTCATGTTTTGATGAGTATTGGAATTCCTTGAAGGGAGACAGAATTTTTCATGGACTTCCTGTGGGACTGGCATTTTTCTCCCTCTCCCAATACTACTTAGTTGCTCTAACACTGTCTGTGAGTGCAATAAAGCACTATAAAGTCACAATAAAGTGACAATAAAGCAAAATTGTTCTTCATTCCACAAAGCAACAGTAACACTTTAAGGCATCCAGTTCAAAGATCTTTTACTCATTGACATCTTCATAGATTTTCTGGGACAAATGGGTAAAAACATAATAGGAAAAGCCCACAGTATCTTTGAACTCTTCATAGACTTCCATACCATGATTGTTACTTTTTGATTAAAATAGTAATGTCATGACTGATTACAACCACACACACACACACACACATTTGCTTAAAAATATTATTTCTGCTAGGAACACCTGAAATTGCTATATTTAGAAAAAAAATCTTCATCCTTTCCCTGTAAGTGTAGAACATCACTCTTTGATTAACTTGCTGTGTATTTCCACATATGTATTCAGTTGGACCACAGTTACTGTTAGTGCTTGATTGTAGCAATGAAAGTTACCCATATACTTGAATAAGCTTATGGCATGAGTTAAGTGTTTCTTTTTGCTTTTTCCTGCAGGTAATAGAATTCTCAACATAGGTCAGAGAACAGTTTACAAAAGCTTTCATACAAAGTTTCATATATCAAAGAGTGAATGAAGGAAAGGACTCATGTTTTTCCCCCTCCAATCTTCTCACTTAAATCTAGATTTATCTGCATCTAAATATGTAGAACATTTTCTGTAATTGCTCTCCTAGCACAGAAGATGAGTTGTCAGTAGATAATAATATACTTAACGCTTAAATAATTCTTTCATACGTACTATTAGAAAGCATTTTACAAATACAATCCTAGTAATGACCACTTTACAGATAGAGAAAGAAGAGAAATATTAATTGATTTGTTAAGAAACAAGCAATAGATAAAGCAGGATCAAACATACAGCACTAAGATGAAATTCTTATGTGCTTTATGTCAATGAGAAGTTTGCTGTTCATTTTTCAATGAGTTTATCACATGTCTCCTACCTTCTTATCTATTGGAGAGCACAGCCTCGCATTCATTGCATTTACCTGCACATGAGATAATTGTTCTGACAAAGGTGTTAAGTCTTAATATAATCCTTTGATTTAAACTTTTATCCTAGCATGGACTGCTGTGCTTATGGATGAGATCCCTCTCACTTCAACCATCTGCAAGTAGAAATTTAAGCTTAAGGTGGTTTTCTGGGCTTCCTTTCCTGTCAGTGAAGAAAAGAGATGCAACTCCAGAATATGCCTCATTCCACCTATCTGAAGGTGAAGATGGATAATCAGTTTAAGCTGGCCCTGCTGTCAGAAAAAGCAGTCCTGGAGTCTTCCCGCCCCAGCTCTTCATGCATTCATCACAAGGTGAGAGATGCACTGTTTGGTGAGTGGATCTGAGTTAAAACTAACCTGAGGGAAAAATGGCAAGTTTTCAGCCAGATCTCCTCCCTGAAACAGTTTACCATGCAGTTGTACAAACATTGGTATTAGCACAAGTGACAAATCTGTGCAGGACTGGGAATAAGGAGATGGGAGTAAAAGTAGCGCAGGACTGCTTTCTTTCACTGGTAGCATCAGGTTAAAGGATCTATTGAACTCTAGTCTTAACCACCTGTGCTGGGTTTGGCTGGGATAGAGTTAATTTTCATCATAGTGGCTTGTATGGACTATGTTTTGGATTTCTGCTGAAAACAGTGTTGATAATACACGGATGTTTTCATTCTTGCTGAGCAGCACTTACACAGAGACAAGGCCTTTTCTGCTCCTCACCCCACCCCACCACCGAGAAGGCGGGGAGGGCACAAGAGGTTGGGAGGGGACACAGCCGGGACAGCTGACCCCAACTGACCAAAGGGATATGCCATACCTTATGACATTGTGCTCAGCAATGCAAAGCTGGCGGAAGAAGGAAGTGGGGGACATTTGGAGTGATGGAGTTTGTCTTCCCAAGGAACCATTATACGTGATGGAGCCTGGGGATTTCCTGGGGATGGCTGAACACCTGCCTGCGATGGGAAGTAGTGAGTGAATTTCTTATTTTGCTTTGCTTGCATGCATGGCTTTTGCTATACCTATTAAACTGTCTATCTCAACCCATGTTTTTTTTCACTTTTACTCTTTTGATTCTCTCCTCCATCCCACCAGCAGGGGGGAGTGAGCGAGTGGCTGCATGGGACCTAGTTGCCGGATGGGGTTACACCATGACACCACCTACCATATTAAGCAAGATTAATCTCACCTAGAGTTTATGTGCAATCAGCACTACCTGGCATTAACCTTCTCGGCTGAAGTTTAGTGTCATATCAGTAAAACAATGAGGCTTTTTCAAACTTCACCTCCATGAAGGAATCTGACATGGTTAAATAACAATTAGAGAAATACTGTTATTGGAAGTGGAAATGCTGAATTCTCTGTTTATTTGTGACATCTTACACATGAAGGGGTTGTTCGCTTCTAGGCATTCTAATTATTAAAATTTTAAGAAATATAAAATTGAAAAAGACTGAACAGGTTCACCCCATCCTCTGATTTTATATTTGATCTAGTTACAATTCTCTTAGATACTTATTTATTTTAGTGAGAAGGCAAGCCCAAAAGGATTAAGCCTTGCCTGCAGCTTTGTTTTTGTGCAAAAGTCAATTATGGCTGGCTAAATATCCCTGAGGTAAACATGTGTGAGGTTGATAATGTGGTTAGAATAGCAACAGCAGTTGTAAAGGAGACACTGGTGTTCATGGAGTTAACACATTCCATATTGCTATCATGCAAAAAATTACAGACACTTCCAGTCAGGGACCATCAATCAATTTTTGCTAACTTTCAGGATTTTTTCTTCCTGATGGAGCTAATATTACATCTAAATATTATGTGTGCTGCATTTCATTCCATTTGCCTAAGGAATCCTTCTGTGTGAAAGATGTGATTTAAAAAACTATGCTATTTACATGGTGCCACTGGACTGATTGTAGAATGGGTCAAATTCTGCCATCCTTAATGAGGAAAATGTTGACTAATAGCTTAAGTAAATATTATCTAAATTCAATGAATGTTTAAGTCTCTTTTATTAAGTATTCAGAAGAGCAAAAGCTGGTTCATAGCTTTTCCTCCTATGAATGCACTTAACCAGCCATGCTCACGCTTACTATCTCCTTCTATATTTTGGCAATCAAAATGATGCAGCTTCAACAGACAGTGCTACAAACATCATATATCATGACATTATGCAACGCTGTAGTAGAAGAATTCACCTGGGAATTGCAAGTTCCTCACAATTAGAGAAAGGAACTGAAAGTTCCCACAGGCTAGCTGAGCACTTTAACTCTTGGCATTGGATAAAGAGAGGCAGAAACTGCAGTACAACTGTCTTCCTACTGTATTTTGAAGAAAAGGATGAATTTACTCCAGGAGAAGGTAAAGGGACCATTGTACGCTGTCAGAGTGAGAAAAGATAGCATTCCTTCATTCCTAGAGTGGTGGACCTTGGCACACCTCTGCAGCATCAGCTAGCTTGAAGTCACTCCTGACTAGGACATTGACCCAACAAATCCCAGCGTGGGATCTCAGGCTCTTTCCATTCATTGTTTAGGAGCCTAATGCCAAACTTTGGTCTTGTCGTGGTTTAGTCCCAGCCAGCAACTAGGACCATGCAGCCGCTTGCTCACTTCCCTCCCTCACTATAGGGCAGGGAGAAGAGGGAGGAAAGGAGGGGAAAGGAAAAAAAGCCTTGTGGGTTGGGAAAAGACAGTTTAATAGAACAGTAATGGAAAAGGAAAAATAACGGTGATAATAATGGTAAAAGAATATACAAAATAAAGTGCCACAACACAAGTTACTCTCACCACCTGATGATCAGGTACCCAGCCCATCCTGAGCAGCAATTGCAGATTCCTGCCCGCTAGTGAGCCCCCATTTATATACTGGGGGTATGACATCTGTGGTATGGCATATTCCTTTGGTCAGCTTGTCCTGTGTATGCTCCCCCTCAGCTTCTATGGGAAGCTGAAAAAGTCCTTGACTAATGTAAACATCACTTAGCAACAACTAAAACAGTATGCTTTATCAGCATTCTTTTCATACTAAATCCAAAACACAGCAGTTCCTGGAAACAAAAGTAAATCTATCCCACCTGAAACCAGGACAGGTCTATGACTTTCCATGAGTGGTAGGGCACCTAACACCTTTGCCTCTTTAGTCTTCTCAATATATTTTTTTGCCCAGTCTATAAAATGGAAATAGTTTTATCTCTTGGAATGCTGGGAATAGAAGATTGCAAGACACACAACTATTGATGTCAGCTATGGTTAAAATAAGCAAATATTGACAGATAAAGAAAAGGTGAAGAAAAAAACTGAATTTTAAAATATTCATGGATGTATTACACTCATTCTGTTGAAATGGCTATCCAGGAAAAGAACCAGTAGAAGTAACAGGGATAGATAATTTTACAACAGATACTATTTTTATTTCTTGGCAATCTATGAAATACCATCCTTCAGTGTCGGGGTTTGGGCTGGACTGGCCACTAAATGAATGACAGATGCTCTCTTTAACCTCTCTTCCTTCAGAGAAGGGAGAGAGAATAAGAGAGAGAGAGAGACTTATGCGTTGAAAAGAAACTAAACTACTTTAATGAAATATTAATAATAAAAAGAAAAGATAAACATATTAATAAGAAAATAATGAAACATATACAATATATACAAAACCAGTATCGAGTTCCCAGGGTGACAATCATGTCACCAGCAGGCACTAGGAAAGTCCCAGACTGAACTCAGCAACTGACGGGAGATGGATTCTGGGTCTGGATTCAGGACCGCATGGATCGGGATCAAAGGCAGACGAACAGACAGAGTCCTCCTCAGACACCAGCCATTGAAGAAAGAGCTGACCCTTTGATCCCTCAGCTTTTATACTGAGCATGGAGCAGATGGGATGGAATACNCAGATGGGATGGAATACCCAGTTGGCCAGTTTTGGGTCACCTGTCCTGTCCGACCCTCCAATGGGGCAAATAACAAAGTTAGCTGACCTTGGTGGTTGTAGCAATAAGCAAACAATAAGCAAGATCCTCTCTGCATACCATTCCTTGGTATTCTCTATAAACATCAGACCTTATCTCTGCTAGAAACCGACACTAATTTCAGAGTGCAGTTAGTTAGAAGAGATTTTAGTGAAAAGTAAAATTACTGAAAAGAAAATTGGTTCTGTTTTACCTCAAACCAGGACATTCAGGAAATAACCTGATTACCACAGCTTGGGAGAGGATTCATTCGCTCTGTCTTCTTAAGGTATTTTGCATTTATTTACCAGACTGTTGTGTGTTCTAGGTGGTCATTTTCCTGGACCTTCCATTTGCTTTTCTCTCCCCTCTGGATTTCCAGAAAGGTTATGATAAACAAGAAGGAAATTGGTTAGCGATACAAAAAGATATTTGGCCACATGTGTTGATCTCATGGCATATGGAAAATAGTATGTTCTCTCTAAAATGTGGTCTTACTGCATAACAGTCTGAGTTACTCATTCCAAAAAAAAAAAAAGCAAAAAAACCCCAAAAATTTAAAGGCACAAATATTTTAAGTTATTCAGGTGCAAAATCCCTGCAAAAATATTTCAATCAGAAGTAGGAACTAAAGTGCTTTTGAGGATCTAGGCTGTAGAGTTTCATTTTCCACTAAATTACGCTGTTGTACTTCTATTTGCATTAGTATATTTTACCTATTTAATGGACTAGAAAAGCCCAATTTATCAATTTTCCTCAAGGCTGATATTATTCATGTCGTGGTGGAATATATTTATACCTATTGATTCCAAGCTGTTTCAGTTCCATGACCAAAACATGATGAGCACAGGACAATGAATATCAAAGCACTCTCAACTAATTTTCAAGAGCATAGAGACTTCCTGTGAAGAGCTGAAATCCCCATCAGTGGAAGAAAGTTGAATGTGTTGGACTCTGAAATAAATTATAAAGCTGGAATAAAACAATCCTACAGCATTATGAAAGATTTCATTTGGAGGACTTTAAGGATGCAAAATCAAGAACACAAATGTTGGAAAATTTTAGAAGCCTTTGCAATCTTAATATGACCCCTTTTAATGTATGTAATGCAAAAGTGTCCTTAATTACAAGATGTCATATAATTTTTGTCACAGCCCCTGCCTAACTTAACACCCTGAATGAGTAGTTATTTACTTTAATTTTCTTTGTTTGAGACATGGCCCTCCCTTTTGTTTCTTTTGCAAGATTCAAACCTAATCCCCAGTGTAGAAATACCAACCTTGTCAGTGTAGAAATACTTTCTATGGTACTCTTGCCTAGTGCCCTAGCGCTTCTTAGCTGTTTGTTAAACTTCAGTGTGTTCCTGCATTAAAGAATGTCATTATCCCTATTTTACAGATGGAAGAACTAAAGTGAAGAAAGACTATTGTCAAGATTCGCAAACACGCTTAAAGATGGTAAGAGCTGGTGTTTTTTTCATAATCTGTATTCATAATACGATTTCATAATTTGTTTTCATAATTTGTGTGAGCTGGTAGCAAAGATCCCATGGACTATGAGAAGTAACCCCGAGTACTTACCTTATCTATAAAACAGATTCCATGGTTCATGTGGGGGCCATAAAATGAGGAGCACGCAATCACCTAGGAGAAGTCTGATTTAAGGGACCTCTGTAATTGTACACTGACAGTGTAACACAGCAATGCCGTAGCAGAAATGAGGGTAAAACTTAACTCTTCAAGGTAATGCATGTAGAATTATGTTTCTTTCTTTGCACTCCCTTGTCACACTCATTACACAGGTTTTGGCTTCTGCCGTGAGTGATGTGAGCGGGAATCTGATTCACCCCACAGCCTTCTGAACTGGTAGAAGGCTGGCATTGAATGAAGTGGAGGTGCCATTGGGGGGGGGGGGGAAGTGTTAAATTTTTCTTTATATGAAATTCTTTATAATTCACAGAATCGCACAGAATCACAGAATGGTAGGGTTGGAAGGGACCTCTGGAGATCATCTAGTCCAACCCCCCTGCCAGAGCAGGGTCACCTACAGCAGGTTGCACAGGAACACGTCCAGGCAGGTTTTGAATGTCTCCAGAGATGGAGACTCCACCACCTCTCTGGGCAGCCTGTTCCAGTGCTCTGCCACCCTCAAAGTCAAGAAGTTCCTTCTCATGTTTAGGTGGAACTTCCTATGCTCAAGTTTGTGCCCGTTACCTCTTGTCCTGTTGCCAGGCTCCACTGAAAAGAGCCTGGCCCCATCCTCCTGACACCCACCCTTCTTTGTAATATAACAATGTACTATCATGTTGTTTTAAAAAAATGTCTGTAAAAAAGCATAGTTGGTGTGGAATTGTTTCATAGAATCATAGAATGGTTCAGGTTGGAAGGGACCTTAAAGATCATCTAGTTCCAACCCCCCTGCCATGGGCAGGGACACCTCCCACTAGACCAGGTTGCTCAAAGCCCCATCCAGCCTGGCCTTGGTTTTATCCAAATCAGGCAATAGGAGCAGCGTCACAGAAAGAGAACAGCATGCAGATGGAAGTAACAGGCTCTGGCCACGTGACATGGAGGACATGATCTTCAGTGGGCTTCATAGGTAACTGTTAATAGTAGGACAATGCTTGTGACTCTTCTGACTTTGTTATTTCAGGCTGCCATTGTCTTTCTTTAGCCATTCTGTCCCCAACATTAAAATGAAAACCTGTGTGTCATCCCACTCCAGCTCTGCCTAAAATATCAGATATCAGCCTTGAAAATACCTTTATTTCATGTGCTCATATTTTCATGAGATGAAATACAACAGACTAAAAAAGATCTGACCCAGATTATTGCATTTAAGTACTTTTGATACAAATCCATAAACAAAAAATTCCACAAACTGAAAAGAATTCCAGTATCTTGTCTTTTTCTTTGTTTAGTCTAATTATGTAGGTTATAAAATTGAACCTTTTTTTATAAAAAACCCTTTCTTGTCAGTGAAAATACTGCATCTTGACCACTTTGGCAAGTGTTCATTCAGGGTTTTCAAAATGATCCATGCGTAGTTTGACTCCTTTTGAGAAGCCAATGCTGAGCTCCACTCATAACAGGTGTTCCAGATCTCTGATGTTATTTGCTGTGGATATAAAAACATTGCATCTTCTGCCTTTAATGCTAGGAGAACTGACAGCAGCTGATAAATATGCAGATAATATATGCAATGCCTTTAATGGAATTAAAACATTTCCGTTAGAAGCACAAAGGAAAGACGTGCATTTTTCATGCAAGTAAATGTAATAAGGATGTCTTTTTTTTCCCCTCCCCCAAATGTCTGTGCCTCTAACATACCATAAGGGATGAACTGCTGTTCTAACAACCTAGGGGGTTGCTTCTAGTAGTGGTTGCCCTTGGTGAAAAATATATTTGCAAAGGATCTGAGTGACCTTGTACTTTTGAGCCAGACTGGTGCTATTAGTGTGTGATTTTGCTGAGAAACTCCTAAAGAGGCAGTTACATTGTCTGTCGCTGCAAGTACAACAGCACTATAGGAATATCGAAAGACGGACATGGCACAAAAATAACACAAGTGGTACTTGCAGTATCATTGTATCCAAACTGCAGAGATTTTTATGCTTTATTGATACCATAAGGTTTCAAACATGCAAGAAGGGTTTTTGTGCTCTCTTTCATTCAAAATAGCAGCACACGTGTGAATGCTGAGCCACACTTACAGCAGGTGTTCCAGGTCTCCTTGAAGACACAAGCTATTGGGGTCCCTCCTTTTTCAGTTCATGGTCCTCTGAAATCACTGGCCTATTGGCTATGGAAAAATAAGATAAAAATATGGATCTTAATTTCATCCCTAAAATGTGGAATATGTCTTGGAATCCTGAAGTTGCCAAGGGACACAGGATGTCATTTCTCACCCAGATATACTAATGGTAGGTTCCCGATGACTCACTACTTGTCATGCATCAGAAGCAGCAGTGACCTAAAGAATGAAGTTTTTTGGAAAAGCAGGGAAGTTGGGTAATGCGCTTCTCAGAGGGGAGTTTTAGGCTCAACAGAACTGGAGATGGAGTTTTATTGCTATTTGCTTCCACATTAAAAAAAAAACCAAAAACCAAAAACCAAACAAACAAACAAAAAATCCCCACTAAAACCTAAATAATCAGAAAGACTTGAATATAGTGGGTGTGAATTTTGTTAAGGAGCAGGCTGTGAAAGGCATAAACTCACATGAGATTTTATTCTATAAAATAATAATTTGGGATTGTCCTCATTCTGCGATGCATCTATTACTGACAGGAGCAGGAGCCCAGAGCCGAAGGGACCATTCCCTGATCGAATAGAAGTATTTAATGTTCCAAGTGGTCATTGGCATTATAAGGCAGTGATCCTCAACTAGTTTGGATATATCTCCTGAAAAAAAAAAACAAAAAAAACCCAAAACCCAAACCTAAAAATACATACATCTAAGTTAAAGCAAAAAAATAAAATATCTGTACAGCTACTTGCAAGTTTCAGTTCTATTCAGTTCAATTTCCCTTTGGATTTGAGGTTTGCTCTCAGGACTGAGCTCTCACCCAGGCTGAATTCCTGTTTCAGTGAAGGTGTATGCATGCCTGTGTAGAAGGTGGAACCTTGCGCCCGTCCAAACAATATTTGGATGCCCTTCTGAGACTGTGGTGGGAATTCCTCCTTCCCAAATCATGCTTCTTTACAACAGCTGAAGCAAATAACTTTTTTTTTTTTTTGATTCTTAAAGTCTTTTCACAAAAGCATTTACTGTTTTGTGTAGGGAAAAATATAAACCAAAAAAGACAGCAGAAACAGTCGCCTCGCCTTTCATATATACATTAGCTGAACTTTCCATTTGCTTTGTATTTGCAGGTGGGATATATTTAAGCTGCTGGGCAAGTGCAGAAGTGCCTTTTGAAAGGTCAACAAAGACATTCCTGTTATCAATTGCATCCTGGGCTTCCAGGATTCCTGCACTATTAAAGCCTGCAGAATGTGATCCTACAGGGTGCTTCTACTTTGTCCTTGATCTACCAATGCACTTACGCATATTGGTGGGATTTATTTGCCAGTAGTACTTATATGTCAACGTGCTAGGCTTTCTATAATTATGAGCTGCAATTGACAGGGTGACAGAGCAACATGAAGAAGCAGTTAGAACCCAGCATCACCCCAGCAGTGGGGAAGAGAAACCTTCAGGGTTTTTTTTGAAAACAATCTGAGGGTTGCTTCGAAGGTTACATTTACAATACTGTCCGAAATCTGAAATGATGAGGAATAGCTCTCATGAAAGGAAATAAATATTTAAGTGGAATTTGCTTATTTATTTTTCAATATTAATGGCTTTCAATTTTCTGTTGCTGTAGACTGCTTTACTGACTTGGATCAAGTGGTTTGCATAGGAAGGTAAGCGTCATTCTCCTCCTTTTTCATTGGCAGAGAGAGCTGAGATGACTTGACCAAGCTCATTTAACAGATCACGCGTAGCCAGGCTTGGAGTCCTAAAGAAAGGCAAGTGAATAATAGTTCTTGTGTGACAAACATGCCATGAAAGAAAAGAGTGTTCAGTGATGCAGTTTACAGGGGACTCAAACTAATGATACCACAGCTAAGACAGTTCTTGAGCAGAGCATAGGTACCTGGGTAAATTTACTGTTTTAGAAGACATACAGGTTATAAATATGCATACTTATATATTGCCATACTATATATATAGTAATGTATGCTATATATAGTAGCAAATATGTTACTATTTATATGCAATCATACAAATATAGTGTTTAGATTCTGTGCAAATCCTGAATAAGGCAGCCTGGGTAGGAGTTCACAAGATGTCTGTGCCTACCTCTGATTTGAAGAACTTAAATTTTTTTGAGGACCTTATTTTAGTTAATTATATTAGAAAAGTTTGCTAACCACTTGTAAAGCAGTCACTTAAATTTAACTAAGTAATTCTGATATCAAAAACAGTGTGGTAGAATATTGCTTGAAGGCTGCTTTAATGCTTTATAATTGGCAGATGTTCTTAATTCTCCAGCACACCAGCCAATCCCAGAGGCAAAAAAAAATGGGCAAAAAAAAATGTTGGGGTTGCAATATCTATACTAATCATTTCTGTGATGGACAAGAATCTAAAAAGCAGCAGTTAATTTACCTTTCTGTTCCTCCTGAGAATAGACTTAGTCATTCCTTTTAAATTCTTTTTTCTTAAATGGAAATGCTGGTTTTTTATATGAATCAAAATCAAAAATATTGCAACTTGTGAGTGAGAAAAGAAGTGATGGAACTGAACTGTGTCTGTGTCTCTGAGTTATTGATGCCCATCAGGTAAAACAAGTGCCCTAATCATGTGGCTGCTGCTATCGCAGACTATCCTTCCCTCACCTTCTTCTATCAAAGCTGTTATGTTCTGTGTAAATAAATATATATTAGGCTTAAGAGAGAGAGACTGAACCAGGCACTGAAAGGATGTAGGTTGTAGAGATGTCACGTGCTATGTGCATTCCTTCCACTTGGGCTGAATACTTAAAACCCCCATCCCCAAACTCAAACCTCTTTTTTGAATACTCAGAAATGAAAGAAGAAAAACATGGGCTCCAAGCCTCAGGGAGCAGAATTGGTTAGGGTGTGCACTGCCGCAGTGAGAGAAAAAAGGGGAGGGAGAAAAGAAATAAGAATGGCACCAGGAAAAGGAAGACAACTGCTAACAAAGAGAAAGCAAAACAGCACGAGCATCAAGGCAAAGGGGGCAGAGGAATTTTGTAGAGCTTTATTGAAGGACGGATCTTTTTCTGTCTCTTCTTCACACTGTGGTCCCCCGTGTCTCCCTCTTCCCTCTCTTGAGATGTGTTTATTTCCTCTTGTGTTTTCATTATGATGTGACAACTGGAGAGGGATCTTTCTATACTAGTTTACTTGTTTTGCATGCTTAGCCCAAGATGTACTCCTAGATCTTCTCCTGGTTAACTTGATAAACCAATTAGTGCTTGTTCAGTTGTACTGAACCCCGTGCTTGTTGGTTTGTGGCTACATACTCTCAGACCCTAACATCTGACAGAAAGCAAGGACACAGACTGAAGGAACTTTATTTCTGATCTACCTGTCGTTTGTGGGTTCAACTCTTAACATTTATATTCCATTAGTATTGTAGTTTCTGGACTGAATGATTATGAAATCTAATCTGTGCTCTCCAGAGGAAATCACTGTAACACTTGAACATGTTACGTTGAAGGGATTTGGGTCAAATATTGATTTTTTCCAGTATGCCAGTATCAATCAGTGTATTTTAATTTAATTCAAAATACAAAGAACCAAGAGTTCATGGAAACTAGAGTTACACCGAGATGGACTCATTTTCTCAGGGCTACTATCTCTCAGTCTGCTGACACAGTGAACAACGAGATAATTCAGTACTTTAAGGAACAGCTAGGATGCTGGATTGAGATAGTCTGTATTTATACTCATCCTGATTAAACTGAGAAGCAATCTGTTAAGTGAAGTCTCTCCAGAGGAGCCTGAGGAAGGTGGCCTTCAATAAGTAGTCTTACAGCTCGAGGGACTGGGTTGGGGTGGTAGAACTGCTGGAGGGAGCTGATTTAGTAGCTTATTATTATGGTGCACAATAAAACACGGGTATATGTCAGAGATTCCTAATCCAGACTATCTGTAGTAGTGAATGTTAGAAAATAGAGTGGCCATGGCAAACTCCAGTTGTAAGCAGAGAATGAAAGCGAGCAATGTTGCTGAATGTGTACTCCTACCCAGACATTTAATACTCCAGTAGAACTACGGGATTCACAGAAGTGATGGACTCCTCTGGACGTGGAGCTGAATTCCAGATAATTTCTGTATATTTACTATTGGGATTTCTGGATGGTACAAGGAGAAGGTTAGAGAAATGTGAGAATAGATTTCATTGATTAGTTTACAGGGGAGAAATTAGGAAATATGCCCCAAAATTGTAGATACACAAGTTTGAATGTTTTGAGCCGCTATCTATGATACAATGGTTTGGTCTGAAAGAGGTGAGAGGAACCTCAGTGTTGGTTCACATCTCTCATGTGAACTTGTATATTTGTTGTTTCTGCACTGAAACAGATTTCTAGCGTCCAATGTTGTGCTGTATCCTTAGTACAGGGATTCTAATAATCCTGGCAGCAGATTGATTTTCAATAAGTAGAGTTCACATTATGAAAGCCCATCTTTTGCTAACAAACACCTGCTCCTGCAGACAGATTCATTGAGACAAGTGGAATTACTCAAGAGAGTACTGACTAATTTCAGTGAGACTTCCACAGTCTTGGTCCACTTTGAGTAGTTAGTTTTAATTGTATTTGAAAAGGAATAGAGCCAAAAAAATGTACAGGGGGGAAGATATCTCAGTGGTTCCTATGGATATACCTTCATAGTAGATGAAATCCACATTCTTATCTGAGGTTTACCCCAAATCCCCCTCCTGCTATTCACATCCCCTTGAATCCTTGCTTGCCTGTCCATTGAATATTGACATATTTGCTCGGACAGAGCTATAGGGTAAAGTCTGTGCTGTGCTTTAAGAATGGTTCTAGCCCATCTACTTTACAGTGAGCACGTGAGTGAAACTCACTTTGTTTCCCTAATTCTGTATCTGAGAATGTCTGACATTTTTCCTTCCTCCTGCACCAGAAACTACATGCATATATGTTTGTGTATGGTTTACCATTTAAATCCTCGTTTCAGATGCTCTGCCTCACATCCGACCAGCAGAATCTCTCTCAGCCCAGAAATAAAAAATAAAAAAAAAATGTTTGACTCTGGTGATTGCCGACCAGAGCACTGTTAAGTCAGTCATGATGAAGCTCATAGGTAGAGCATGTGAATGACTCTGCCTACCTCTGGAGGAAAGACAAAAATTGGTCTGTGCACTAGGCACACATAAGCACATCTTGAAGTATCTTTTCTGTGCCATCTAATTTAGAAAGCTGAGTTGGAAGCCTGAGTTCCCAAGTGGAACATCCAGAAGGTGATGGGCAGCAAATGACCTGGGGGGAGGAGGAAGAGTGAAAGGGAGGACAGGGGAAAAAAGACTTCATGATTAAAGGTAATTGTTGCCATTTACTCCCACACAGCATTTCATAAAGAAGTGCTTTGAGTTGTCCTCTGGACACTCCACTGATTCTTGTACAGGAGGCCAAGATTCTTCATTCAGAGATGTAGGGACCTGGGCAAAATTTGTCACTGCGCATCCTGCCAAGGGCTTCAAGACATCTCCAAAAAGGCCAGCATGCTTTTCAGTAGCAACCCCTTGTCTGTTGAGTCATGACCCTGATGATGTTCTTGCAGCACAAATTAATCTGCCACTCCAAGGAGAAAGTTTCTTTCCTCCCCACTGACTTTCTACTGGTCACTGACACTTGTGGTCTTGCTGTCTTGTAGTAATGAAGAGCAAAGCGTCCTTTCAGTACATACAATCAGCTCTGGAGTCATTGCTTTATTCTCTGCAACTTCACATAGACCTGTCCTGCTCTCTTATCCTGGTATTTTTGTTTTATCTCTGTGCACTCTCAATGCAAAGCCTACTGTCTTGCTAATGCCTGTATTTAGTGAGAGCACACAATTGTATGTGGATGGTAAAGGGACTTCGATTTATTTCAGGGCGTAAGAAATAGGGGTTGGTATAAATTCTGAAAACTATGGCAATGGGCAAGTCTGGCAACTGACCATCCACCAAGACTTTGCACAATCTTTCCTTACTGTTCCATGTACCCTCATCCACAAACTTTGGAGCTACGTTCTCTTTCAGATGAAGATCTGGGGTCAACATTAGTGAGTCCCATAGCAAGAGTAGGAAGGAAGAAGAAACAGACCTGGTGTGACCTGATGACCTGAAAGTTATGCTGGACAAGATACTGAGGACCTACTGGAGATGAATCTATGGCAGAAAGAAGCAGCAGAGTCAAAGTCACAGACCAGTAAATGGCTGCCGCTATCTTCGTGACTGTTACTGAAGTAACAGCAGCAAGAGCGGGAACAGTTCCCAGATAGTAATCAATATAGTAAGCGCTAGAAAAACTATTGTACTATCATATTCTGGGTCACCTCAGATGGAGCTGCAGGGACATGCTAGGGGCTTTCCCTTTGACTCTTCTTCATCCTCGGCCATGTACGATCCAAGACAGATTTACACATAAGAAAAATTGAAGAGTGGAAGTAAAAGTTTACTCCAGCTACATCTGAACTAATTGTGAAGCTTGTGTTCCATTTCCCTTGCATTTTTGTGTTCGTAAATCTATTGTTTGGGCAGACTCTTATGCTGTTATGCTTACAGCACTGTACCAGACAATGCAAAAATCCCAGATACTGTACTAAACGAAAATGTCTCTTGATGTTTGTCGTACTTCTGATCCTTCTGTTTTCTGGCTATATGGCTGAGAGAAGGAGGAGATGTTATTCTATTGCTTATAATTTCTCTTCCTTAATTCAAGACCCTATTCATCTATGTGCAAAATTTTCCCTTTTTAATTTGGCTATTGGTGCTTGATAATATTTTGTTTTGCTTTATTTTATTTAGAAGGAAACTGAAAACAAACAACAAGGTTCTTGGTTGAAAGAAGTTTCTAACAACTCCAGTAGCTACTAATCTTACTCTTATGGTGGCAAGCTGCCAAGTAAGAGAGTCGGGAAATATCTGTCTTTCATGTAGATAACCAGTTTTCTAGTAGGAGTTTGTAAAATTCACCCCTGCTCCAGACCTGGTCTGATTTCCCTGCTGCGCCAACTTTTTCTCCTTCTTCTGCAACTTACCCCCGATCTTTTTTTCCTTGGAGTTTTATTCCATTGACTTTGTGAGATGTGGGCCAGCCACAGAGTCTCTCAATGTACCCTTTCCACTTCTCAAATGGTCTTACATGTTTTAACTAGCCAGTCCTTATTTGCAGAGTACTTAAGGCAATTCTTTGGTAAGGTCTGATAGTTTTCCTGCACTGTTGCTGTATGGCTTTACATTAACTGGTTAGTCACATCACACCCCCACAATTCAAGGATAGGTAAAGCAATTTTTTATTTCTGGTCATTTGACCTTGCCCCCTACTGAAAGATGCAGAATGTACCTCTACTTTAAGTTCATATGAGCACTCATTTTGGCATTGGCACCATGCAATTAGGAATTGGGAATCTAAGCTCCCGAAGAGTCATCAGAGCCTCCAGAACAACCAAGGATCTGGAGGTAGGAGAATGTGAAGGATAAATGAGCTGGAAAAATGTGTGTGGGGGGGGAGAAGGTTGGTTGCCACATGCTCCTATACAATGCTCCACACCAAAGAGTCTGAATCGCCCTCTGAAGGCTTGACTGACTATCCAGTGAAAGCAAGCTTCTATATCAGCACTCAGCTTAGATGCTTAAGGTTGATGCAAATACCTGCTCACTTCCCCTCTGCCCCTTTAATAAGGAGAAAATTGATTCCCCGTTTCTGAACAAAGATTTGTAGCTAGGAGAGAGCACGGTCTCCCTGGCTGAGTAACAGCTGGGGAAAAATGAACAGACCATATGCTGGCGAGCAGCCGCCAGAACACTGGGACAAAGATGTGGACTACTGCCAAGCCTCGCAGCTAAAGCCACGGCAGCCAAGGCGAGGGGTGGAGGGAGACTGCTCAGAAACACGCTGTCAGGGACCCTGCGCTGGTCTGCTTTTAGGGACTGCAGTGTGTAAATCCTGAATGAAAGAAGGAAAAATGACTTGTTTTCAGAAGGCTCCTTAGAAAGTCATTTACAAAAGTGGCCCTGAACATCCTTGTTAAAACTTGCCTAGTTCCCTTACGCTTTCCTTTTTTCACCTGCCTGGTTGCTCTCAGACCATTGCCGACTTTTTATCTGAGGAAGTCAGTGGCTCCTGATTTCTTTGTTTTGGCTTTTCTGCCCTTGCTCCTCTTTCTCCAGAAGCCAGTTCATTACTGTTTCTCCTGTGACCTAGGCTCAATGGCAGGATGGGGTCTGCTCAGGCGAACATCGTGAGCAGCTATAACAATTCTGCAGCCTCTGGAAGAGGAGCTTAGTCTGTGAAGACTTATGCAGCAGAAATCGATCTGCAATATGTTCACTCTGAAACTTTTTTACCTCCTACCTGTAAAGCGATTATATATGCCCGTCCGTTCCAGGCCCACAGAGGATGCCCTTGGTGGTGACGTATAATTTTATTGGAGCTGGACTGAAGAGCTGAAGCTAATGAATTCAGTGAGCTCTGGGAGAGAAATTAGGAAGGAGCAGCAGCAGCCCTCAGGCCAACA
>VYZM01012359.1:90457-108988 GCA_013398915.1 Dromas ardeola
GCAGACCTGGACCCGAACTGTAACCCCACGAGCTGTGGGACACAGCCAGTTTTTTCGTATGAAATATCACTGTGCACTGGGATGGTTGGGAGCCGCTGGCCCATTCTATGCTTTGTGCGAAGCCCATATTGGATGCTGCGCACCCGATCGCTGTTACTCTGCGCACGTGTAAGTCAATGACTAGATAAGTGGGGAAACAAACTAGAATCTTGGCTGAGTTTTGTTTTTTAAAAAAAAAGTTTTAAAGTAGGGCAATTCTTTACAGAAAGAATATATGGATGTTATTAAAAGCCACGCTTCAAGTTTTTAGTAAGAATCACATTAATTATAGCCCTAACTACATTTCTTTAATCAGACAGGTCTCTTCTGAAAATTTGTTCTTTTAAAACAGAGTACCTGCTTAGAGACACTTAAACAAAAATAGTGAAACGGTTCACATTAATCGATTGTGACTGATTTAAGTGAAACCTAATTGCCTACATTGCTGATACTTATTTGTCTAACAAACCTAAATGAAAGCAATTGGGAAAAAAATCCTTATGCAGTGTTTTACGCCTTGTTGGTTACTTGTCTGTAATTAGTCATTTTAGATTCTAGATATCCAGTCCAGTGTAACTTGTCATATAATGTTTATAGGGAAACATATAGGCTTAAAATGTTTAAAGGGAAAAATAAATGAGAATATACTTCTGGAATGGCAGTGATATCTACCAAAATTCCTTTTAAATATGCACAACAAAATGGATTGTTAAAAATAATCCTCTGAGGATGGTGCCTCTTTTGTCAGTTTTCTACCAGAGTGCATCCTGCACTCTGACAGAAAATTGCTCATTAATCTCCAAGGAATGACCACTTTTTCAAAATAGTCACTCAACTATGTTGCCACTGTTAATTTTTTAAGCATTATGGGTGCCATTAATTGCTTGATGTGGTTGGTAACAACAGTAATCCTTTTCGAATGGGACATTAACTCCAAAACAAGTCATTAGCTTTTGTCCACATACTGTAATTAACACTTACCTTCCAGGAGGTAAGCATCATGGCTTCACAGAAATTGCAAAGGCCACCATGTCACTGGAGAACTGGCATCTCTCTCTAATATTTATATTTACTCTCAAGATATTATGGTGGGGTGTTTTTTTTGGGTGATCACTGTTTTACTAGCAACCACTTGCATTCGGAGTGAGCGGTAGACATATTAAAGGTAAGGGATCTCATCTGGGTTTTCGGCCTGGGGAAATTTTCCCCTTCTTTTTTCCTGCCAGCTTTTTAACTTCCTAAAATAGAGGGAAGGTATGGATGCCTCAAATTGCTTCTTCTCAGATGAGTGAGATAGCACCGTGTTTGGTCACCTGGCATCGACACATTGAGACATCTTTTGGAGCATGGGAGAGGTTGTTACTGAGTGTCTGTAAAAGTGTGGTTAAGGATTGGTTGTGGTGGAAAAGACAAGAAAGAATATATTTTTCTCTCTCATATGCAGCATACTTTGTCTTTGCAACCTCTGCTCATGTCCACTACATCTCATCCCAGTGGGTGTTGGAATGAGAGGTGAAGAAAGAAGGGACAGTTGAACATCATGGAATGGAAGAACCTGCCAGAACCGGAGCTGCTTAGATGTGAATTTTGTCAAGAAAAGTCATGTCTTTGTTTTTGCTTTAAGGGAGACATGGAGGGATTGGTTTTCAATGTCTGTTCCTCACTTAGATACTTTTCTTGGTAAAAAGTGCAGAATTTAGGGTAGCTGTGCATATATGCAATATGGAGCTCAAGATCTCCGCAATAGTGTCATTTTTTCCCTGAGCTACTGTTATATGTCTCTGATGTCAGCAAAGTCACTTCTAATTCATTATGTTATGACTTTAGACTCAGTTCTTTTCATTTTGCAGTCTGGGACCAAACCCAGTGTGTCAAAGTACACATACATGGGCAGAAGAGTGGAAGGGCATAAAATATATTTGTTTCTATATTTAAGAAAACAGTTCTTTCTTTGGTCTATGCTTTCTAACCTGCAAAATAAACCTCTAGTAAGTCTATTTAATTTTTTAAAAGCACTACATGATTTAAGATATATGGTCTCCCTGAAAACCTAAGAAGTTTGTGTTTCTAGGCTGCTAAAGCATATTTGATATGTCTGTTTATGTTGGATTCTTTATATTGGATTCACTGGTAGCTTAGCTCAAATTGAAGCAACGCTTTGGTATATCATTTGTCCAGGACTAAAATGTCAGCTACTGACACAGTCTTGAATATTTTCTCTTTCTGGAATATAGTTTTTCAGAACATTGGTTGGGGATATCAAAGGGCACTTCCTGGTCGCAGCTTCCGCTGGCTGAGAAATTAGTAACCTGGAGATGCTCATAAGTCTTGCCTGCTTCGCTCAGAGATAGCAAACATTCAAGCAAAATTACACGCAAGTAATACTCCTTGCAGACACTCCAAGGAAGGCACTGGAATTTCCTAACCCTGCAGGAAATATGCAGCTTATTTCAACATGTCTTGCTTATCTAACTATTCTTTATCTCGTTATTCCCATACTCTAGCCTACAGGTCTTTATTTTTTTCTTTTTTTTCCTCCAATTTCCCTACTAACATGGAGTCTGTAGAAAAGGCTGATATTAAGTCTCAGTACAGGTGCTTTAGCTATAAAGTCATTTGTGTAATATTATTTGGGTGATGCTGTTGTCTAGCAGTGTTTTATATTCTCTGGATGCTTGGAAATACTGTAGAATTTCCACTCTCCTTTTTTAATACATTTTACCTCTTCCAGGTTTTGGGCGTCTTGCATTATTTGACCCTTAGTTTTCCAGGCCTTCTTTCAGATGGGTCTATATTCTTTTTGTTGTTGTTTAAAAATATATTGAATCATAAAAATGGCCAAGATAAAGCATGCTAACATCTGAGCCAATAAAACTGCATACAGCTAAAAAAAGGAAGTGTATTTCTCTTAGATCAGAAGGATTTTGGACTTCAGACTTCATTTATCCAATTTTTTAGGGATTTGATTGCTGATACCATTTTCTGTAATAGCCATTCTGACCTGGATATATGTGCCACGCACTATAAATTATAGTGGAAAAGATTTAAACCATATATATTTAAAGCTATGCAACCAAATGTAGCAGGGTTTGGTAAGAGTTTATATTAAGTAGATGACTGGCCCAGGAAGACTGTTTTCATATGGCGATAATGAGTATTGACAATCATTAACGAATATTAGGGCAGAGATAAGGTTGTTGGCTATAAAGTCAGTATAAAGATTAAAACTGTGTTGATACACCATTGAAACTAAAAGTCATTTGTCTGCATCAGTGTGTGTGTTCTTTCAGGGAAGTGCTCAGCTCTCTAAAATCTTCATGGGATTATTTTCAGATTATTTGACTGGAGCTCATGAAAAGAGACCTTGTTTATTTTATGGATTTACATACAATTTCTTTAAAGTAATCTTTTTATAAGTGGGCCAGTAGATCATATTAAACCACAGGAGAAATACTTGTTTTCTTGCTTCTTCTTTTATTCTGAAAGAGATGTAAGCGTGATTTACTGTCCTTTGTAAATGAATTTATGTTTTTTTAAGCAATTTTGCATCTTGCAGAAGGGACAATGAGGGTATTTGGTATAATATCCACTTTATCTTTTTTAAGAAACGTGTTGGGAAAGAGCTTGAAGAAAAAAGGGAAAAATTTGGCATTGAAGTTGGGAAAAACTGAATGGATTTAGTGAAACTGGGTAGACAACATTTTCTTTGGAAATGATGAAAGGGATCAAACCAAGCTTTTCTTGTTCAGCAGCTGCTGACCAATTGGGCAAATATATGGAGGATGAGAACACAGGTTCTTTTAAAACTGTCCCTCAAATAAATTTTATAATTTTTAGCAGATATCTGAAAAGAAAGTATTTAATTTTGATTTTGAAAGGACATTTTGTGTTGGATGAAACAACATTTACTTTTTTTTTAGGTTAAATAATTGAAAAATATTCTGTTCAAGTTGATATGATTCTGTTTTATTTTTCAGCTTGGCAGATAACACAGTGTATTCTGCAGACTACCGCTTTCTTGGTGGATGCCAGTTGTAAGGGCATCCACAGATTTGCAAAGTTATTCTGGGCATATTTTCATGGCCACGCTTACCCCTAGAAAAGCAACATTTGAGATGGCTGCAAGAGTAAAAGAAAAAAAGCAGCTAGAGATTATCTACCGTTAACACTTCCATTAATAATATCATCTGTGTCAAACTGGAGGAGGCAATGGCAAGAGTGGCTGTGGCCATGCTTGCTCTCATTGCCCGGTTCCCCTGTCATCAGTTTTAGAGAAGCTGAGTTGATGCTAAGACAATGAGATCGTTCTAGTTTTCCTCGCCTCATTAGGTCAGCTTGATTAAGTAAATTGTATCAGGAGTATTTGTGCTGCCACAGAAAAGCTGAATAAACAGAGTAGGTACAATTTCCTCTAAGAGTGGAGAGCTGTGGCATCAGAGGGCTGTGGATTTACAGGGAGTGCTCTGCAATAGCCTCAGCTCTCCCAGTAAATCCATATCTGTAGGGTTTCATAGTTCCACTGAACTTGGTGGGAGTTCCGAACTCACATCATTTTTCAGGATTTGTTTAGCACCAGCTAGGTCAAAACATGTGACATGTGAGAACATGGTGCAGACAATGTTCCCGAGTCTGTCTCAGTCCAAGAAAGCACCTGCCCATGTGTTTAGATCTCACTGGAGTTAAGGAGATTTGAATTCAGGTTTAAAATTAAACATGTACTTAGACATTGCTGAAGAGGAATGACCTGAAGTGTTTGCTGAATTGGGGCCCAGAAGCAGTAAAGAAGCTCTTTCATGGTTTTGGTTCTTTTAAAATTCCCTGTTCCTGCAGGGTGTGTAGCCCCCATTCTCTTTCATTACGAGAGAAGGGATGGTAGTTCAGTAGCCAGACTGCACACCTTCAGCCCCCTGAATCAAATGCTGAACTGAAACGCTGAAATGAGCAAGGGGATGGCTTACTCTTTCCTAACCCCTGACTGTATCGTTAGGGTGATAACATTATTTAAGCTTAATGTATCACAAGGAAATGTTTTCATTGTTATCCACTGGAACCCCCATAACAATGCCACAATGACTGAGGCTATAATGAGGAACTCTAAGATTTCAATGGCAAAAGGGATTCATTGCTAGTCCATGACCTCATGATGAAATCATTACAATGCAGTCAGAGATATCAAGTTATTATGGGAAAACTATTTCACAGCAAGTCCATAAGGACCTTTTTGAGAGTGCCATTATGAAGCCATTACAATGCAAGGTTATGATGGCAAAATGGTTTCAATGAAACCCTATTATGGTTTAAAAACAGACTAAATGGTGTCAGTGGAAGTTATTTCTCCTTCTAAAACATAAAGGAATTAAACAGGCCTCTGTCTCTAAACCAAAACAAAGACAAATTAGATGTATGACTTACACTTTATCAGAAGGAGAGAAATTATGATCTCTTGTGAACAGTCAACTACAATTTCTGCTGGAGTTATCTAGGAGGAAAATAATGGTTACTGAGTTTCTAGGATCTTCTTTAATTAAGTAAATCAAAATGAAATATCATCCTCACATAACAGTTTGCATTAAATAGCATTCTTCTGAACCCTCCTTGCTCTATTACTAATTAGTGTATTGCAGTTTCTCGTTTTTCTTGTGGTTGCAGTGTTTCTGACTTTCATTTGCTCTGATAAGGGTAGCTGTGGCATACCTCAAAAATAAATTAAAATTCTGCTGCCACTCCCAGTCTAGGGTTTTGAGTGACATCTGAGACTGACTGTCAAAGTAAATAGTATATTTCAAAACTGAGTAAAAATCCCCCTACCTAAGACTGACACCTCATCAGTAAGGTGGTTACTATTTATCTGGTTTAAAATCTAGCCTTATCTTATCATCTGCTCTATCACTGGTGCTGGAAGGGAATAAAATGCGCGTTCAAAAATTGTTTTGGGTAATGCCACCTTGCTATGAGATAATTAGAACAATATTTCCACAGAGGAACATGCCTCTGAAGTATCTCTGGGTTTTCCAGGTGAAACATCCAAATCTTTCTCATCAGTGCTGTTTCATTTTCAATTAATAACTACATATTTGTTGTTCAAAAAGTTCAGTTAGAGATGGTCTGATAGTACAGGGACTTGGATGTGGGACTCCATGGAGGCTGTGGTGTTTGGGTGCCCACTGGCCGCTCAGGAGGTGATGTCCTGGGCCACAAGCACAGAAAGTCTATTCCAAGGCCAAGAACTCTTTTATTGGAAAGAAAGATTTCTGTAAAATGTTCCAGATTTGACAAATCTGTTTTTTTCCCCTCTATATTAAAACAAACAAACAAACAAAAAGTTCAAAAATGTTTCCATGAGCTTTAGTTAATGTGAGTGTTAAATGTGCTGCAGTATTGTTATAGATTATGAAACCTACAGTCCTAAAGAAGAATCTCAAAACCAGTTATTTAGATGGGGGCTCTCTTTACCCTCCTCATTCAATCTGCCAGACTGTCATAGAGGCCCATTCTTTTTATTACCAAACCACAATGACAGGTGTGAAACCTTGTGAATAGTAGTTGGTGTGTCCTTGATAATCTGGCATCCACATGTTCTAAGACAGCATTGATTTTTTTGTGCATCTTTGTCTCTGAAGACTGCCACCTCTGAGGACACAGTTTTGGATAGAAGGGCCAGGAACCTCTTTAGCTGCTGAAGAATACCATCACTTCTCAAAACAGGGTAGAAAGCAAAGCCTTGAACAAGAGGTTCAATCTTGTTTGAGCAATCTCAGTGGTTTACACCAGTTTGAATTACATCTTTTGCATCTCCTTTGCAGAGACCTTAAATGGATGCTTACTCTTCTTTTTTGGACCACATGTCATTTCTGTACAGTGACAGCAGCAGAAAGTTAGATTAGCAAATGACAAATGAGCTCTATATTTCCCATTTCAGATAAACCAGAAATTATAGATTTTTAAAATTATTTTGGTATTAAAATCTATGGCTCAGCTATCAGTTCATCAGTCAAATAAATATCATCAAATACGCTGAAGGATGTATTTTGTCTTCTGATATGTTGTATACCAGGAATAAATAAGCTCTCCCACATTTGGTAAGGAAAGCCTCCGTGCAGTACTGTAGAAACATGTAATATCCCAACATCAATTGTCTCAAATTCTGCCATCCTCATTCTTTTCGACTTCTTAATAAGTTCAAAACCTGTTTGACATCCTTGGAACAATACCATCAATCTCTGTTATCTCTGGTAATGAGGAGGTTATCCTGGAAAATGCTATAAATTGAATTTTGCAGGTAGTGTGGAGCATATGGCAGAGAGAGATCTCTAAATAAGTCTGTGTACTGCCAGTTTAGGCCTGCCATTGATAGAATTGAGCTTGAGATGATAATTCTTCCTGGACTCAATGATTCCTGATGATTAATTGGATGCCTGTCTCATAGTCCCAGTGAGGTAGATGCTGGGAGGGTGTACTCCTCAGGCACTGGTCAGCACAGAGTCTGCTTGTATGCGTTCATGTCGTGCAACATCCAAGAGAACGTGAAAGGTGGAGTGCAGCAAAACATAGGACATCTCCAGGCCATGCTGCTAGCAGCAGGTCATAGTCCTTACCTGAGAAAAGACATCTACAAAGACACTTTTCAAATACTTCATCCTCCTCACCCTCTATAAGCAGTAGCCTTTTGGTAGCAGCACTTGCCAGCGGAATGAAGCCTTAGTTTCAGTTTTAACTTGGATGAGAGGATTCACGTCCTGTAGCTCTTTCTGCCTCTGAAGAGCGCCGTGCAGCACAGTGCAGTACCTCTGTGGTCTCTCCATGCGCTTCTACTGGGCTGCCGCGGTTGTTTTGCGGTTGGCAGGGCTTGTGTACTGCCAACTGGGGGACGAGAGGGAACGTGGCCACCAGGCCTTAGACATCGTCTGCCTGTAGACCGAAAATGATGGAGACGTATTGTCTGATGGTTCACACTGTTGTGATCAGACAATATATCACTACCCTGCTCGTTCTTCACTGCATCCAGCTGATGGGCTAATGGCAAAAATTATTGTCATTAGTCTTTTACATTTTTGTACTGCTTTTTTATTATTCCAGAGTCATCCGTCACTCCTTGCCCTCTTCTGCTTCAATGGTGACTGTTATCTTTGTTTAATCAGCAAATTTCATGACCACCATCCTCCTTTTTTTCCCCTCAAAAAGTCATTAATGAAGATATTAAATGGGAACTGTCTCATTAAATAAATTTACCCTTAGCGAATTCTGCTATGTCTCTCTCTCTATCTTTGGCTTGGTAACATCCCTTTCAAATGAACCTGGAAGAAAACGCAGATGAAGTAAAATCACTGTTTTGACCAACTTTACAGACTTCACAGCAATCCATACGTATTTCAATTTGAAGAACAATTTCCCACATGATACTGAAATCCATATATGTTAGATGACTGCCTCTTCTTTGCTTGAAAACAAGGGCATTGTAATTATTTTGAAAAATAGTAGGCACCATTCTGGTCATCATTACTTTTCTATCTATTTCTTTGTTGGTGACTTAATGGGATATTGTCTTGATACCCAGTTTGACTGTTGTAATTTGACTAGTGCTTTTAGATGACAAGTAGGATAAATACAACTAGTGATTTCTTTAAAAAGAAAAAGGTCGGCTAGATTGGGGGAGAGAGAGAGACAGAGATTGCTATATAATGTGAGAAATCACTGAGAAAAGTTTCAGAAGGAAATACTAATCTCTCTACTTTTTGGATCAGTTCTTAAAACATTGGATATAATTTAGTACAATTTACGGCAATATCTGTTCTGATGCTAAGCACCATAGGCATACATTACTATCTGATGGAACTTCAGACTTTCCAGATTTCCAAAGTCTTGGCTTTCTGGTATTTTTTCATAATTATTGTTAGAAATAACTTCAGGGAGCTGGTTGTCTCTGGCTCTGTCTAAAATGTGTGCTAGATACACTTTCCATTCCTTGGTGGACCACAGATTGTTTCCAGCTTAGACACCTGAGTTTCTATCAAGGCGTGCAGAGGGATGGTGACCATCCCCATCCTGTTGTAACACACACGGTCAGGATGAAGTACTATACTGAGCCATGTTGGGGCATCGCAGTTTAAGATATGCTTTAGCCATATGTATAGAAAGTTTAAAGACTTATTTAATGGAAGTTGGGCTTTATGAATTCTCTTTTTACTCTTCTTACTTGCTTTGCTGTAATGTTAGCACACGAATAACTTGCTCAATGACAGCCGTTGTTCAAAGCTGCCATTTGGGGGTCATCTGCAGTAGATTTTTTTTTTCTTTCAGTTCCCAAGTAACAGCAGCTAAAGGAAATGTAAAAGTGAAGCAAAAAAATAGATTGTAGCTTGCAACAAACACATGGGTAACATCTAATCTTTACAAACATGGAACGGACCTTCAGCCTATCGGCAGTTAGTTAATGAAAAGTCAAACTCTTTGGTGAACACTAACCTTTATCATTTAGAAAAGCATCATGAGACTGAAGTAAGGAGCACCATTGTGTTTATGTTATCAATAGCCTTTGGGGAAGTGAAATAGGATACACTGGATTGTTAGACTCACAATCATCCATCATTCACATGATAAACATCACACATGATACACAATATTCACATTATACACCTCTTCTTAGAGTCACATCCTGATCTGAGATTAATCAAATGTTTCCTTACATATTTTCCTGACCATATTGCACTCTTTTAAAAAAAAGAGTGATTCTAAATACATTTGCAATTTAAATTAGCAAGGACAGCAAAATCCCTTGTGTTTATATACTCCTCCCCAGTGCTTTGTACGTTTGTTATGGCAATGATTCAGAAACACACCTCTTTAATATCAAATTCACATTGAAAAAAAACTTCTTTAAATACATAAACTGCTTGCTACATTGTGGTAATGCTACAGTTTACTTTGGCTAATTTTTCTCTGAGTATTAATTTGTGTAGTGGATGGATGGATAAGAGATATTTCAGAAAGTCCTTAATTCATAGAACAGTTGTATATGGGCATTTCATTTTTTCAATTTCCCAACCTCTTTTCTCTTCCCAAAGGATCAAGAAGGTGCCCTCTAGGAAACCAGGGCAGCAGATACCCTGTTGGAGAACTGAGCTCTATACAAACCCTTTGAAAGAATCTGTCACATGGAAAATGCAGGATCCACAACTGCATAACACATTCAGAAGAACTTGGTTTAGTTTACAAAAATGAGAAATGCAAACTAGCTATTTTAAAATATATATTGAACAAAGGTGAAACCATATAAAACTAGTGAAACATTTTCAAAAGATGCCTATCAATCAGAGCTGTAGAGGTATAGATGACTGGAGTTCTCATATTATCATTATATTCTCATATTCTCATAATCTCATAGTTATCGTTATCATCATCATCATTAGTAGTAGTAGTACTACTATTATTATCAGTCACTGTTCTAGGCAGTGCTTTATCTGTCCAGTACACACAAAGATAAGTTCTGTCCTGAAGGTCTTACGTTTTGAACTGCTCTTTGGAAGAACGTAGTGAAAAATCTAGATTTTAGCAATACTTTCATGTACTTCTAAAGTTGCTGCTTATGTTCATCATGGCAGAAATCAACTTACAGAGAGGGAAAGTGACAGTAAGGGCATGAGGGAAGTAAAGTGTTCCATGTCTGGGCAGTGTGAAAAACTGTAGCTGAAAGTGAAGACAGGCAGTAGGCTCTCAAAAGTGACATTGCCCAGGAAGATCTGTGCACGCATGTACAAATGGACTAAGGTGAAGGTCTATCATATCAGCAAGGGCAGAACTACAAAGGAATATAACACAAATTTTAGTGTGACCTTTTGGAGGAGGAAAATATGTCAGTATTTATTGGAGGAAAGACTGCTAATGTTCTAGGTGGGTTGGCAGGGATGATGAGGATAGCAGAAATATCAAAGGCAGAGGCAGTTCTAAGCACCATTCATGGACTGGGGTTGAATCTGACTAGGAAGAGAAGTAGTAATACGCTTTGGATGTTGCTTGTTCATGACAGATTCAGAAGAAGAACAAAGTTGCAGTTGGACTAGATAATAATTTTAGGTCCCTTACAATTATTCTATTCTATTCTATTCTATTCTATTCTATTCTATTCTATTCTATTCTATTCTATTCTATTCTATTCTATTCTATTCTATAGATCAAGGTTCTATTCTGTTCTATAGATCAAGGATTTACCAGGTAGAGGGAACTAGGGAAGAGAAAATGTACAGGAATGATGCATAAGCTCTAGGTTCAACTATTAAGTGTCAGCGAGTATCCATGGAAAACTGTAAAAGAGAGAAGCTGAAGGGCAAATCAGGGAACAGGAAGCAGAAGTGGGCTATGACTCAGCAGCACAGAGTGGCCAGAGCAGTACGTGCAAAGAGATGAAATAGCCAGCAGAAATCAGTGCTCCAAGGACATAGGGACCACTGTCAATGGAATGGGGTTAATGGGTAGCACATGTTTACAAGGGCTAAAGCACAGGTTTTGCACAGTGTCATTACACCGTTTTGGCAGGGCCCAATATGCCTACGATTTCTGCCATGTCTGTTCATGTTTTCTCCATCTTAGTATGCATAACTTTTGATGGTATTATTACTTCCATGTAGTGCAAATGCATTTAATCCTCAGAAGAATTTTAGATGAGCCAGACAATTTACTTCGTTCATGAAGAAACAAAACGATGTTTGTATAAAAGTTCATGAACAGTGTGAATGTTGTCTTTAAACAAAGTGGGTATTTCATAAGGATTTCAGCAAATAGTTTCACCTCAGTTCTTTCAGGCATATAGTGATTCTTGTGTTGCATAAATGATGGAATTATTGGCTTCCCTGCCATGCCTTAGCTGGTATCCTGTGGTTTGTCTGGTTTGTTTCATGCTAGGAATCTCCAAATATAATCACAGTACCCAAGCTTCAAGGAAAACAGGTAATTTTTTTTCTAGTTAGAGCACTTTGCTTGGCTATTACAGAAGTAAAAAATATAATGAAAAAGCAAAACACTTTTGTATACACTGCTGGGTTAGAAATACTGTGAAGCTGTTGCTGTCTGGGACAAGAACTTTCAAATCAAAAGGCATTCCCTTAGTGAGGCATGGAGATTTGTTAAACCTTATAGCGGCCTTCCAGTGCTTAAAGGGGGCCTACAGGAGAGATGGGGAGGGACTCTTTATCAGGGAGTGTAGCAATAGGATGAGGGGCAATGGCTTTAAACTGAAAGAGAGGATATTTAGATTAGATATCAGGAAGAAGTTCTTTACTGTGAGGGCGGTGAGGCACTGGAACAGGTTGCCCAGAGAAGCTGTGGCTGCCCCATCCCTGGAAGTGTTCAAGGCCAGGCTGGATGGGGCTTTGAGCAGCCTGGTCTGGTGGGAGGTGTCCCTGCCCATGGCAGGGGGTTGGAACTAGATGATCTTTAAGGTCCCTTCCAACCCAAACCATTCTATGATCCTATGATTCTATGATAAAAGATCTTTAAAATCCATGTTAATGAAACCCTTTGTCTCACTGCAAGCTTTCTGGGATAATATAAAGTCCAGCTAGGATTTCTTTCCACTTTTCCCAAGTCCTGCAGTAAAAACTGAAGTGTCAGGTGCAATTACTTGCAGCTTTGTCCTTCTCTTATTCCAGCTCTTCTCGAAAAATCTTAAAAAAACCCCAATCTCTATGGATGTTATCTAGGAGAAGTGAAAAATGAAGAACTATGGAAACCAAAGAGATGTTTCTCACTCCTGCATTTGAATTCTTCCCTTTTCAAACTCTTCTGATATATTTCTATCACATCATTCCTTCCTCACCTCTCTTACAAGCTGAAGTATCTTATTTAAAATGTCCTCCTATGAAAGACTTCCCATATGGTTATTGTTCTGTTGCCCTACACCCTTCTTTTACAGGCTCCAACTTATCTTTCTTGGGATGACCAGTACTGGCTCCAGTGATCAAAATGTGGGCACATCACACATCAGCACAGTGGCTTTATGATGTTTCCCGTTTTGCTTGCTACACCTTTCCAATTAATTCCCTTTTTCAATACCAGCTTTTTCATTTGACAACTGCTGGCCACTGAGCTGTCATTTTCAGAGAACTGTCCTAATTTCTTCTCATAATATGTAGTATTTCACTGAGGAACTTGTTACTATAGCATGGTACAGATACCAGAAATTTACATGGATTAAAAAAATAATTAAACAAATTCGTGAAAGAAAAATTCATCAGTGGCTATTAAATAATGCAGAGGGAACGTTGCTGGTTCAGGAGACTTGTGCATCAGAGACTGTCAGGAGCTGGGAGAGTATGCTGGGAAAGGACCGTTAACTGCCTTTTCATACTTCTCTCTGAACTTTTGCTGTTGGCCTCAGTCAGGCAGAATATTAGGCTGGATGGACCTGACTCAGAAAGGCTATTCTTACACCATGTCCCTGACCAGCTGTAGTTAATATATGTATACCATCAAAATATTAGTGCTGTTTTTCCCATGCTGCAGATTTTGCATTTGTCAGTGTTGCAGTCCAGCTGACAGCCCGCTTGCTGAAGACTGGCGACCTTTTGCAAGCCTCTGCTGTAGGGTTAGTGAATGTATCGTCATCCTGAAACTTCGTCACTATCAAAGGCCTTTTACTGGCCATTTACACGTATATTGAGCAGCGCAGCCTCTATCGTAACTCCTTGGGAGACTATCTTAGTAAAATTCCTCCAATGTGTTGCTGGCCTTTTATTCCTGATCGTTTTTCCCCGTCATTTCAAAAATAATTTATGTATGCAAAGACTTTCCCTTGTAATGTGTGGCAGCTCTGCAAAGGGTTGTCATCAGGTCCTTTTGTATCATCTTGCTCCACCTGCTTGTTCCTCCTTGAAAGAAATTTAATCGATTTGTGAGACATGACTCCTAGTACAAACATCAATTAGCCAGTTACCCGTTGTATTGTATTTGAACACATGTTCTAATTCTGTGCTTTCTTCTTGGTGTAGCCACCTTACCTAGCATGAAAATTGGTATGTGCAGTTTCCAGTTCTTCCAAGATCTCTGAAAGAATTGGCATTGTGTGTCGGTGCCAAAGCTAATGTAAATATTAAATTACAACTCACAGTACCCAGATTTTTGATAAGGCGTGAATGAGTACAGTCTGGGCTGGTCTGTTTTGGGACTCCCTCTGCTGACCCTGAGTCTTGAAGCAGTTCTTTAGCATATTCCCCCTGCAGAGAAGGGCTGCAAAATGTGTATATTTGTATAACGTACATATTGTATATAATGTATATATTGTACATAATGTACAATAATAACATACATATTATATGTAATGTATATATTTAGGGAATGAACAGTAACACAAACCATTCATTTAACTAGCCTGTTACGGACTTGTCTTCTTTTGCCTTGCCTTGACACTTTGATCACCACTGGGTGACCATTGGCAAGCTTTCTGCTTCTGTGTTGGGAAAGAGGTGTTTTTTTCGTACTCTTTATGCCTTTAACAGGTTGCATCCTTAATCTTTTTGGCTTTCCTAATGGCTGTTTAAATTTACATTTCTAGTTTATTCTATTTCCTAATTTCTTTATTCAGACAAAGCTTCTATTTTCATCAGGATATCTTCTTACCACCCTTCTGTGATATGTACATGCGTGGGCCTGAGGGAAAAAGACTTTTAAAATCTTTTTGCTGCGTAGCGTGCTTTCACTGTCTTAAAAGAGTGTCCTTTGTTGTTTACAGGCATTTGTCCGTTAGCTGCTCTTTTTTTGGCATTCAGTGGACTTTATTTCTATACAATTCCTATTTCTAATTTTAGTGCTGTTAGACTAAGGGTGGTTCTTTTTTCTTTTTCACTCTTAGAAGGATGCTGAAGTTCACCCTGGTATCATAGAACAATTCTTTGGCAATGACTTCGTCGACTGAGTTGCATGCCTCGTCCAGGGCCACACCAAGGTTTGTGTCTTTTTTGTAGCGAGTAGTGGCCAGAATTTCAGTCGATGTTTGGTTGGGTGGCTGATGCAAAGTCTGCTTCAGAGAGCAGGGAGAGCAAATGACCTCTGGGCTGGTTGGTTGCCTAAACAGCAGCTACACGAGGAACCACTCTGTTGTGGTGTGCGGTTGGCCTGGTCGTGTGAGAATGAGTTGGAGGATGGTCTGATGATGGTTGTCTTAACAGCGGCAACTGACTTATTTCCTCCCACGGCTGTAGACTGATTCTTCATCAGTCCCTGTGCCAGCCCTGCATGTGATGTGGCACATTAATATGACACATATGATGAATACTGAAACCACATTTACAAGCTGCATTTAGTTCAAGAGCTATAAGCTGTTCATCCTTGCTGTAGAGGTAAGCCTTTTTGTCCTTGGGGTCTGCAAACTTGGTGCTTCTGGCTGTGGCCATTGATGAAATGTAGTTCCTTACCCCTACAGAACAGTAGCACTTTTTAACTCTTTGTAACGTAGAGAATATTGTGACTCTTTTACTCACAAATTTGTTCTTGGATTGTCTCCTGGCTTGGATTATTCCTTGTTACACAAAAGTATGACTTTTTATGAAACTGTGAGTTTCCTGGATCAGGGAACATCTTTTATGGGTAATTGGACATCACTTAATACGCATCATCGCAAACACATTAATATCATAACACCCTCTACTCTATCCTTTTGACCTTACCTACATCATGCATATTTATTCTCTCCACTGATACAAACATTAACCTCCTATCTTGCATTGGATTCACATATTCATTCACCACTTGAGAAAACAGAGAGGGAGGAAGGGAGGGAGGCAGGGAGAGAGGGAAGGAGGGAGTGATGAAGAGAGGGGCTTTTAGCATTCTGTAGCTGGGCTGTCTGATGTAATGTGTTAGAGGATATAGGTGCCAGTAATATGCAAAGAGCTTGGAAAATGACCAGACAGTGCCAACCCCACAGTGCGTGTTGTCAGGAGGGCTAACAGTATAATAAATCAACCTGTCTAGTGTCAAGGGTCAGGTAGTTTGGTGTTCAAAGCTGTTTGGCCAGCCTGATCCAGCCAGGCATATGCTATTCATTTCTGATCCATTAGCACTATTACGATACTAGAATCACCCCAAAGCAGTGCCTGCCCTGTGGTGCTTTGGGCTTTAAGTTAAGAACCCAAAGGGGAAAGTATCTAAGAGAAGGGAGAAAAGTGCTGCTTAGTTTCAGGTCTTATGCTTCTACCATAATTAGTTTTACTAAGAGTACTGAGAAGACCATGGAAAACTGCTTGTCGGATGGGTTTTTCCATCTGCTTTCCATGTAGGACAGTGGTGCTTAACTTCTTCCAGCTGTGTGAGCCACACAGGCCCATAGTGGCAGGTGGGGACAACAGGCTCTGCCCCCTTCGGTTCATGTAACCTTATACAAACATAGACAAAACATCTCATTTTGAGTAAGTGGAGGATACTAAGCAAAATATGACTAAATGATCCACTCCAATCACAGCTACAGTACATTTTGGCATTTGGCTCACTTCCTTGTAGGTCTCATTCCTGCTGTGCTTTTCACCTCCGTTCTGTGATGTTTAGATGGGCTGGAGGGAGGAGAACCTGATGCTGGCCCTGCTGAGCTAGGAAGGTCTTCCCATACGTGTCTTTTCTTACCCCAGTGTTTGTAGGGCTGGATGGGTACAGGGAAGCTGCAATAGGCATTGCAGGCCAGTCAGAAACTTCCCATGTTCAGGAGCTTTAATTAGCCTCACTAGTTGGGAATATGCAGGGAGAAAGTTTAAGGCAGCAAATCAGGCTAATTACAGGCTGGAGGTCCCAGGAGTTCAGATCAAGCGATCTTCCCTGGCCCTCATCTCTGAGAAAGAAGCTGTTAACGCCATGCTGTCTCTGCCAGTGCTGCAGGGCTGCTGGTTTTCAAGCCAGGCACATGATGATTTCCCAAAGGGCTGCTCTGCCCTGGGTAACTGCGGGGCAGGTCAAGTTGCAAACCCAGGTGAGCTGGGTCACAAATTAGAATTTCCCCTCAGTGCTTTTGGGCGGTGATAGTGGTAGGTCCTAGGTCTCTGCCAGAGCATTCACAAATCTGCAGTCTATAAATCCGTAAAGCTACATGAGGGGCTCTTCGGGCTCCTGCACTGCACCCCAACTTCTCTCTCAGCAACTTCATATGCAGTCGCCTCTTCACTGCCATTTCTCATCGCTGTGAAAGTTCTCTCACACCTTTCCCTCCTCCCCACCTGCTGTTTGTGGCAGGCTATATTGTCAGCATACTGATATTTCTGGTGCTACATAAATTAGTGCCCAAAATATTTGAATTAAAATGTCACAGGTGAAGTTCACTAAAACAGGCAGCTGTGGTACCAAACCATCCAACTATCAGAAGCAAATTGATGTGAGTACAAATCACATGGAGCAAAAAGGCTGGCACACATTTTACATAGCAAATAATTCTGCAGCCTAAAACAAATTTTAGAAGAGCGGTTGGGTGAGAGGCTTAAGGAACCTCCCCAGAAACACTGGGGAGGCAGTTTCAATGGGAATCTGTCTTGGTCCATATGGAAAAAAGCCCTACTTAATAACCCCAAACAAAAATCCAAAAGCAAAACAAAACTCCAACTCCAAACCCAAAGATCACTCCCCCAAACCTATAAAACAATGAGGTTTAAACAGTGTTTAGAGGGAAGATTCAGCAGGAGAATCTTGACTCGTAGTAGAATGGAAATTTGATTAGTTTTCTTCCAGAATTTTTCTCAGAGTTTTGTAGGCTCCCATCTTTGAGAGTTTATTTTGTTTAGAGGAACAGCTATGGTTATAATGTAAGTTATAATTATATTTGGTTTTTTAATCTTTTCATGCATCCTATGTGGACTTTATTTCCACTGGGCATTTCAGTGATTAGTTTTTTTCCAGAAAATTACTCTGCTCACCTAGCTCCCACAAATACACTGGTTATGTTCTTCTCAAACTGGAGAAAGTCTCATTGATTTCCGGTTTTCTTCACATACCCAAATCCTGGGAAGAACTTTTTGCAGATGACACCAATTTGGGTGGGAGAGTTGTCCCCTTTGAGGGTGGGAAGGCTCTGCAGAGGGATCAGGACAGGGTGGATCGATGGGCTGAGGCCAACGGTATGAGGTTCAACAAGGCCAAGTGCCAGGTCCTACACTTGGGTCACAACAACCCCATGCAGCGCTACAGGCTTGGGGGAGAGTGGCTGGAGAGCTGCCTGGCGGAAAAGGACCTGGGGGTGTTGGTCGACAGCCGGCTGAATATGAGCCAGCAGTGTGCCCAGGTGGCCAAGAAGGCCAACAGCATCCTGGCCTGTATCAGGAACAGTGTGGTGAGTAGGACTAGAGAAGTGATCGTCCCCCTGTACTTGGCACTGGTGAGGTCCCACCTCGAGTACTGTGTCCAGTTTTGGGCCCCTCACTGCAGGAACGACATCAAGGTGCTGGAGCGCATCCAGAGAAGGGCAGCAGAGCTGGTGAGAGGTCTGGAGAACAAGTCTTACGAGGAGCGGCTGAGGAAGCTGGGGTTGTT
>VYZM01012359.1:109408-132921 GCA_013398915.1 Dromas ardeola
TTCTATTCTATTCTATTCTATTCTATTCTATTCTATTCTATTCTATTCTATTCTAAATTAAGATCAGAAGTTGTTAAAGTACTGGACTAGCAATAACACTGGAGTCTCCTACTCAGGCACTGTGCAACAAAGTCAGCTCTTAGCAGCTCCTTTCCACATCTGCAGAGACCATGGTAATGCTTGATGCCTTTGTAAAAGGCTTGAGAAATGTGTAAGGAGTCATTCGTATAAATAAGCAAGCCAAGTCATTATCAGCAGAGTGCCTAACTGGAGTATCAAATGCAAGACGGAAGACAAAAACCAGATTTGATCTATTCATGCCTATAAGTACGTAGCTAAGATTTAAAATATAAAAATTATTTTTTCAAATGATGATGCCAAAGATACTGTCAATGTTAAATGCTTCTGAAAAATCCCACCTACGTATTCCAATAGGAAACTTTGTAAAGATGAAGCATTAGAACCAGGAATATTGTGCTCTCTGCAGTAGTTTTAGGCAATGCAATAATAAAAATAGAAAAATAGAGTGTAAAACCAGAGCAAGGCAAAAAACAGCAAAGACAGAGGGCAGAAAGGACTACTCGATGTAAAAATAAAATATATTCTTTGGCTGTAGCAGTTAAATTAGTACTCTCGATAACAGTGTCGGACTGTGTGTTACGAAGCTAGACTTAGCCAGTGAGCAAGAGCATCATCTCAGAGACTGAAGGGGAAAACTATGAATTAGAATGGGGGTAGCAAATAGAAGGAAAGAAGATGTCTGAAGTGTGACATAGGTTTCTGCCAGTGAGCTAACCGAGGAGACATTTTGTAAGGCTTTCGCCCTTCCCATGCTTTTATGGTTTGAAATGTGAGGGTGTCACTGTGTGATATATTGTCTTTGGCAGGAAGGCTGGCTTGAAAGTTCCCAAGATCCATGACCAATTTATTGCCCCCTCAGATGTGTTAGTAAATGCTTATGGTTCTGTGTGCCAAACTGGGTAACTCAGACTGTCTGGAGTCAAAATAACCATTCAAACCTAACCAGCAGTAAAAATCTAACCATTTTGGAAGATGGGGTAACACAGAGTACAAAGCATGAGCTTTGCTGCTGAAACACAATATAGTATCTTGCAACAACAAGAGAGTTGTGCAATCTTCCACTTGTGCAGCTGTGTTCCCAGCCTTTGCAGGACTAACCATGTGCATCCTTATTCCCAGAATAAATCCATTAATATAAGGATGCACACGGTTAGTAAGAGAAAGGTTTGTATATAGGGAACATATATCCACTATAACCAATTTGTACCTGCAGGGTAAGGAAATACCTCCAATAAATCGGCTTCTTCCTGTTGATTCATCTCGTGTCAGGTTGCTGTTAGTTTCATAGAATCAAAATTTTATGTTGTTTATTTCTACATACATGTAGCAAAAAACCCAATCGTAGATGCTTGCTGTTTCACTAATTTAGGTTTTAACTCCTTTGTTGTTTTACAAAACAAAGTGCATGTTCAACCTGCTACAGAATGATATTTAGATGTGGGAGAAAGGAGCTTTTAATTTTTTTTAAACGAGCTAATTACTGTAGCTAGTCTAATAATCCAGTATTTAGAATAAACCTAATATGGCTGTCCCCCTATACAGTTTGTGTTTAAGCTATGTTTACTTAAATTATTGTAAAGTAGAATACAGATGCTTGTTTAATAAGTGTAGCGCATTACTATTGGCACTTGTTATGTTTCATAGTGTAGTAGGCGTGGGTAGTTTTTTCTGGATCTACAAGAAGGAAGTGATTGACATCAAGCACCCTAAAACTAAGCGTGGACTCTGCAGCACCTCGTATACAATCAGGCAGAAAACCATGAGGATCTTCAGCCCTGTGCAACAGTAGAAGCAAAGTAAAGAATAAAGAATAAAGCCACTGCAAGAATTTTTGAAAATGCATTAGAGATATTTCCCCTGCAATGTTTTAATGGTCTTATGAATTTCATGACCATTTTATTTAAATATTTTAGTGCAATTTGTTTTAGTTTGTTTTTCATGTTCCTAATCCTTTCAAGATCCAGTGCTGAGCAATGGGGATAATTGGAGATTAGTGGCAGACTGCTAGTGTTAATGCACAGAGCTATAATGAGGCATCTGCAATGTTTTTCCAGTGTGTAACAACCAGTTGACCCTGTAGACTGTGGCTAATGCAAAGCAGAACTGTGCATTTGGTGGCCATCAGCAGCTATGTGGGGGTGGCATGTATGTAAAGATAAAATATTTTTCCATTCCTCTGCAATCTTTGTTTCACAAAATTAGAGAGCTGTTTGCCCAAGCAGCCTGTTGCTGTGCATTGTGTGACACGCTCCAAATGGCAATTATTTACATGATTTAATCAGATATACAGATATGTTTGTTACTGAGCATGCCTTTGCATGCTTTCCACCTAGCCTGCGGAAGGAGAAGGATGGGGATTAAGGGGTTTTCCTGCCCTTCTCAAAACATGCCTTTGGGTCCCACAAGGAAAGCGCCTCAGTTTCTCACAGAGAACTGACCCACTCTGGGGGAAAAGGGACATCTGTATGTCCATGCCTCACGAGCATGCACCGGTCTGGGGAAGCAATCAGCTCTGCCATCCAAACTGTGATTGCATCCAGCCTTGTCTGCTGTGCAGGTCTCCTGTTCACTGGCTGATCTTGAAGTGGCCTTGCTAAAAGCACTCCCTGCCATTTCTATAGGAGATAAATCCACCTAAAACACTGGGAAGCAGACGTGCTCCCCTGCTTGAAGGTGAGCGCTTGACCTGAAGATTTCAGAGGTCTGTTGAAAGAGATGGTGCTGGGTTTCCAGACATGGAGCTGTAGCTCCTGAAGCACTGCGGTGCTGCGCAGTCCCGGCACCCTGCCGTGTCTGGCCCCGGCACACGGATTCGCAAGGTCCGTGTTTGGGGCTGCAGGACCCGGGGAGGGTTGTCTGTCTCTTGAGGTGATCACCAGGCTCACCGAGGCAGGCTCCGTGAAGAGCAGCAGAAACAGAAATGTGTCTGAAGAGTCCCGTGTGTCCAGAGCTTGGGGAAATGACTCATGCCTAGACCCCTCTCCTGGAGACAAGAGTCTGTTACTTCTCTTTGACAGAATTCAGCTGGGCTTACCCTTGAGACTGAGAAACAGAAAAACCTATAAGAACAAATGCTAAAGGATGGTAAATTGTACAGATTGGTGGAAATTTGTAGAGATTAAGCATTTTTATGTGCTAATTTCTCTCACTTAAAAGTCTGTTACAACAAGTTTTAAAACTTTAATTAAGCAGTTAAAAACTCCTGGAATATCAAAACATATTTAAAATTTATAAGTACTGGTGCATGCTGATTGACCACATAATTTTCTTCCAGATCTTAATTTCAGGAAAATAGTATATTTTGAATATTTATCTTTTCTCTGACTAGGAATTATTTTTTCAGGAATGGCAAGTGGTTTTCCCTGAATCTCTCATCACAAAGCAGATGTTCCTGTTGGTTACAATTTCCCAGGCAGCGAAAGACCATCAACGAACTGCCAATTACTGCGTCAGAGCCCCACACCGTTCCAGGCCTCCAGCTTCTGACCTCACCGTAACCTACGCGTGGTGTTCTGTGGAGGAGGACCACACGGCTGATGTGATGATACAGGTACAGCTTTTCTGAGCATCCCTTTCAGAGGTTGGTAATTCTGTTTCATGGCAGCTTTTGTGGCGTTAACATTGTTTTCAGTTGGCATGGGAACAAAACCAGAACCTCTTGAATGTTTTTCTGAAATGATCGGTTTGAGATTAAAAGATCTTGGGTTTTCAAACTGGACTGCATGCTTTCTGTCTTTGCCATCAGAAGTGACCAATAGCCTTTAATCTTGAATACCTCCCTGATCAAAACTTCACCTAAACACACATGTTTTCTGCAAAATGTTTTGGCTCTGACGAAGCAGCATATTTTGGTGAGATTTCATTTAATGGAAATGTTCTGACCAGCTCCAGATGCATACTTTAGATATGCATAGATAGTTTCGATTGCCTAGAAAGAACCACCTAGTAGACAGATAGGGTTTGCCAAAAGCAATTATATTTTATCCTAGTTCGGTTTCAAACCATTTGTGACCATCCAAGATCACGCTTTGGTAAAACAAACAGATGTGGTCCAAACTGCAGCGAGACACTAAATTGTAAAAGACAAATACATCTATATGTTGTTTGTGTTGCCGTGAAAATTAATATTATGCTGCTAGAGAATTCTGTCCACATCTGCAGAAAAAAAAAAAAAAGAAAAGAGAGAGAATTATAGGATATTTTATTCTGAGGAGCAATGTGACCAGTGAGGCAGAACTTGATCCACAATTGCAAAGTTACAACCTGATAATACACCATCAATTCTGAACGATACTGATCCAGGATGGTGCTTCACAATCTAAGCAATTGCTTCAAATGATTCAGCAAAGTTCCAAGATCTACTGTATCAAAAGCAGCAGAAAGATCCATCAGCAGGAGTACTGTAATTTAACTTGAATCAGCAGCTGGTGATAAATCATTTGTGACCTTAACTAAAGCAATCCCAGGACTGTGGTACTCCCTGAAGCCAGACTGAAACATCTCATATAATCCATTCCCAGATAAAATTGCTGGTGGTAAAAGGGCAACCACTTGCTTCATCTTTCCCTTCCTCACATGCCAAAAAAAAAAGAGAGCTAGCCCCGTTATCGCTAGGTAGAAGAGAAATCTGCAATGTTAAAAGAGGGAAAGCTTTCACACTTCTGCTAACAAAGAGCAGCTGCAAATTTCAGCAGATCAGGAGATGTGCAGAAAGCAAAGAGTCATTAACCATGTTAGCTATAAATGAAGCAAAGCGCTGAAAGACTGTCCACGAGCAGCCATATGGGCCAAGAGTCAAAACCGGGAGTAATGGAGCATGATTGCTTTCCCAACTGTGTGATCTCAGCAAGAAGCAAATACAAATGTATAACACTTGCAGATACAGGCACTGGTAGCATAATTACCAGCCACAGCGCTGAACAGTTGCAGCTGATTAGAAATTCACTCTGTACTCACTGAATTCCTCGCAGGAAGCAGCTGAAGGATTGTGCACGAGGAGTGATTTGTGGTGCAAAATGGGATCAATACCACAAAATAAGGCACCGGGTCTGGTTTTCCTCATTAATAACAGGACAGGAAAAAGTAGATCTGGCTGGATCAAAAGCAATGTGCTAAGACTCTGCAACAGCTTGGTGCTTCAGGAGACTGATTTCTGGACTAAACAGTCTTTGAAATAATTCCACATCACGAGCTACCATCTTCACCATAGTCAAGCCCTGTGATTACCAAGGCAGATCAAGTAAGGCACAGAAAACTGAGGAAGAATCAGGAGCTTAACAGAATGGTTTCTTTTTTAAATGGAAGGAAATAACCAGAGGAAAAAAAAAAAATCACAATTTGTACAAGATGATGAGGTGGATAAATTTTATGAGATTAATAAAATAAACATTGGTTCTCTCATTTAGTCCGGTTGTCCTGGAAGACTAGTGGGTTGATCAGAACACTGAATAATCCTAGTAGGGGTAAATATGAGATATACAAGACAAATTATAAGTTTTGATCCTTATCGAGCAAGTACAGATACCAACACGGGACTAACTCGACTCTGCCTTTAATGCAGGTCATCTTCTAGGACACTCATTATAATACACGCTTTCTAGTTGGTTGCCCAAATAGTTTCAGTACTTCACTGTCACACTTCGACTAGTGTTGAAGCAAAAAACCCACCCACTTCTCATGTTAAATATAGTGGAAACACAGCAAAGAGAATAAGAGAAAATACCACCACTCCTAAAGAACCAACCGATTTTATACTGACTGCATGTCGACTGTAACTTTTAATGATCTGGGTCCGGGACTCCATTAGTGTTTAATAAATAATGGCGAAGATACCCTACCTGCACAATGCACACAAAGCTCCCATTGATGTCGATGTGAGTTCTTGGCGCAGACTGATGGCAGGATATTCCTGTGACAGAGATGAATTTTCCATTAGAACAAAATGAGTAAGACCTGTCTCAGTCAGCAGAATTCACAGCAACAATAGACGTTCCTCGGGGGCTCAGTGAAAGATGCCCATCCTGGGTGGTTGAAAGCAAATTGGGTGGGAAGCAGTGAGGCAGACTTGGACAGCCACAAAACCAATTTGGGCTGGGGTAAAATTGCCCTGATATAAAAAAACCCATGCAATTATATCCATATTTAATTTCTATCATCTGGAAATTGTGGCTTTCTTTCTCATCAAGCCATAGGGGAAATTGCTCTTTTTTTTTTCTCTATGAAGGCAAAGGATGAAATTAATACTGAGTGGGGAGGGAGGAGAAAGGATGTGGAGGCATTGAACTACCTTTTGAAAACCACCTTTTATTTAGAGTAGATAAAGGAAAAATGAAATGCTGTTTTGGTAAACAGCAGAAAACTATTACCCATACAGAAATTTGGACAATGAGCCAGAACATTCAGTTGGATGTTTTTCTTCAAGGATTTTAAAAAAAGACAGAGACAAGGAACTGATGTGAAGCCAGCTTTACGTGAGACAGAGAGGCAGCTAAGCGCAACAGGGGTGCCGAGAGAAAGCTCTTATAGTCTGGTCTTGAGAAAAAAAACAAGAAAGGAAAGCTTTTGGCAAGGGGTTGGCTGAAAAGACCTGAATCTGTAAGCCGAGAACAAGTCTCTGCTATTTTGGCATAAATTTTGTTGTGGAAAAGGGATGTATTTTCTGTAAATAAAGAATCGTGCCTGACTTTGTTATCAGCTTCTTCTCTTGGAAGACTGCATACTTTGCTTGACCATTTGAGTCAAAAAAAGTAACACTACCACTTTCTAAGGTGATCACTGAAGAAAAAGGAAAAAGGGAAAAGATAAGAAAACACAAGTAACTCAATTACTTTTTTGAGAGATGTTTAATAATAATAAACTGTTGCTAAGTGAACAAATATATTTTCAGGAGCAAAACCATAATTATTAGAACACACGCCTTAGAAAAAGAGGTTGAAAGGATGATTTTCTTTTTTAGGGCAATACCTTTGCTCCAGTCTTTACATCGTATTAATGATCCCAACCAAAAATCACATCTTGGAATAGGTTATTAAAGGCATGCAGGAAACCATCGTCTACTTAAGTGAAAAATCAAAGCTGAAAATGGTTATAAGCAAGAGGGATGATGAATTTCACCTATCAGTGAAATAAATAAAATACACCAAAAAACTTTTTTGTTGCTGTTGTTGTTTCCCAGTACAGTGTCAGGTTTATTGGCAGTTCCTATTGTTTTATAATAACCATTTCTGGATGTGCAGAGCTGTGATATCTATCTAATAAGTGTGCATTTTCAAAATGCAAGACTGACAGTTCATGTCTCTTTACAATTGTGCAAATTGGGCACCCAAAACCCAAAGTGGTGTTTCGGAATTTTGGTGTGTATTTCTATAAGTGCTACTAGAAAATTGTGCTTTTTATTTAGTAATATTGTCAGCTTTTATTGCTCTAAAAAGTGATCCCAACAATTTGTTTTACTTTCATTACAGCTTTTACATGGCACAGTCCAAAGAGTGTAAATATTGCCTGAGCTACTTATTGGTGCAAATGGAAATGTGAAAATATTTATTGCTGAAACAAAAGTACAATCTGTATTGCTTAATTATGATAATCTAGGGAAATTATTCTTGCATAATGTGTATAAAGTAGTAAGAGAAAAAATAGCTAGCCGTTCTTTTCTATTGCTCATCTCAAGTAGGTCCAAGTAAGATGTTTGTAAACTTGTAATTTCATGTTGAATTTCTTTTTTAAGCTATGTTTTGGAAAAGTATAGTACTTTAAAATGCAATCACTATTTGCTTGTGCTGGGAGAAGCACTGCTGAAGTGCTGGGAGAAGTTACAGATTTCAGTGTAATGTAATTTCAACTAATCTCTGAAACTGTGGAGGTTTTTTTTTAATGTATTTGTACTTTTTAACCCTTTTATCCATAAGGTCATGAAGCTGTTTTCTAGAAGTTAGAAAGTTTTGAACAGAACCTAAGTTATTTCTAGCCCTTCTGGCTGTGAAGATATCTTCTTAATATAAGTAATTACTGCAACTAAGTTTATAGAGTATGTAGCCCTTGGGACTGTGGAACTCATTACATTTTGTGTAAATATATATAAATTAGGCTCTCTTAATGTGAAATTTTGAAATCTGTGCCTTTAATGTCAATTCCTGCTTTGGGACAACCAGCTGGAGAAAATAAATTATTATGGATCATAGAATTTGCAAGATGTTTCGTTAGGGTTACGTGGCAGAGAGGATTGCCAGCTCTAAGCCTTCAAAGGCCTTTCTGGGGAAAAAAACCCAGACTTCAGTGTTCCATGGTGCTCTGCTCATTTTTGCCTTGCTGGGTAGCTAATATGAGAGACAAGCACTGACCTTCCCTATGGCTAGAGCATTCCTTTGTCTCTTTGGCTGCTTTGATGTCCAAATGATACCTCATCTCCTGCCGGTCCCTGTTGTGGGGCTCAGACTTGAGTCTTTCTCCTCCACCGGGCTGTGTACTGCTGTCATGCTTGGAGGAACTTAGTATCCTTGATACCTCTAACACTGCATCAGAGTTAGCTTAAGCAGGCAAAATGATTCATGAGTAACTGAGGGGAGGCAGAAGTCAACCGTACAGACCAGGTAAACTGTTTCCTTAGGAGACCAGTTGGAACCAAGTACTTTTTCAGTCCCGGACATAAAGTGGTGCTGCTTCCTAAGGCTGAGTATGGGCACCCTAAGGAAGAGTGACACCACCTCTTTCCAGCTTAAACTCTGTTCTGGTGCTGTCTCACAGTCACTTCAACCTGAGTTGAAACCAGGCTGCTCTGGAGAGCCCTTTCTTCCCCCTGCTGCTTTCCTTGCATTGGGTCTGCAGATGTTTCTTTTGGTGGCTGCTCTCAGAGCTGCCAATCACCCAACTGCAGAGTGAGAATGAGCTGATGATTGATTCCTGCTCTGCAATTTATTTTGTTTTGTTTTAAAAATGTTTGAGTGTACGGATTATTTTGAAGACACTATTTTGTGGGACTATTTTTCTTCCCCAGTTTTCAGATCTTCAGTTTGGCACTAGGAAGAAGTCAGCTGAGTGAGTTGCCTTCTCTGTGGTTTCAGAAAGGGCTGCAGATCTTATTTAACTTTGTGATGGGTTGACCCTGACTGGATGCCAGATGCCCACCAAAGCCACTCTATCACTCCCCTCCTCAGCTGGGCAGGGGAAGAGGAAATATAATGAAAGGTTTGTGGCTCGAGACAAGAACAGGGAGATCACTCACCAGTTACTGTCATGAGCAAAACTGGCTCGACTTGGGAAAAATTAATTTAATTTATTACCAATCAGATCAGAGTAGGATAATCAGAAAATAAAAACTAAATCTTAAAACACCTTCCCTCTACCTATCCCTTCTTCCTGGGCTCAACTTCACTCCTGATTTCTCTACCTCCTCCCCTCGACCAGTGTAGGGGGACGGGGAATGGGGGTTGTGGTCAGTTCATCACACGTTGTCTCTGCCGCTCCTTCCTCCTCAAGAGGAGGACTCCTCACACTCTTTTCCTGCTCCAGTGTGGGGTCCCTCCCACGGGAGACAGACCTCCACGAACTTCTCCAACATGAGTCCTTCCCACAGGCTGCAGTTCTTCACAAATTGCACCAGCATGGGTCCTTTCCACAGCCTGCAGTCCTTCAGGAACAGACGTCTCCAGCGTGGGCCCCGCACAGGGTCACAAGTCCTGCCAGCAAACCTGCTCCAGTGTGGGCTCATCTCTCCATGGGTCCACAGGTCCTGCCAGGAGCCTGCTCTGGCTCGTTGCATGGGCTCCCCATGGGGTCACAGACCCCATCAGATACATCCACTTGCTCCAGCTTGGTATCTATCTTCCACAGGCTGCAGGTGGATATATGCTCCACCGTGGACCTCCATGGGCTACAGGGGGACAGCCTGCCTCACCATGGTCTTCACCAGAGGCTGCAGGGGACTCTCTGCTCCAGTTCCTTGAGCACCTCCTCCCCCTCCTTCTTCACTGACCTTGGTGTCCGTAGAGTTTTCTCTCTCACATATTCTCACTCCTCTCTCTGGCTGCAGATATGCAGGTGGTTTTTTTTTTTTTCCCTTCTTAAGTACGTTATCCCAGAGATGCTACCACCGTCAATGATGGGCTCAGCCTTGGCCAGCAGTGGATCCGTCTCGGAGCCGGCTGGTATTGCCTCTGTTGGACATGGGAAAAGCTTCTAGCAGCTTGTCACAGAAGCCACCCCTGTAGGCCCTCTGCTACCAAAACCTTGTCACACAAAGCCAATACAAGCTTCCCCTGAACAATGTGGAAGTACCCATGAGACCACTGTATTGGAAGACCATTGATTTCAATGGAAGCTGGATTATCACAGTTGGCAAAGTTTTGGAAAAATTCTGATCTTTGTTGCATAGCCGTAAATTTGAGAACATCCCCTTTTATTTCAGTAATTACTCCAGTGGTGGAAGTGAGAGGCTGGATAAAGATGAGCCAGTCTCCAGCACTGCATATCTCACTGAACACTGAAATCACTGGCTGCTGACACCTGATGGTGCCTCTCCTCGGGTCCTCGCTCGTCCTCCCTCAGAGTGAGCAAATGGCCTCAGTGTGAGTTTTCGTGCATTGGACACAGAACACGGCCTAAATGCAGCCCTTCTCCAGTTCCTGAAGTAATGCATTTTATCCCTGTGGTCAGTGTTAACTTCAAGGTGACATCGTCTGAGGAAGATCTCAAGGTCCACTTAGTCACCACATTTGTGTGTGTGTGTGTATGATTTGGGTGCAGTTTGTGTTTAAAACTCCAGTACTGTACCATTGTTATGTATTTACCTCAGAACAACTAGTGTGCATTCATTACATGAGACAAAAAAACAGAGCTTTTTCAGTGAAGACACGTCCAGAGCTGTGTGACCTTTCATGTATTGTTTGTCCAGAAAGTTAGTGTCATCCTAGCACAGCTGTGTTTTCCACCTGATTTTCTGACCAGAATAGAAAGGTGATTCAGCTTTTTTCTTGTTCTTTTATGCTAAATGAAAGGGCTAAAGCTCTGTTTTCTGGCCTTTGTCTTTGTTTTACTGACTGTCCTTTCACACTTGCTCTTTTACCCCATCCTCTCGTTTCTGCTTGCTGTCCTTCTTGCTGGATGATCTCTCCATTCCTCCAGCGACAGTTCTCTGGTGCAGGAGGCAGGCAGCCCCTGCTCTCCTGCAGTCCGGGGTTTGGATGTGCACCAGGCACAGCACAGGGACAGCGGGAACATTCTGGGAGGTCACAGCTGCAGAGCTGCAGGTGGTTTTGCTACCTCCAGGCTGGAGGTCGCAGCCACTTCATCCTGCCTTTCCCTGGGCTTCACCCAGCTCCCGAGGGATCTGCGAGCAGCGGCCTCACCTGAAATTGTGAGATAAATGATGTTTCTTTGAAACACCATCACCATCTTTCATTTGGACCATCTGATTTCAGTTGCGTGGCTTGCAATGAAATGTTGTAAGAGCTGGGGCATGAAAATATAAATAACATTTACAATTTCTTTCTCTTCATTTGTATTTAAGAAACATATTTATTACATAAACTCTTGCTACTTTCTAGCAGTAATTCTACAGCTATGTTTGCAGTAGCCGCTCCCCTGTTACATTACTGCAATTATAATAAATTATTGAAGCATAAGCCTAAATATATACCTAGCCTACTCTTTCAATTTTAATTCCAATTTAAATATTTTATATAGTTTTCCTATAGATTCTTCATTGATGGCTAGTAATTGCACCATCACAGAAAATATAGTTTTGTTTTGAAAGATGCTTTTGGAAATTGTACCAGGGCTGTTAATTATTCAAGGCAAAGAAACAAGTTAGCATTGTCTGCCTTCAGTATGTCAACACGATAAAAGAGAAGCCGTGTTTGTACCAAGAAGGGTACACTAAGCCCAGTCATAAATTTGATGCTGTAAAGAGGGAAAAGCCAGAGGAATGCCTGAGACACATTATGAACATCTGGTCTTCAATGTAGGGATGAACTTCTGCAGTTCGAGCTATTTTATTGACTGGCTGAATTCTAGGTTGGAATAGCAATAGAAAAATAATTGGTGTCATCCGTGTTCCCAGCCCTACCGCCTGCTTTTCCCAGTTTTCTGATCAAACTGTATTTCTGCTTTCCTTTGATATTCCTTGTCCTTTGCTCTAATTTTTAATGACAACATTAGACATTGTTATAATATACCAATCATATGGTGAAGGGCAGCGATAGTGATGTGCCAGAAGATTATGTAAATCAAAGAGAAGTTATTTTTGTGTCAATATGGTGTTTGTCTTCCTTTTATTTTCTTTTTTACTTTGTTTTGTTTTGTTTTATGTTGTTGTTTTGTGTTTTTTTTTTTAAGAACATATACTTGCTGAGTAATACTTTTCATTAGCAGTTATCCAGCATGGGGGGGTCAATTTTCATTGTAGGCTTCAGATGGGAAATGGCAGGTCTCTGCTTGTCTCTTCTCCCACAGCTTCTTTTGTTCTACTAGCAGCAAACTCCCAGTAAGTTTGAAAAAGAAAAATAATCTGTTTGTTTTGTTTTTTTTTTAAATTGCCTTGTACTGAACTACAGAATTAAGCTTTATATCAAAACAATAATTAAAACATGTAATGGGAAACACACTTTCTATGAAGACATGAATTCTGAAAGTTGTCATGAATTTTCTAGACATAGCCTAATGGAGAAAAATAATAATTCTGCTTAAATTCTGATATCTATCACAGGAATAATGCATCTTAATAATATGAGTTTTTAATTAGCTAATGTTTGGTGTCTAAATTAATGGTGGACAACTAACAAACATAAGAATTATAATACCTGTCTTAATGGTAAACTAGGTTCAACAGTTAGGCATGTATTGAAGTATGCATGACTGTGACACATCATTATCTGGCAACTAAATTGATATTTTAATAAGTGGTTACTTAATTTCATACATAGAAGTATTTTGAGTTGAACTCCTTGTTGGTCTCAGGACTCTTCATTTTACAAAAATTTCTTTACAAAACGATAAGGAAGCAATAGGATAGTGTGGGAAACAGCTTTGCAGTTTGGTGAAACTTCAAAACTTTTCTTATTCCACAAGATAAAACCACAACTTTTTGAAGATGAGAGAGAGGATATGGGATTAGAGTGCTCCAGTGGGGAACCTGGACTGCAAGAGAACCGGAGTCCTGACTTGAGTCTTTTGAAGGGACTTGGATTTCCGTGGCTGTTATAACCACTAGGCTATTCTCTTTCCTGTCTCTCTCTCTCTCTCTCTCATTTTGATCAGAAATTCTGTCCTGGAGCAAAGAAACCTTCCTCAATGAAAGTTTCATCTGAACTAGTAGGCTTCTGTGAAAAGTTGCAATTTCAATACATTGGCTTTTTTGGCAGAGTTGGCTAGTGCTACCCATGATTACATATATATATAAAGTAGCTGAGTAATCATATAGTTGTTAGCTACGACTTTATTTCATTATATTTTGATGTATTACTTCTTAATAAATTGGAACTTATAAGTGATGTATTGCTTAATAAAACTCAAACCTGAAATTCAACACATTTATGGGAAACAGGCTATGGGTAATCCTCAAGCTAAAGCTACTTAGATGTGTGCTAACCTGGATCTACCTTATTTTCCCAAAGAAAGTTACTCCCCCACCTGACCTGTACTAGGGGTGAGTTAAAGAAGAAAAATTCTATGACAAATGCAGCTAGCAACACTGTGATGGCAGGGTAGGTTTGTTCCATTTCCATTAACACTCTGTATACACTGGTCCTTTAATATTCAGTTCCAAAATTGGACAGTACATTCCCTGGGAGGATTTTTATGCTCAAGAATCATAACACTGACCTTAACAACCGAAGGTGTCCAGTCATCTGTTTATAGACAAACTCACAAAGGTATTACAGTGCTTGACTGCGAAAGCTATATCTCAGCTAGTGTGATACATAAAACCCAAGATAAAGTGGTTAATATGACACTAAGAAAAGGCTTTGACGGAATCAAAGGAAAGTGTTTTCACCTCATTTGGGTACGTAGTTTTGTTGAAATGATGATGGCAGAATCAAAATGTATCTTCTGTTCGTTAATATTGTTATTTGTAATAAACCCTTTAATCCTGGAAAAGAGCTTTCTAAATTATTTTGACGAGGGAGGATATGAAAGCTATGCAGATGCTGCTTTTTCTCTAGATGTTGTATGTATCCTAGTTCAGAGGGACGCTCAGGCCAATACTACAGGAGGCTTTTTGAAAAATAGATGCTCAGAGACTCAATCTGGCTGCAGTCTTATGCCAAAAAGGAATGTAATACACTCAATTTTTGTTTTAAACCTTCTCTTTGTATTTTGTTTTCCCTATAAAAATAGGGAAAACCTGTACCAATACCACCACCACCACCAATACTGTGTATTACTTTAAAAAGTACATGCAAATGGAGTCAACTTTTTGAAAGAAAGAGCTTTCCCTCTCATTGCACATTTGTTTCAACATTACTGAGATTCCTGTGCAAGGACTAAACCTGCAAGAGGACTGCACCTTTGCATAAATGGAATTTTTTAGTTCATCGTCAAGCGGAACGAATATCACTGTGAAAATAAGTCCCCTTAAGTGGGCTTACATTTCAGCATTCATGGATCCTAAAAGTCATCCCCAGTGCAATGACCTTTGCCTAACAATTGTATAGCTATACAGTTTACTTAATCTTTTAAATGCATTATAATAAATAGGCGCATGTACTGCAGCCACACGCATGGTAAGCATCAACATCAAAAACACATTTCTCACAGGTTTCCCTAAAATACCATTCACCATTTTCCCTCAGACCCCCAGAAAAGCACTCGCCCATCTCCACTAATTCCCTCAAACACAGAAGCTGTCAGCTGAGAGCCCTGGATGCCAACTCTGCTAAAAGTTTCCTGGTGCCCCAATTGCAATGGGTGATAGGCTTCCAAGGGAAATGCGATAATTTCTTGCCCATCCTTGTGTTCTCAGCACCATCCAATTAACAGTGGACCCCGACCAGCAAAGATATCCAGCAGTGAGTATTATTGCTAACCCAACTGAGCACCTGCTGGTAAGGTTTCCCTGTTTTCCTCTGCACTCTAAATGCTCTCATTGTTTATTCATAGAGTCAAAGATTAAAGCCAGAAAAGGACCACTGTGATCATCTAACCTCTAATCAGAAACTTCCAATTTTTCAATCTTATTCACTTGCCAACATTAGATGTGGATGTGGAATGCTATTTACAGAGAGTCATTTAATTTTCCACCATACTTCAGTCTTCTGGGCTTGTTCAGGTCACCTGGTTTCTTGTTCAGCTGTCTCTGTAGCAGATTTTTCAGGACTGGTTTCTGCCATCCTGTCCAGATTTGAGCTCTGCCTCAGAGCACTACTTCAACTTTATCTCAGAGGTTCCAATGTGACAACTCAGCTGTTTAATAGACGTAGAGATCCTGGTACCAGAACTCAGAACCTACCAATTCCACTGACATTCGTGTAAATTTTTCAGGCTTGCATCTGAAAACTTACAAAAACTGGCATCTTGAGTTTTTCAGACAGCTTCTGTCTTCTCTCTCCTCATTTCCGTTTTGGTTGTGTGTTTATCCAATAGAACAATGTCACTGTCAGTGTCAAAAATGAAATGTATTTCAGAAGAGTCCAGGTTTTCTTAGTGGTAGGTGTCCAGAGTGGCTCAAGAAACAAATTTTGAGGAGGATACCAGTGATAAACAGTTACATGGGTTCAAAGCATTCCTAGAAATACAAGTGCTTCGCAGACTCCATATCCTTGTTCTTAGCTTGGCTAATTAGGGCTGGAACAATGTTTTTTTAACACACATCTGGTTCCTTGATGTGAACTGGATTGTATCTGGATGATTCTGAAACAGGACAGAGTGGAAATGTGACCATTGGCAGCCCTTTGTGCAGGTATATCCTGAGCTGCTTTATTGTATACTTAATTCTGGTAGGTGAAAGCCTACCCTGAATAATTCTTTATATCTGTATAGATAGACAGGTGTTGCTGATCTGAGTACGGCATCGTAAAAAAAAAAACAACAGAATATCCTTCATACTTGATTTTTAATGATGGGTCAAGGTAACTGAATGATAGAGAAATCTTAGCTTTTGATATCATACTAGAACGTCTCACTGTCCATGACAAGCTCAGAAAAACACTGAGCTGAAACAAGTTCAGGACTCCTTCATGAAAATGGATCTTTATAGACACAGCCTATGGAAGTCCACGGTGGAACATATATCCACCCTACAGCCTGTAGAGGACCCCATGCCAGAGCAGATGGATGTGCCCTGAAGGAAGCTGCAGCCCATGGAGAGCCCATGCTGGAGCAGGCTCCGCAGGAACTGCAGCCTCTGGAGAGGAGCCCACACAGGAGCAGGTTTTCTGGCAGAATCTACAGCCTGTGCAGGACCCAAGGTGGAGCAGACCATTCCTGAGGGATTATGCCCAATGGAAAGGACCCACACTGGAGAAGTTCTTGAAGAACTGCAGCCCATGGGGAAGGACCCATGTTGGAGAAGTTAATGAAGGACTGTGTCCTGCGGGAGGGACCCCACACTGGAGCAGAGGAAGAGTGCAAGGAGGAAGGGGCATCAGAGGCCGGTGTTATGAACTGACCACAACCCCCATTCCCCATCTCTCAGCACTACTTGGTGGGAGGATGTAGCAGAGTTATGAGTTAAGTTGGGCCTGTTGAGGACGGCAGTGATAGAGCGGTTTAGGCATACCTGGAGGCCAGCCAAGATCAATCCACAACAAGCAAAAAGGTGTTTTGAATGTAAAGAGAGATATATTAGCAAAGTCGTGTTTGGGAGCAAAGTGGCAAAGCTACGGTCCTGTACCAAAACACACCAATAGTCTAGCTTCACTGCTCTCTTTAAGGCTACAGATCCAGGTGGTATAGCTTCAGGGGTGCAACTCTGGCTGAGACAGCAATGCCACAGAAGTCAGACCTTAGCGAGTGACAGTGTCTGCTAAACTCACGGCTCTGATTCTCTGAATCTCCTGGCAGAAGTTTGCCTAGTGATTAGCATACATAACTGGGAGTCAGATTACCTAGGGCCTTTATTTCTAGCTAGGGCATTGGCTTGCTGGGTGACCTTTAGTGAGACATCTCAGATTGTTCTGCCTCTTTTCTCTGCTCTACAACAGAAAAAAATATTTCAGTAAGGATGTGAAACTTAATTCATTAATATTTGTAAAGCATTTGCTGATCTGTAGAATAAAGACGTTCTACCTATGAATAATTCTTATCCTTGCCTTATATTAGAAGTGCCTTATTCTTTCCTATATAATAAAAATGGAGATAAAACAAAATACTACAGCAAGTGATAGTGAAAAATACCTCGGTTCTTGCCCAATGCTATATATGCAATTTGTATACAAGTACTAAAACAATGAAAAACCTTAAGAAGAAGAATATGCTGCTTTTCTCCCTCTCTCGATTTTTGAAATATGTTTTAAAGCTGTAATTTAAAGGGATTCTGTTAAATATCCTACTATATCTTATCAGAGAAATAAACACACTAAGGCTAATTGAAGCATATTAGCAATCTGTGAGAGTGTCAAATATGAGGCATCCCTATATCAACTGCTCTCTTAGAATACTCAAACAGAATTTTCACTTCAGCAACTATCTAATAAGATATGGTTTTTTCCTTTCCACTGTATCCCAGTGTATGGGTATTTTATTTGGTGCCTTGGTGGTTTCACCAGAGTTATGTATTATGCCTTCAAATATTGTTAAAAACGAGGTCTGACCGGGAAGCAGTTAAAACATTCTAATGACATCCTATTTTGAGGCCAAGACATCTTTAAACCTTTCTTACACTCCAATATTTTTTGCTTTTTATGAACAGGTACTTGAGCTGTAACCCAAAGTTTTTACCCTTCTGCCACCTGAGAGTCAGAGGATGCATCCAACTGAGTCTGGGGTTGCTTCCTTCCTTCAGCAAGTCCTAAAGAATGACTTGTCTGCAAAAATGTTTTCCCCCTGCCATCATTCATTCTAGTTACAATGCTATTTCTTTTCTCTCTAAAGATGTAACCTTGCTTGATAGGTAGTGGATCTTTTCATCATCAGAAGATGGATGGCAAACAAACTGAGAAAGATAGCTGCCACGGACAGTATTTGCAGAATTAAGCAGATGAGTATCATAGAATTGTTAAAATTGGAAGGGTCTTTAAAGATAGTCTAGTTCCAACCCCCCTGCCATGGGCAGGGACACCTCCCACTAGACCAGGTTACTCACAGCCCCATCCAGCCTGGCCTTGAACACTTCCAGGGATGGGGCATTTACCCCCTGTCTGGACAACCTGTGCAAGTGTCTCACCACCCTCATAGTGAAAATTTTCTTCCTTATATCTAATCTAAATCTCCCCTCTTTCAGTTTAAAACTGTTACCCCTTGTCCTATCACTACACTTCCTGATAAAGAGTCCCCCCCCTCCACCTCTCTTATCGGCCCCCTTTAAGTACTGGAAGGCTGCTATAAGATCTCCCCGGAGCCTTCTCTTCTCCAGGCTGAACAACCACAACTCTTTCAGCCTGTCCTCACAGGAGAGGTGCTCCAGCCCTCTCATCATCTTTGTGGCCTTCCTCTGGACCCACTCCAACAGGTCCATGCCCTTCTTATGTTGGGGGCCTGAGAGCTGGACACAGCACTCCAGGTGGGGTCTCACAAGAGTGGATTAGAGGGGCAGAATCACCTCCCTCAACCTGCTGGCCATGCTTATTTTGATGCAGCCCGGGATGTGATTGGCTTTCTGGGCTGCAAGCAGACATTGTTGGCTCGTGTCCAGCTTTTCATCCACCAGTACCCCAAGTCCTTCTCCTCAGGACTGTTCTCAATCCATTCTCTGCCCAGCCTGTATAGATACTGGGGGCTGCCACAACCCAGGTGCAGGACCCTGCACTTGGCCTTGTTGAACCTCATGAGGTTCACATGGGCCCACCTCTCAAGCCTGTCCAGGTCCCTCTGGATGGCATCCAGTCCCTCAGGTGTGTCAACTGCACAACACGCCTTGGTGTCGTCTGCAAACTTGCTGAGGGTTCACTGGTCCCACTCTGGATCTTATTTTTCACTGGCTTGCATCTTTTAGTCATTTACACATCTGAAAAATGGATTTAAAATAATCCCACTGCCCATGTCACCAACAAAGATGTTAAACAGCACCGGTCCCAGTACTGACCACTGAAGAATGACACTTGTCACTGGTTGCCACTTGGACATCAAGCTGTTTATTAGAAACTCTTTGAGTGCAGCCATCCATCAAATTCTTTATCCATCGAGTGGTCTGTTTGTCAAATCCATGTCTCTCCAATTTCGAGACAAGGATGTTGTGCGTGACAGTGTCAAACACCTTGCACGAATCCAGGTAGATGATATCAGTTGCTCTTCCCTTATCCACCAACACTCTAATGCCATTGTACCATATCAAATACCTTTGATTAGCCACCAAGAGAACTTAAAGGTGGTAAAGGGGTAAATTGAGAGACTTATTTCCTACCTCTTGTTTCTGTTTCCTGAAACAATGAATAGAAAAGTTAGTGTATTGGCACTTTAATTATTTTGTAAGTCAGACACATCAAAAAGCTTATTCTTACGCACTCGTGGATAACCTGGGTGCAGTGTATTGTTGCACTACTGTGGAGAAATCAAGAGGGAGAATGTAGGACTCTGGACAAATGTTAGGAGCTTCTTTTATATAAGATGGAAATCCACATGCTTTATTTAATTTTTTTTGTAGTAAAATATGCAGGTACATGTTCATCTGTTAAGCAAAACCTGCTGACTGCCAAGCAACATCAGTATTTAATTTTAAACTGTCATTCATTATAACACTAGTAAAAGAAGTTTGTGAAAGCCAGTTTAAAGATGAGACTTCAGTAAATATACTGCCTTTCTGTCTGTGCTTTTCTAGTCTGAGTTTCTTATGGTGCATTTATATTCATAAGTCTATCACATTGTTAATGAGTTTTCTTCTATAAATTGACCCTGGCTGCTACTGTAAAATATAGCTTAAATGAAGTATAGCTTTGAGACCAGGCAGATTATTAAAATATTGAAGTATATACATTGAATCATATGAAGATCTTTCTTGTTGATATTTCAAGACCAAATACCTTTTTTTGAAAGATGACCTTTAATGAACAAACTTATGGCCCATGATGTCCTCATACAAAGCTCACTCTGGATCTTATTTTTCACTGGCTTGCATCTTTTACTCATTTACACATCTGCAAAATGGATTTAAAATAATATCACTTAACCTAGTAGCCTTTGACACTCACTTTACTTAAGGTACAAACCAGCAGAAAACTGCATCCATTGTCTTCTCTGTGAAATACAAACATGAGATGGTGGCAGAACTTAGTATATTCTGGGTGTAACCAACAAGCTCAATTCTTGGTGGGGAAAGTTTATAAAAGTAAAACATGCTCCATGTATAATTGTAAAAAAGAATGTATCTGTCTAAGTGTTTATGTACTCAAAAGAAACACACACATATAGTGCTGGAGATTCTTGCAAAAATATATGTATTCCTGACTGTAGTTGATCACAATGCCTTTATTAGGATTTTACCTTAGGTCCTTATGTTTTTTCCTACTGATTGTCACTCCAATACAAAAACCGTAAATTAATTCTATAATTGCACTCTAGTCTGTAGAAGTGAACAGAAAATCATTGTCAGTTATAAGTACTTCTGTTGATGAGAGAAAATTCTTAATTATATTTAAAAGCATACACACACACACATGCACAAATTCTGGTTTTTACCCTACAAGTCTCAATAAACTACTCAGCTACTAAGTACCATACAAGTTGCTTGAGATATTGTGACCAGATGGTTCACGGGGCTAGTAATGGATTATAGTGCTTCCTAGCTCCAGATTGCCAGTTCAAATCTGGGTCAGGTTGACACTGTCTGAAAATTATTACTGTTTGGTGGCTTATGTGAAATGAGTTGGAGACCTCAATATAGTTCCTAAAGGCTGGGTTAATATAACACAAATGTCACCAGATGATTGTCAGTTTCAGGGCTTGGGCTGAGGCACACTGAAGTCAGTGGAAAAACTTCCATTGATTTCAGCGGGTATTGAATTAGGTCTTAATTACGGAGAATGAATCCTTTGTGCTCTCGGAAGTGGTTATTTACAAGGGGGTGAAGGACACCCACAAACTGCTCCTGGGAGACATGTACTGCTGCCAGCTAGGATAAAGCAGACGGAGATGCTTATCCGTCCTTGTACTTCACAAAGTATGTGGTTATCAGGATGGGCCAATTCTTGACTAAAATGTGCTAATCTTCCTGAATTTAGGTAAAAGTAAGCTTATTATGGTAGAAAGTGGTAGAGAGTTAAAATCTCTCTGAAAGTTCACAATAACATTCTCTCATTAGGCTCAGTTCTAGTCAACAGGTCAGATGAATGGCTCCTAAGTTTATCACAGATCACCTGCTCTCACCTAAGGGTATTTTTGGTTTTGTTTGAAGAGCAGACCTCCTTTGAACTCCACAGATGATGACCTGCCTTCAGTCTGAGGCACATTTTGTCACCATCCAGGCTCCATCATTGCAGCAATGAATGAGAAGTGACTTGATCCTTGGGGGTAAGTGCCATCATAGAGAAGAAATATTAGATATTAAAGACTCTGTAGTTTAACTGACTGGAAATTTAAACCATACAAGTTAAAGTGGGAAATGAGGCACGGCATTATGGCAGTAGTTGATTAACCAGTGGATCAAACCAGTAGCAAAAATGGAGGAACTGCCATTTCTATCCTCACATCAAGTTCAAATACATGTCTGGAAGATATGTATGAATCAGTTGTCCCACAAGACTGTGTCCAGTAACATTATTCGCATTGTGATAGTGATGTAGTATTATTACCGAGAGACCCAAAAAAGAGATAAAACTGAGCTGCTAAACTAGTGAACTCCTGCTTTCTGCTGTCATTCAAGCTTGTTTCCCAGTCCTGCTACAGTAGCACTCACGTACAACTGTGATTGCATACTTTCTGTACCCCATAAGTGAAATTAATTCAAATTTCAAAGCCAGCTCTTGGCTGTTGTGGTTTGGGCCAGGTTGGCCAATGACAAGACAACAGATGCTCTCCTCCACCTCTCACTCCAAGGAGAGGAAAAAGAGAAATAAAGAGATCTGTGAGTTTAGAAAAAAATAAACTAATGAAATATTAATAATAAAATAAAAAAGGAAATAATGAAATAGGTACAATACATACAAATATACACAAAACTGTATCAAGCTCCCAGGGAGACATCACTGGCAGGCACTGTGAAAGTTCCAGGCTGGACTCAGTGACAAATGGGAACGCACTGACTGGGATCAAAAGGCAGATGAGTGACGGGGTCCTCCTCAGATGTCAGTCATTGAAGAAAGAGAGCCATTGAAGAAGCAGTCCATTGAAGAAGAGCCCCCTGGAGAAGATCCGAAGAGCCCTCAGAGAGGAACCCACTGGAGAAGAGCCCTTCGAAAAGAGTCCTTGGAGAGGAGCCAACCTGATTCTGTTGATCCCTCAGCTTTTATACTGAGCATGGCAGATGGGATGGAACACCCAATCGGTCAGTTAGGGTCACCTGACCTGTCCCAGGATAAACAACAAAGTCAGCTGACCCTGGTTGACACAGCAACAAGTGTGGGCAAGGGCCTCTCTCACTGAACAGAAAGTTGGCTCTACTTCACCCCAAACCAGGACAGCTGTATATCTAAGAACTCAATGTCTAACTAACTTGATATACTTCTATGATAAGGTCTCCTGAAGAGATGGTGGTGGATGTAGTTTTTCTGGATTTTAGTAAGGCTTTTGATACTATCCTTCACAGTACCCTTCTACACAAGTTGTCCAACTGTGATATAAGCAGGTACAAGGTGGGCTGGACAACAGGGCTCAAAGGGTTGTAGTGAATGGGGCTACATCTGTCTGGTGACCAGTCACCAGTGGTGTTCCTCAGGGTTCAATTCTAGGGCCAGTTCTGTTCAATATTTTTGTCAATGATCTGGATGCAGGAGTTGAATGCACCACTAGGAAGTTTGCTGATGATACCAAACTGTGAGGTGCTGTTGACCCTCTCAAGGGACAAGAGGCCTTGCAGAGGGATCTAGGTAGATTGGAGCATTGGGCAATGATTAATGGAATGAAATTTAACAAGTTCAAATGCCGGATTCTGCATCTAGAGTGGAGTAATGCTGGGCACAAGTATAAATTGGGAGAGGAGTGGCTGGAGAGCAGCCCTTCTGAAAGCAATCTGGTGGTGTTGGTTGACAGCAAGCTCAATAGAAGTCAGCAGTGGGCCCTGGCAGCCATGAGGGCAAACCACATCCTGGGTGCATCAAACACAGTATAACCAGCCAGTCAAAAGAGGTAATTATCCTGCTGTATTCAGCGTTAGTGTGGCCTCCCCTTGAGTATTGTGTGCAGTTCTGGGC
>VYZM01012359.1:133936-156920 GCA_013398915.1 Dromas ardeola
TCTCCCATCCTATTCAATAAAACTATTATTTGTTTCAAAAAAAAAAAATCTCTTTTTTTTTCTCCCTTATCAAAACCCTTATCAGGGGAAAACCTGAAGGAGATAAATTAATGAAAGTTTACGCTTTTTGTCCAGGCTTTTAACCTCTTAAATAGGAAAGTAGAGTGTTTAAAATGCAGAAATTACTATATTACATCCTATGTGCATGGAGATAAAATCACAAAACAGAAAAGTCACATCTTCATTGGGATGCTGTCAAGCAGGTGAAGTTGTGTGAGAGGCACTTTCAAATTGAACAGTTAACATTTGGATGAAGGATGATGTTCCCATTACCAGAAGATATATCAAACATCAGGTCTGCACTTGAGCTCTGATATAAACTTAGATATGGTTTAAAACCTGCTTACCTTTTGAATTTTATTGGTATTTATTTAGCAATGGGTTGCTGCTGATGCTGTTTAATGTTAAGATTGTTAATGTCTTTTCTGTTAAACATAACTAGGTTTTAACAAAGACATAATTTAGATCACTTCAGCTGCTTTCTTTGCATGTTTATAAACGTAGTGTTGCCCATCAAAAAATTTAGGATGGCTGAATGTGTATTAAAGGAACCTGTAAGGGATGTTCAGATTTACACACAAGCTCAGGGAAGTCTGTTGTTCAGATTCCTAAAATGTTTCAGTATCATGTATTTAACTTCAGATGTAAATTATTTTGTTTGTGGGTATATATATAAAATATTCAATATGAAATGACATTTTCTTTGGGAAGCAATTACCTCCTCATTTAGCCATACAATTTAGAATAAATTTACATAAGAAAATAATTTAAATGTGATATTGTTTTCTGAAATCCCACAAAAAACATTCCCTTTTGCATTCATCATCTTTTCCACACTACTTTGCCTCCTCTCCCCTTCAACTGTCTCAGTAACTTTTAAATTAATTTAATTGGCAGGTGTGATGGGTGAGAACACAGAATCTGTATTGAACGATCACAAATCCTGGATACTTCACTCAAAGATATACCTTTTTCCATATGCCTGTCTTGTTTGTGATGACATGATCAGCAGTTGCCAAAGATTTAATTGCTTGGTGAGAAACACTAAAATTCTGGGTGACTGCATGGATTTATACGCTGTTTTTTGGAATACGCCTGACCTGAAAAGGAGCAGGAGAAGACACTTCATAATGTCATCTCAAAGGTGAATCAATGTACCGACCAGGAATGATTGCCAATACAAAGCTATGTAACAGATTATTTTGGCTTGGAAAAGCTGGATGATAAGGATAATGTTATGCTGCAGTAGAAGTTTTTGATTGTATCGTGAGAAATACAGAATAGCTCAAACATTTACAGACATATATGGGGGGGTAATTATTATTATTTTTTATTTATTGAGGTTTGTTTCTAACTAATGATCCACCTTATCTGGACATATGTCTTCTTTGCCTACATGTCTGTCCACTTATTTTGTCTGATTTTTTCCATTACTCCTTGTAGGATTACTCTAAATATAGAATTATGGTTAGACCTATGCTAAATAAGCACATGGCGTGAGTAATTTAAAACAGGAAGCTCATGGGAATCAAAGAATAACCTATCTTGGACATATATTTTAGCTATGTTCATGTACATTTATGCAGACAGCTAAAATCTGATCATATAACAAGTTCCATCACAGTCAAGGTGAAACATCTTTGAGCATCAAGTCAGCATAGGTGAATGAGAAGATAACTGGAGACAGCAGAAGTATGATGCAGCATGGGTACTCTGCATAGTAATGAACTGAGACCTTGCTCTCCATTCTGTGCAGTAGCTACCTGTCTTCTTTACGCAAAGGGTGCACGGAACAAAAGAAAAGCAGCTCAGAATTCTTGTTTTTTTCCTCATGGAAGGACATATAGAAAGTCAGTGCCTCATGGACATCTCCATGAAGACAGTACAGCTTCTGCAAACGTTGTTTTACCATCATTACACTCTGAGCTTTCTGCTTCAGTTTCAGACACCAGCCTATATTAGAAGTGAATTATATTTCAGGTGTTTCATTAAGGCCACATTTCACAATTTTGTGTGAAATATTACCTGTACGCGGACGTTAACATCCCCGAACAATTCAGACACATTCAAAATTTCATGTATTTTAAATTCAGGCAAAGAAAAATTACTGGCAGAAAGTTTTATTCACTAGAATAGTCCCTCATCTAACATAGCCTTATCCTCTAAACATTGATTCCCAACAAAACAGGACCTATCACTGAATGAAAAAGGGTCCTTCTGGTTTTGTTTCCTGTTTAAGGAAGATAAGAATTAGAAGAGAAATAGTCACCTGAAGACTGAAAAGAGAAATTTGTAAACGGACATGTCAGCTTAGCACTGCTGCTACCTAAACAGTCATAGGAAAACTATATGATATACCCACACAAAAATTTGCAGGGAAACATTGGCTTTTTCTGCCAAGCCCAGAAGACAGTTGAAAGCCACGTAGGTGGTTTAAAATGATTCTGAGTCCAAGTTAATCAGCTTTGCCATTTACTGTATTCATGCTGTTTCTTGTTGTTTGAATATGGGCAGTGCCACATTTTTCCATGCAGACTCAAGCACTCTCAAGTTCTACCTCAAGAGGTGCATTTTGGCCACAGTCTCAGATTCATGTGCCTAATTGCTCCGTGAAATCACCTAAGTTTGTTTGGAAGATCCAGGTTCTGGGTTTGATTGTGGAAGAGTCTTGAGTAAGCCGACAGTGTCTAAGACCTTGAGCTGAATAAACCAGAATTTATCATGTGTAGTGACCAGAAATTTACTAATTCCTTCTGAAAGTACATCATTCTTTACTCTGTGAAACAAATATTCCATGGGCAGCTCGTAGTCAACACCCTCACAGAAATCAGGAGGGATATGTGGGTTGAAGACGGGGCTAGCTTCTAGATATATCCTCCCATATCTATTTTTATTGACACGTCACAGGAAGAGGCATAAACAGATATGCAGGTGGCAGCCTGGTGATGACTATGAGAAAGGCTAACAGAAAATATCATGGGACTTTCTCTTTGAAAGCTCCTGTTTTTTCAGAAGTCTTCTAGCATGTTGGAAGGATCAGAGATAGTGCTTAGAATATAGTTATGTCATGACTTTTTAATAAGATGCAATTATTATTTTTATTCATTTTTACTTGTGCACTCCCTCCCCCTGGTACCACATCAAACATACTCACTGAAAACTCCTTATCACCTTTGGTCTAAACAAATCTTTCTCCTTCTCTTGTTTACAAGGAGGCCCTGAAATGAGTATGTATGAAATGAATTAGGCTGAGATATCTTAACTGTTCACCTGTGTAGGTAGTCTTTTATGAACATATACCCAGGAAAAAATGGTTTTAGGACAGCTCTAGTTATGATTGTTTGCGCTTGAATGTTTGCCTGTATTGTTAGGGCAAGGACTTGAAAGACAGTAGTAGGATGCCCTGGTTTGCATCAGGTACTGAGAAGAAAAAAGGGTTATTTTAGGCAAATATTTTCTTCTCAGAACCTCAGTTCCATCTCTGTAAAACAAGGATTGGAAATATCAGTCTGATCCACGTAGGGTTGCACAAGGTCTCAGAGATGCTCCAGTCCAAGGACAACAGGAGAGAAAACATGAGTGGTGCTGGAAATGCTCATAAAAGAGAGAGTGGTTATAGTTTCTATATGAGAGCTCCACACGACACAACTTCAGCAATCTTATTTAGATACCCAAGTTAGATGCTGGAGCCCCTAGATGCTCTATTTAGCCAACAGAGAAGAGAACTGCCTCCAAAGGGCAGTTCAGAACACAATATGAGCGAAGCTCACACCCTGAATTACCAGCAGGAGAAGTTGTTAATTATACATAAACACTATTAAAAAAAACTCCTAAATTGTGGGCACTTTGCATTACATACCTCAATCTGCTACAAGTTACCATCTACCCCAGGGTTTTCCTACAATGTGGCTACTACACTAGTCTTCCTCTTCCCCAAAGACTGCCTTATATTTGACACTAATAAGAGATCTGTAAGGCTGTGCAAAAAACTGGTACAGGTTTAACTACAGAATTTTCCCCAGCCATTTGGATTGGTCATGAAATTTTACATTGCTTCAGTTGCTAACATGAAAAATATTTAAACTAACCTAAACAAGAAAAATATCAGGAAAACGCAAAGAACCGGATAAAATGTTTTTAGCATAGGAGCATTTTGGGGCTCCCTGAGTTCTATTATGTATTTTCTAAAGTATGGTATCTAAATTTCTTGCACTTGTTCAGTGCTTTCAGGAGGCCCTTGGTGATACGTGAGGGATTTCTGTGCATAGCTAACATGAACACTGAAGGAAGAAGAGAGCCCTTTAGTTCCCTCCTGTCTGTGTAAATCTTCAGATGTTCTGAGCTGCCTTTTGATACTCTTCAGAAGCGTAGCTAGAGCATGGTTGAGAATTTAAGTGTGATAATCTCATATTGCTAGTAGTATTATAAGTAATATTAAATGTCAAAAGATAACAAAAGAAAGACTGTTGCGGTTTTTCTTTCTTTTTTTTTTTTTTTTTTTTTCTTTTCTTTCCAAACAAAATGGGGGNTAGCCAAAGAAATAGGGAGTTATTCAAGTTATTCAAAGCAGTTTCATATTTCACAGGTTGTGGTAGAAATTTGACTAACATCAGTGCTTTTCTTTTCTTTTTTTTTTTTTTTTAATGCAGTCAAACTTAGCTGATTTGTACTTATTTTATACATACATCTGGGCAACCAAAGGAAGTAAGTGCTAAGCAATCTCATAACGTGCGCCTTGACAGAAAATATTACAGGTCACAGGATCCAAAGATACTGACCACCCACTGTGTTGCATTTATTATTAGGAAAACTCATAGGAAAGCTGCCACTCTCACCAAGTCTGTACACAGAGACCCAGTAGTAGCTGTCACTCTTGGAGAGGTTGATTTGTGTTGAAATTACGAAAATACAAATAAGTTTCTGGACTGCCAAATAATGGCTTATTTAGGGCACTTTATAAACTGTTCTTATCCACACTGAGTTTGAGTGAAATTCTGTGATGCTACAAAACGTTTATGAGGCATGTGGGGCTTTCATCTTTTTTTTTTTTTTTAATGAATGCAGTTTTATTTGCAATGGTAGTGGGTGAGAAGACTGGGAAAAGAGTTAATGCCAGCCAACAAGGTATCAGCAAGAAGACTGAGCAAAGATGGCTGGAGTTTTGGCTGGGTTGAGTTTTGCACTTTTGGAAGGCATTCAACCTCCTTCTGAATTAAAAATCTAGTAAAATGTAGCCAGAGGATAGACAAGGAGCTGGGTAGGAGACAGAGCTGATGAAATAAAGATCAGACCTTATTTACGTTGTGTCTAGAACTGAGTTCTCAGTTCAGTGTTTTCTTATTTTCTGGTCTACTTTGATATATAATAAAGCCCACATCTTTTCAGAATGTTGCTAAAAGCATCCTGGCATGGCTTCCTGGTAGATGTTTTTTCAGGGCTCTGCAAGCCTTCAGTTTGGATACAAGCGCAGAAGGCCTGTCAAGCGCTAGGATCTAAAGTAGAACCAAGCATCCCTCTTCCATCAAAAAGCTTATTGACCAGAAAATGATTTCAGGCTGACCAAAAATATTTATGAATTCTGTTGGATTTGGCAAACCATTTTGGATAAACAAAACAACAAAAAAGGAAAATTTCTCTTCAGAAAAATCTGCTTCATTTCAGTCTTTTCAAAAGAAAACATCTTAGTATTGCCAAATGACAGATTTGAAAATTGTCCTTAGAAACAGATTTTTAGGAAGGGTTTTGTAAAACCTCACACAGAACAAAATGTTTTGGCTGATCCCCAGTGATTCTTCCCCCTTCCCCCCTCTGGTCTCTTGAGCAAATTGACAATGTTTATTTCAAGCAGATATGATTTTTTTTGTTTGGTTGGTTTGGGTTTTTTTTCCAATATTTCAGTTTTGAGTAGTGTTAAATCAACTTAGATATATGTAGCTCTGCACTGAGATAGCTCATAAACACTTCCTGCTCTCAGTGTTTTATAATGGCTTTCCTGGTTTAGCGCTGGCACTGCTGACCCCTTGCAGCTTGCAGTAATGGGGTTAATTTTTTTGGTTCAGGGCAAAAAGGAATAGTGTGACATGGCTCAAGCTGTAATCACACCTATCGATGAGGCTTCCAGGTCTGCAACATCACATTTGTCTAGGGCTGACTGGATGTAAGCTGCAAATCTCTAGAGCGGAAATATACTGTTACTATTAAAACCCTAACCCAAATCCCAAAGCAGTGCATTCTTCTCCACTAACACATCGCTTTTTGCTATTTGACTGCAATATTTTCTAGGTGCTTATCTCCTGTTTTCAACTGCTATATCTTGTCACCTCAAGTGGCTGCAGAGCTTCATTTTCCCATTTCAGGCAAAGGCCTGGTCTTGTCAACAAATTTTGTATGTGCTTTTAGGGTTAATGAAGTGTAGCAAGCGCTGTTGGCTTTGCTTGCTGAGCATGTGTGTGTCAGGGCTGCGGAAACAGGGTGGCTAGCAGGCGTTTTGGGACCAGGAGTGACAAGGATGCTGGTGAAGTATTCACGCTGGGGGCTGCTGTCAAGAACTGGTCAGAGCTGCCCAGGGACTGGAAGGGCAAAAGTGGGATCAAAGTAATGAATCGATACAGCAACGAAATAAATCACTCCAGAATCTGACAGCCTAGCCCACCTGAGTCAGAGAAACTCTTACCTTGTATTTGACTATATCTCTTTATTATGTTAGGAGGGGTTTGAACTTCTTGTTGACCTTACAAGAGGTCTCCCTTTATGAGTTATTAGACTGGGTGGCAAATCCTTGCAGGGAAACTGAGGTACAATAACTACAGCATTCTATCCTGCTAATAAAGGTTACCCTGCAGGTAGCAAGATGGGAGCTGGGATTATATTAGCCCAGAGAAAACGAGGCTGAGGGGAGACCTTATCGCTCTCTACAACTACCTGAAAGGAGGCTGTAGCGAGGTGGGGGTCGCTCTCCTCTCTCAAGTAACAAGCAATAGGACAAGAGGAAACGGCCTCAAGTTGCACCAGGGGATGTTTAGACTGGATATTCGGAAAAATTTTTACACTGAAAGGGTTATCAAGCATTCCCTGAACAGGCTGCCCAGGGAAGTGGTTGAGGCACCATCCCTGGAGGTATTTGAAAGATGGGTAGACATAGTGCTTAAAGATATGGTTTAGTGATGGTTTTTGTCAGTGTTAGGTTGATGGTTGGACTCGATGATCTGAAAGGTCCCTTCCAACCTAGGAAATTCTATGGTTGAGCTGGTGTAGATCATGGGTTGCTTTTTACTAGAGGCTTCCAACAATGCCACAAATATGTTTAATCCAATATACGCACTATACATTCACTTGGTAGGGACAAAACTGTCCATCTCTCAAACCATGGTGATCTAAACATAATCGATAAACATCTCTCTTCCCTATGTAAGAAGTGTGTTTCAAAGCACCACTATCTGTACTGGTGGGACAGGATATAAAGGGATTTACTGGGATATAAGGCTGAATTTCTGACTTGTATCACTGGGGTCTTTGTGCCGACATCACTAGGAATTTGGCTGTTGCCTCACACCATGAATAGGTGTAGAGACAGAGCTGAAGTGAAAGGTGCAATGCGAAAGGTGTTAAATTTACATGTGTGTTTAGCATGCCAACCAATAAGATCGCTATTAACTTTATCTGAGTGCATGCAAGAAAGGATAGGGATGCTAAATTCTGTAGTTATATTCCAGATATCACTTCGTCCATCCAACTCAGCTTCTTTTAGGGAACTAGAAGAAGGGAACTACTGGGGAGAGTCCAGTGGAGGGATACAAAGACAATCAAGGGAATGGAGCACCTCTCTTATGAGGAAAGGCTCATAGACCTGGGTCTGTTTAGCCTGGAGAAGAGAAGACTGAGAGGGGATCTCATCAACGCTTATAAATATCTAAAAGGCGGGTGTCAAGAGGATGGGGCCAGACTCTTTTCAGTGATGCCTGGCGACAGGACAAGGAGCAACGGGCACAAGCTGGAACAAAGGAAATTCCATCTCAACATGAGGAAAAACTTCTTTATTTTAAGGGTAACAGAGCACTGGAACAGGCTGCCCAGAGAGGTTGAGGAGTCTCCTTCTCTGGAGACATTCAAAACCTGTCTGGATGTGTTCCTGTGCAACCTGCTCTAGGTGACCCTGCTCTGGCAGGGGGGTTGGACTAGGTGATCTCCAGAGGTCCCTTCCAGCCCCTACCATTCTGTGATTCTGTGATTCTCTGTAAGACTCTTCCCTGCATTCATGGGATTCAGCCTTTTCTGACTCCTTCCTCTGCTCATCCTCCATCTCAGGGAGTTCATGGTTGTAGCAAACTCTGCTGCAATGTGGAGATACTGAGAGAGCTTCCTGGCTGGGTAATATCATTGAGAGGAAGCTCTGTGCTGCCATCAGTAGATTTCTGTATGTGGACAGTCTTCTGATATGGAGCTAGCGTTGGTGTCCTTGCACTGCGTTAACCATGGCTTAGGCACAACTGCCAACTGGGAATCAAAGTTTAGCACTCCTACCACATTGCTTGCCAGGACTGAATTTGAGTGCCTGAAGGTATTTACCTTTTTTGATGTGTTCACAAATGCAAGCAGGATGTCTACTAAGAATGTAAAGTACGTAGTGATAGTAATCCAAAGGAGATAGTTTATGCAATAACCCTCCCCCAGTTAACGTTGCATATCTCATATAATGAATCTCCTCTTCTGGTTTTCTCTGCAACTAAGCTATGAATATCCTAAATTTCTAGAGAAAAATCCCTGGTCAACCCTGCGATGTCCTTTGTTTACTAAGAAAATCTTTTTTTTATCCTTTAAGCTCTCAAGTTCCAGCTGCTCCCAGAGTTCACGGTTGTGTCAGGAAGGAATTACTTTAACACTTCCATAAAGAAATATTTGCTCATACAGACTGTTTAGTTTTGACTGTTGCTGAGGGGACATTGTCTCTTTGCCACCAGTGGCTGTTTCTTTACCTCTTAAGCAGTCCACTTTGCTGCCCACCATGAGCCGTCATCTCCCAGCCAACGTGATCGTGCATGATTTTCACATTCAGTACCCTGACTGCCAGAGTTAGATCGTACCCTCATGACCCATATAAAATCTGTTATCAATTTTCTCTTGCTATGAAGTATAAATTATTAACAGACCTTAAGCCTTTGTTACACTAACTATTTAAAGTCATGATTTTTTTTTTCTTTAAACAGTAGAAGCAAAGACATTATTTTTATTCTGCAACATAAGTGGATTAGATTTATCACTGTTAGTTCAGGTCCCACAGTAAAGTAGGTTTATTTATTGTTAGCTTGTGTTAACAAAGGGAAGGAGGTGTCCAAAATCCTTCCACATACATCTGCTAGATTTGAACATGGGAGCTGTGGTGCTCGCTTTTACTCGTTTGCCTGCTTCATTGCTTTCAGCCTGGAAAGTCAGGGTAGCGCTGGTGAGAGTACAACTACTCCTCGCAGAGCGAATCATGTTGATTCAGTACAACTGAATGTGTACTTGTGTCCTAACATAAAAATAACGGTGGTATAGATGCTACAGAGACATTTGCCAAAGCCTTTTTTATGGACATACGCAAATGTGAGTGTCCTGTTCCTCCTAAAAATTAACAAATGTGTTAGGCTCTTCAACAGCTTAAACAAAATGCATTTTTTCTATGTTTAGGATGGTGGGTTGGGCTTGGGTGTCTGCTGCCACGAGAAAAGGAGAGGTAAAGTGACGGGACTGAGCTGGGCTGCTGGGGGAAGACGCTGCAGAATCAGACTTGCTGTTCCTGCTGCTGCAAACAGTTCAGGGTAATAATTGCTGTAGTTTCTGTTCCTCCTCCTCCTCTTTGCAGACAGAGCTTGTACCCTGACCCCTCCTCAGGAACATCAGTGCAATCCGTCTGGATGCCCAGGGGTCTGGCCCGGGTGGCAGAGGGAGGAGAACCCTGGGCTGCTCTGCTGCCCCAGCAACTCCCTATGCCTTGAGCTGCTGAATGGTGAATTACTCAGCTAGCTTCAGGGGGTCTGGTGGGCGCTCACGGGTTCAGCAAGGCTGGGAAAGTGGCAGCTGGAAGCAGTCAGACACGCTGTTTCTACCTCTGGGCTACTGTAAGTTCTCCTGATGGGGATCCCACAAGGTGATTCAGGACTCATAGAGTCTCTTAGCTGCATGAATCCTGAAGGAGCTGAATGGCTGAACTAAATTTGTGTGTCTGCATTTTAGTTTGTTAATCAAACACATTTTTTACAAAATAAACTGGGTTTTCTCTGGAAGCCAGACCTCAGCCTGTTTGAGTAGTGCATTGATATTATGTTTTACTAGTTAGCCTTAGCAGTCTCATAGGATGTATTTTAAATTTCCAGCTCCAAATGTCTGTGTGATGTTGTGGCATGTTTTTAAGCAGGAGATATTTTCACAGAAGATGCATTGGTGCTTCTACAATGAGCATACATCTGATTTGCAAAGTAACTTGAGATACTCCACATTCCTCATGGGAAATATTGTCTCTGGCTCGTATTTCTCTAAGGTTGGTGGATTCATTAAAAATCCTGGGAAGTTCTACAACATGATTTTGTAGCAATGACTGCTGGTTTTCATAACTTTTTAGTATGTCAGTTAATTCTTGCCTCATGACGGGTCAGTTCTTTCACAACAGAGTTCTCCATCATCGACTTGACATCCAAGCATTGACAGTCTGCTATTTAAAAGCAAACAGTGTCCGAGACACCATACGTAATTATTTTCAAAGTCATATGGTCATTTTTCTGCAATCAAGAAATCCCACAAATTTTGCCTATTATAGGCACAAGAAGTAACGATCAGGACAGAATTGCTGGGCTTTTGTCTAACAATGTTGTGTTCTTAATTTTTTGTAACTGGAAAAAACCCCACAGCTCCAGTTATCAGGCCAACATCAGTTAACAAACAATCCACTTTCAACTATCAACTGCAATTCATGGATCAACAGGAACACCAAATGTTATGGTGAAGTATTGAAAAGTATTGTATATGATCTGATGGCTGTAATTAACACTACAGATGAAATTTTTAATTTTGAAGGAAAACCTCAACATTTTACAACTATTTTCTATGGACAACAATTTGCCCTTTCTGTATGAAGTAATTCATTCTTAAGTGCAACAAACACTTTACAAACACAGCAGTTTTACTGGGTAAGTTTACATGGAGACACTGAGGCAGATGCAAATTGAAACCTGGATATGAAAGAGAGTTTCTGATGGAGCTCAGAACAGAGTCCCAGACTCCTTATTCTCCACAGACAACATGCTATACTGGACTACAGTCAGTTTTTCTGCCTTTAGTATGCATTCCACGTTCTCAGGATGGCATGGCGTCTCTGATGCGAGAGCTTAAATCTTCCAAGCAAATATTTATGTAAGAAACATTAGCAATTTAACTGTGATACTGAGAGGAATAATAGTTTGTGTTTCTGTTTCCTTAGAAAAAGACCAAGGACCAAACTCTTACCAGATTAAATAAAAACCCACTTTCTTCTTTCGATTTATGCTGTTGTCTGGGAAGAATTCATAGAGGGATTTGGCCTGTTTTCTGAATCATGATCTTCTTTGAGGTTTACACGCTGCTCCTATTCCACCCTTCTCTCAGCTAAGTGGGAACTTGATTTCCATGATGCCTTTCATCTTCCTGAACAAATAGCAGTCTATTCTGTTGTCCTCTGTAGTTTTCCCACCTGATTTCTTTCTGTCTTGAGCAGCTGAGAAAACTAGATATGCCATTTCTGATTCAGCAGGGGTCTCATTTATACTGTGTTCACCCATTTCCCTCGGTTGTTTTGTAAACAAAAACTTCTTTTGGCCTATCTTCATTTCTGGCTATCTGTATTAAAGACTTTCATTTTTCTTTCATATACAATAGCACATGCTTGTTATCCTTCACAGGACAATATTGTCTCTTAATCTGAAAGAGCTCATAGGCTCTGTATCGGTGGTAGTTTCAGAGTTTCCACAATACCTGGAGACATATTCAACGCAAACTTTGTAGCCAGCACATCCCTTTGCTGTGTTGCTCTTTAAGTTCCTGTTATCTGCTGGGACACACAGCAGACACTCTTTCTGCTGTCACCCCGTTTTCATACCATTCTTTCTGTGACTTTACAGCAAGAATTCCCATTTATTTTGCTGGGAGAGCAGAGTCCTTACCACAACGGAGATTGCGAAGGTTGCTCTTTCAGCCCCAAACTCTACACAGACGCATGAGAAAAGCGATTTGGTCTCTGTCTATGCCAAACAAGTACCACAGAATCACAGAATGATAGGGGTTGGAAGGGACCTCTGGAGATCATCTAGTCCAACCCCCCTGCCAGAGCAGGGTCACCTTAGAGCAGGTTGCACAGGAACGCGTCCAGGCGGGTTTTGAGTGTCTCCAAAGACGGAGACTCCACCACCTCTCTGGGCAGCCTGTTCCAGTGCTCTGCCACCCTCAAAGTCACGAAGTTCCTTCTCATGTTTAGGTGGAACTTTCTATGCTCAAATTTGTGCCCATTACCTCTTGTCCTGTTGCCGGGCGCCACTAAAAAGAGCCTGGACCCATCCTCCTGACATCCACCCTTTAAGTATTTATAAGCATTGATAAGATCCCCCCTCAGTCGTCTTTTCTCAAGACTGAAAAGACCCAAGTCCCTCAGCCTTTCTTCATAAGAGAGTTGTTCCAGTACTGCACTTACAGATGCAAATAATGAAATGGAGTGAGTGTCAACGTGCATAAGGGGTTTCAGAGGCAGATGTTCACTAGTGCTGGAGGCTGGGCAGCCTCGGCTGCAGACTTGCTGCCAGCAGTGATTCGTTCTTCATGTACCATGTGTTCTGCACTTGAAGGGCCAGCACTAGTGTCTGTGGCATAATCTGTCCTGCTTTGGGGAAACTGAGACTCTCTACTAGTTTAGCCTCTCTTAACTAAGCCAAACCTCTAAAATCGCTAACCAAATGTATCAGAAAACTAACAGGGTGTTTGCACCATTTGTGATGCCCACTCTGCCTTGTGGGTTCTGCCCTCTCCTCCACCCTCTGCACAGGGCCAGGACTTAGAAAGTAAGCTCCCCAGGGGAGGGAGAGGAAAGAGGAGAGTAAAAGGGTCCTAAATCCATCTGATCCTTTGACAGCACCAAAACAATCACCTAATAGTTTTTATATCACTCCTTGGCCATGAAAGACTCCAAAGCTTTTCAAGATAAATGTTATCTTGAGATGAAACGCGGTAGTCCCTTGTTTTCTTCTTAAAGATCTTATCGTCATCAAAATTATTACAAATTCTGATTTCTCTGTTAGTTTCTTGGGATTGTTAATAGAATAAAATTCAAGCATAGTTTGGCTTCTTTTACCTTTCAGGGGTCTCAAAAGCTCTACAAACAACATGTGGGAATTGCTTTGTTCTGTGCAGAGTTGCAGTCATCTCCAGACTGAAATACAGCAATGATTTAGCATGGCTATATAAATTTTTAGAGAGAACATTATGAGAAATGTCATTTGCAGTAGAACTGCAAGGGGGTCTTCGGTCTGCAGGATGTAAATTTCTGGTTGGAGTCTGACGAGGAGAGCCAAGCAAACGGTCTCGTAAGGCAGCAGTGTGGGATTGTCAGTGTTTCTGATCTCATTGCGTCTCGTCCAGCAGCAGTGTCCTCCAGCATCATGCTGCTGTGTCTGCTCAGCTCTGACTCAGAACGGAGAACGTCACCTACTGAGTCACCGGTGTCCTCCGTCATCTTGGGCTTCACTGGAAATTTTTAATGCACGCTGAGAGACTAGAGTCAGTCCCAATTGCTTTGCGAATGAGCCTAATGCAAGATTTACTAGGCAGAAGCAGGACTGGATCGTGTCTGCAAGGTTCCCCCTCCGAAGCAGACCTCTGCAGCCTGAGCCAGGCTCCTCTCACGCTCCAGCTACATTTTTCCTTAAGGATCTGTTTTGTCTGACCTGAGCTACTCTCTCTAATTTAGGTGGTGTGGAACATGTCGCTGCTCAGCAACTTGCTGAAGGCTGTGATCTACTATCATTATTTCATTTCAGTGCCTCATCAGCTCCTGATGTGCTGGTTGATACTTCAGTAATGGTTTTTTTTTGCATGCATTTATCACTCCCAGGTGTCATGCAAATGTGTCGGGGACTGCAGCTGGTTTGCAAACCAGGTAGCAGGGCTGAGGGTAGACTTCTCAAGCGGCGACAACAGCAAAGCGGGATTTAATCTTGGCCACAGGCTGCAACTATGACTATTAGGTTAGATATCAAAAAGGTTGGTGCTTTTGAGATCAAGGCTGTGGCCAAATGGCAAGCCAGGGAATATGTGCGGTGAAGGATCCTAAGGAATTTAGGGACTCGTATACACTGTCTGCTTAAACCTGAGGCCACTATTGATTATTAATGTAAATTCACTTGTATTACAGCTTTGCACAGGAAGTGTTATTTTTTTTAACATACCAAATTCTAGTCATTTGGCCTAAAATCTCTCTCACTGTCAATGAATGCTAGATTCAGTGGATAATTACACTAATTTATTTCCAATAAATTTCAAATTAAAATGATATACTGTGGAGAGACCTGATTGAAAATCTTGCTGTTCTGTTCCTCGTTTGAAAACTTGTTTGCAATTAGTCAAGCTGTCAGATACCCAGGGAATATGTTTATTTATTTATTTATTTTTACTGAGGAAGGGGGGAGCGGGGGGGGGGGAAGCTATTTCTGTAACCATGTGGGAAAGCCTCTGGTAATCCTTTTTGTGCAGGAGAGATTTCAGAATACAGGGATCATAGTTCACCATGAGATAGCTCTTATATTTTGCTTTAGTATGTTGCTTTCCGGTGGTACTAGCGTCAATCATAGGCTATTGCTATAGGTGCAAGTCCTAAAAAAACAAATCAGATGCCTGAGATTAGACATAGGGTGTAATCTTTAAATCCTTTCTCCCCTCGTCCCCTCTCCAGAGCCATGAGTGTGGATTCTCCTTCACCTTCTCGGGGCTCTCAGCTCTGGCTGATACCGAGCAGGGGCTTTGTGTTGTACCAATGCCAGAGCAGCAGAGCAAGGTGCTGCACCCCACTCCTCCCCTAACAGCCTCTTGCCCACAGCACTTATCCAGAAAGTTAAAAACTGAGGTTCACCCTTTTTCTTTTTTTTTTCCCCTCAGGAAAGCAGTCCAGCTGCCTGGCGGGTGTTTCCCCTGGGAAGGAAGCGCTCTGACCGGAGAGGGAACAGCGTGAGGGTGAGCAAGGATTTTTCACCTGGTGGGCAAGAAACTCACTGTGCAGGCAGAAGGGGTCATGCTGCATTGCATTGCCTGTTGATACATAACTTCTAATGTTGTTTCTTTAGTATGAAAATACAGAAGCAGTTCTGGGAAGGGCACAGCATTCCCTCCCCCCCACCAGCGACTTAACCACAGAGGTACAGAACTGGTTTTCTACTCCTCCCTCCTTCTTCCTTTTTACTCAATTGTTTTTTCTCCTTTCCCCGCCCCTGTTCCTTATCATGTTATATCTTTGCACCCGGCCTTGGTGAGGGATCATTTTATAGAAAGCTTTTCTATAGCAGTCTTGAGTAAAATTTAAGCCAGAAATTTTCAAAAGCACAAAAAGCAGGGGGATGTTTTAGGCCACGGTCAAATAAACACTGGTCATGCTGGCTGAAATGTTGGTGCCCTGTGCTACCTGTTGCTGTCCCTAAAAGTCAGAAAAGACAGGGTATAGTCTGAGGTGGTTCCCAAATCATTTGAAGCCAGCAGGGTTCACTCAGACCAGCAAAGCCTCCTAGAGTCAGGACCGCCTTCTAGAGCACCAGATACACTATGAAGTTATGGTAAGCGATATCACTTAATACAAGAAACCTCTGTTCTGGAAATGAGGAGAAAACATGGAAATAAACTAACATACAAGTGAAAAGAAAGGAGAGAGAAGATGGACTGACAAACTGCATAATTCTTATCATACAACAGTCTAGAAAGTGGCAAATAGAAGAAAAGGCATGGGCTTTCACTGTCTTGATAACATTAATGAGAAAATACTAATAGCAGTTGCAATGATTTTAAATTTGTGGCAATTATCTAATATTTAAGAAGTGGGCTATGTAAGCTTGCTTTGTCTTAGTGCTAGAAATGATTTTTTCCTGCCTACAAACAGAAAAGGAGTTATAGATATAACCCCTGGCAAAATCACCCCTCTGAAGGCAAGATACCTTTCTGAATTGCAGAATGAGCTCCTTAAAGTAAATGGCCCGTTAGTGATTGAATTCAATCATCCAGACGATAGCTCTAGCTGGCATCGGGGCCGAGTGCCGAATGACAGATTTTACTCTGCAGCGTGGGCAGTCATCGAGAGCTCTCCAGAGACAGAGAAAAATGAAGAAGGTACTTGCTGGGTCAACCTGAGAGATGGCCGCAACATGCATAGGTACGTTCTAGACAGCTTGGATGCTAACAGGTGTGATGCTGCAGCAAACGTGCTGGTTTTCCTGCACACCACAGCAGCCACGTGGGACCTGTGTGCAAACTGGCCATGGGGAGGGAAGGAAGAAGCAGTCTCCCATATTACTGCATTTTTGCCGTTATCTCAGTCCTCTTGGAGTGAGTCACCTCTGTACGGGAAGGGACTGCACCGCTGGTGCCGGGGTCACAATGACTTGAGCTCTTCCTTCATGTCCTCGGTGCTTGGTCAGCGTGTGCCTGCAGCATCACTTGCAGCAGACCCACCAGTGGCCTCTCTCTAGGAGACGGTGGCCTTCTTATTTCTGTAAGCTTGTTTGTCTGCACAGTCTCGATTCATTGACACAGGTGAAAAAACCCCAAACCCCCACCTTTTCATAATATGGTTGTTTTGTTTTTAAGCCAGACCACCTCACTCAGCTTGTTTAGCCACCGCAGGCAGGACTGGAAGAACAGGAGGTACTGAGAGAGGGGAAGCAATCAGGGGGACCCATGGGGAAACAAAGCAGCTCCAGGCAGTGCCCTCCTACCTCCAGGTTATTTCATCACTCCCAGATCAGCAGCAAATAGGTTATTTCACCTACCTGGAGACACTGAATTATACGTCTTGGGGGATGTGTCACAAGAGGGGAGAAATTCGAGATTAGTTATCTCTGTGACTGTTTCTGTGATAACATGCTGCAGAATCGGGGTGGTGCCTGATTAAAAAACATGATAATTGGAGAGATCTGCTGGACATCTGCAAAAATTCGTGTGGTTATCTGTGTCTGAAGAGGGGCAGCTCACTTTACAAGGAGAGCATCAAATTAAAAACTGCCAGGAACCAAACGCACCTGCTACCTATATAGCAGACACAGAGACACATGCAGACACTTGTTCGGCCTAAAGGGTAAACACAAGGCTCTCCTCTCTCAAAGGTGTGAATCTTAAAAGCCGTAACTTAGTGGAGGAGATGCTGGGAAACCAACATGTAACGAGTGCTGGCAGCATCCAAATTTCACGGTTTATAGCTGTGATGTTAACATTGACATAGGTGGGCTATAAACATATTCAGAGCTTATCTTATTGTATTGCTAACAGTTTCATGTTACCTGTTTTCTTCAGTTTGAACACACAAGTGAGCTGGCCTTCCTAGTCCACTCCCATGTCTTTTCTAATTTGGCAGGGAAGTGGTCAAGGGAACCCTATTGATAGCCTTCTTTCTTCAGCTGCAGAAGGCATCGCACTCACAGGTTCTCGTTCTCAGCCACCCCAACACCTGCTGGAAAACTAACACAGTGAGCTGTAGGCAATCCAGGAGACTCCTGGAATGCACTGGGGATAACTTCTTAAGCCAGGTAATAGACAGCCCTACCAGAGGGGATGCAATACTGGACCTGATGGTCACCAACGCAAGTGAGGTAATTGGTGACGTAAAGATTGGAGCTGCAGTTATCATGCACTGTTGGAGTTCGCAGTCCTGAGGGATATGGGTCAGGCAAACAGTAAAGTCAGGGCCCTGAATTTTAGGAAAGCAAATGTCCAGCTCTTCAAGGAGTTAGTCAATAGGACGCCCTGGGAAACTGCCCTCAGGGACATGGGAGCAGAACAGAGCTGGCAGGTCTTTAAGGACGTTTTCCATAGAGCACAGGAGCTCTCAATACCCAGGTGTAAGAAATCAGAACAGGAGGGCAAGAGACCAGCATGGCTGAGTCAAGACCTGCTGATCAAACTAAAGGGCAAGAAGGAAATGCACAGGCAGCGGAAGCAAGAACAAGTATCCTGGGAAGAGTATAGCGACTCTGCCTGGTTGTCTAGGGCTGGGGTCGGGAAGGCCAAGATGCAGCTGGAGCTGAACTTGGTGAGGGATGCAAAGAATAATAATAAGGACTCCTACAGGTATGTCAGCCAGAAAAGGAAGGTTAAAGAAAGCGTATTTCCCTGATGAGCAAGACTGGCAAACTGGTAACAATGGGTATTGTCTATCTGGAATTCTGTAAGGCTTCTGACACAGTCCCCACAACATCCTTCTCTCTAAATTGGAGAGGTATGGATTTGATGGTTGGACTGTTCAGTGGATGAGGAATTGGTTGTTTGGTTGCATCTAGAGGATAGTGGTCGATGGTTCAATGTCCAGATGGAGACTGGTGACAAGTGGTGTCCCTTGGGCATCCGTACTGGGAATATGTTCATCTACGACAGAGACAGTGGGATCGAGTGCACCCTCAGCAAGTTGGCAGACAACACCAAGCTGGGTGGTGCAGTTGACACGCCTGAGGGATGGGATGCCATCCAGAGGGACCTGGACAAGCTTGAGAAATGGGCCTGTGTGAACCTCATGAGGTTCAACAAGGCCAAGTGCAGGGTCCTGCACCTGGCTTGTGGCAGCCCCTAGTATCAATATAGGCTGGGGGAGAAGGGATTGAGAACAGCCCTGAGGAGAAGGACTTGTGGGTACTGGTGGATGAAAAGCTGGACATGAGCCAACGATGTGCGCTCGCAGCCCAGGTGGGCGATGGCATCCTGGGCTGCATCAAAAGAAACACAGCCAGCAGGTTGAGGGAGGTGATTCTGCCCCTCTACTCTGCTCTGGTGAGACCCCACCAGGAGTGCTGTGTCCAGCTCTGGGGCCCTCAGCACAGGAAAGACATGGACCTGCTGGAGCAGGTCCAGAGGAGGGCCACAAAAATGAACACCTCTCCTATGAGGACAGGCTGAGAAAGTTGGGATTGTTCAGCCTGGAGAAGAGAAGTCTCTGGGAAGATCTTATACCAGCCTTCCAGTACTTCAAGGGGGCCTACAGGAAACTCTTTATCAGGGAGTGTAGCGATAGGACAAGAGGTAACAGTTTTAAACTGAAAGAGCATAGATTTAGATTAGATATAAGGAAGAAATTTTTTACAATGACGATGGTGAAGCACTGGCACAGGTTGCCCAGAGAGGTGGTAGATGCCCCATCCCTGGAAACATTCAAAGTCAGGTTGAATGTGTCTCTGAGCAACCTGATCTAGTTGAAGATGTCCCAGCCCATTGCAGGGGGGTTGGATTAGATGACCTTTAAAGGTCCCTTTCAACTCAAATCATTCTATGATTCTATGTTTCTGTGGTTCAATTAATTAAAAAATATGATTCGATGTATTTTGTCTGTGTTGCTTGACAGTGTCCATTTAAATAGGCACAGGCATTTGGGTCGAACAGATTTGCATAGAAAACTCAGGTAGGAAAAAGAATGAGCTGACCATAAAAAGTTACCTTTTCACCACAAAACTGTTCAGGTTTTCTTTGTAGACAACAAATTGCCCTGTGTGGATAATAACTGTTCCACAGATGCAGCTCTCCATTCTCATCCACAGGAAGCCTCTCTTTGTAGGTGTGATTCTAGGATAACATGCTGCAATAAAGACTGGCTTGGGCTTCCAAGTCTTTGATCAGAAGGAACCTGAAGGATTGAGTTGGATCAATAGAGTCAGTTTTAATTAGGATTTAATAGTGAGTATCAAAAGCTGCCAGACTCTGTCTCAAGCAGAATAAGAAAGGAGCAGGAGATAACGTCAAAGGTGAGCGAAAGACCAAGTCTATAGAAGATGGGGATTTTGACGGAAGTGAGAACATCACTGATAAGGTTTAGGAAAAGCCAAAAAGGAGGAAAATAGGAGCACACGAACTGGGATCCTGGGACAAAAAGGACAAGCATTTTTCTCAAGTTTTTCTGTAGATGCTGAGTATATTACCCATGCAATCAGTTGCACCTCAATCTGGATCCTTTTCTTGATGTAGGGTGACTGCTTTCAGGTTATATTCATCTAAGAAGACAGAAACATTAAATAATGCCAAAACATGATCTGAATTTTGATAAGCATTTGCTTTTAAAAGGTTATACAGATTTTGATTGCAATCAGCAGCTCAGGGTATGCTAGTCATTTTCAGACACCTTCCATATGCTTTGATATTTGGCTGTAGGTAAATGTGCGGTCAGAATTTTAGTAAGTAATTTAGATGTTCATACACAACTTTTCAGAGCTTGATTTCAGTCCATCTCCTTGATTAAAACCCATGTATTTCACTATTCATTTACTCAGTTCTATAGTAATGCCAAAGCTTTGCCTTTTGGCATATTTCTCTGGCTATCTTGTGGCTTTTCTGAGAGAAAAGTCATCCAACCCCTTGTAAAATATATGTTGAAATATTAACTCATGTTTCATTTTTGTCATGTTGAATCAGAATCTGTCACATGCACACTTGGAATATTATTTCTTTTAACAAATAGTTTCATTTCTTTTAATGATAAAGCTATTATTCTACATGGTAGTATGGGGACCTTATTTACTTAATATTCTTTATCCCTTAAAGTTCTGCCAGAGTAAAACCACACCTTTATTTGCTACTATAACTAAGTATTTGAAAACTAGATCATAGTTTGAGTGCTTGCCCATGATAAGAAAATAAATAGGTGATTATTATAATTAAGCAAAAGGCAAGTGCCTTCAAAGGGTGGGAAAATGTGTTATCTTACTTTACAAAATGGTAAGAGAAATCAAGCAGCCTGATGGGCTCCCCGCCAAATGGTTATCATATTATAACCACATGGGTCAAATTGTTTGCCTAATCACTTTATATTCAAACATACACACATAGAATAAACATTTTCCAGTTTAAAGCAAAATGTAGTATCTTAAATGTCTCAGAATAGTCTATATTTACCCCTTTCAATGTCGTGGGTGTTTCATGATATATTTTGATATTTGGATGTGGACACGTATCTTTTTACAGCTGCAGCTATCCTGCCTTGAAGAAGTTCTGCCCTTTAGCTTATTCTCATAATACCTGTCACTGCCACTCTTTTGGAGATGGCAACCCCAGGTCTGCTGGTGGAGCTACTTGTGAAACTCTACCCATTTCAGTCAAGATCAGCTAAATTAACAAAGACCTAATATTTAAAATGAGACAAGTCTAATGAGCTAGATTAGCTTGAAGGAAAGAAGCAAGGCAATTGTATTGCAAATATCCATCTGTCCACGTCTTGCCAAAAATTTCTGAATCCCTCAACCAGACCTGACAGAGCCTGAAGAGTCAAGCTTTGTGAAATCTTGTGACTAGATATTAATTAGTTTATACTCTCCCTTTTTTCTCTGCTGATTTGCAAGAAAAAGAAAAGTTTAACAGTATGTTTAAGTGAAATAGGAAGAATCTTTAAGGAACACTTTTTCACATTTAAGGGGGGGCAGGGGGGAATGTAGTGAACCAAGAAAAACAACAAATGGAAAAGGCTCATCATAAGCTTAATTCAACCAAACTATTCTCTGGTGCCAAAAGTGAGCTAGAGACAGCAGTAACAGGTGTAAGAACAAAGTTATCTCAGGAACCTCAGAATCCAAGTAACAGGAAGGGAGATAAGGGGAAATATCAACCATTCTTGCAAAAAATGATAGGTTTTCTTCTCAGAAAACAATAAATATAGCAAAGGAAAAGTCAATAGAAGGAAAAATAGCATCAGTATCAATGCTTGAAGCAAGAGCTATATCCATGAAGTTAACAACGTGCAATGCCTGATATCGTCTGCTTAAACTTTACAGAGAGGCTGCGGAAGCCTGCCGATGGGAGCCCACCACTGCGCAAGCCCTGGGGTTCTTTCCAGCAATAATATGTTCTGAGTTTTTCCTCTAATTTTTCAAACAATAAGCATAGAGGGCAAAAAGGCAACAAACAGCTGTTGTAGCATGGCAGATGATATTTATATTTGTTTTGATTCTGAATGATAATGGCAAAGAGCTAAATCCTGCCCTTTTTTACACCAGTGTCTAGGTCCCATCAGAGTCGTCTCAGCATTATGAATAAAAGTTAATTCTCCTCTTCCAAATTAGCAAAATTTATTTTGTGGTGTTAGCAAAGCAGACTAGAGGTCAGAAGGGTTTGGGGGGGAAGGGAAGTGGAGGCTAGGAAAACACAGGGCAGGGACTGGCTGAGTTTCAGAGGGGAAGCTAAGAAGGAAGAATTGAAGTTTGGGGGTTTTATCCTCTCTTACTTCCTCCTTGCTGCACGCACACTTTCCAAATTCACAGATCTGCACCATACCCTTCACTGCATCTGCCTGTAGCCATACTTAAATCTGTCTCCTGGAAGAAACTCCATTTACTCTTTACTTTGCCTTCCTTCTCACTGTTCAGCTGCCCCCAGCACTCACCTAAGTCTGAAAAAGGGACAGATCTGCGTTCACTCATGCTGTAGAATGGGAAATGGATGGGACACAGCTGATAAACCTGGCTGAACAATTGCTACTCCTGCAGAACTTCCTTGAAAGGTGGTGAATGTGACCTCCCACACTCCACCTGCAAGGGCAGGAGCAGCAGCAAGTCTAAGAAAGAGTTTGGAACTGATCATTCAGGAGACTTATGGTGAAGGCAAAGTATAGCTTGCTAAAGTAATTAAGGGATGGGTTGCCCAGAGGAGGCTGCCCAGAGAAGCTGTGGATGCTCCATCCCTGGAGGTGTTCAAAGCCAGGCTGGATGGG